>CM030358.1:103284603-103632120 GCA_017893485.1 Hemerocallis citrina | reverse complement strand
TGTTTGCCTAAGTTTGCCGATTCTGTATAAATAGAATAACGGGATGAGAATTCCGGCGATGACACATGCACTCCAACGTACACCGTAATACGTGCAACACACGTGCAACAATCCACAATAGCAAGAGCGCACAAAGAGACAAAAACACAGTACATAACCCACAGCAACTCAAGATCAACCCCAAACACCAAACACAATCACAATCTCCTACTCCACAACAGCAACCACACAGCAACTAGGATCTCCCAAACAGCAAACTCCAATACACGACTAATCCCTTTCTCACAAACACCAAACAACACACCAAATCTCCAACTCCTCTTTTCCACAGAAAACAGCATACGCCAAGCACAAATCCAAACACCAAACACCCAAAAATAAAAACCCAATCACACACAAAACAACATACGCCAAGCACAGATCCAAACACCAAACACCCAAAATAAAAATCCAATCACACACAAAATAGCACCAACCCAAAAACAGAACAGTGGATCCCCTACCCAACAAACACTAAACACCGAATCTCCTCTTTCACAACAATAACAACACACCAAAAGCATCACTGTGCTTCTCCTCACTTCGACAGAGAGAGAGAGAGCAGGCGAGAGAGGACGACAAACATGGGTGACAGGACGGCGATGGAATGAGTGTGAGCACAGTGGCGAGGCAGGCGATGGCGGTGCTTCGATGAGGAGGAGGAACAGGGCGGTGGCTCGACGGTATGCGACGATGGTGGTCGCACGGGGATGACGATGGGGTTAATTGAGCGGTGGCAGAGACAATGGGAGGGCTGCGACTTTGGGTGGTGCAGGCGGTGGAGGGAGTCGCCGAGGGGGTGATGGCAATGGCATCGCGGTGAAGCCGCGACGGGGAAAGGGAGGAGTGGAGCACAGGCGGGGCTTCGGGGGTCGAAGACGAAGGTTGCAGTCGAGGAAGAAGATGGGGTGTGCTCCGATGGAGGGCAGGAGGTCGATAGTAGTGTTCAGGTTGCTGCGGGATGGAGGAAGACTGTCGATGGAGGGAAGGAGACTGCAGGTGGTGCTGATCGGGATGGAAAGAGACAATGGGTTTCAATGGGGAGATGAAGTTGTGTTAGTTGTTTTAAGATGTGATTAATGGATTTAATTGGGATTTTATAGAATTGATGAAAAATTTTGTGAAAGGCATAATGAGGAGAAAGTTGAGGAGGTCAGTTGGGTTCTGTGGGGGAAAAGAGAAGGAGTGGGAAAGAGAGATAGATGGGGTGAGAGAGAGTAAGGAAAAGGGGGTTTTAATTAAGTAGAATAATATTAATATTGGGTAGTTGGAGATAGTGGGGGTTGGGAGATAATGGGGGAGTGTGCAGTTGAGGAGATTTGGGTTAGTTGTTAGGGAGTATATGGGTTGTAGGTGGGTAGACTAGGGATTTGGGTTCAAGATCCAATAAGGAGATGAGTTTGGGTAGATATAGTATGGGCTTGCAAATAGATTGAGCTAATAAAGACAACAATAATAATACTAGAATAGTAAATTGCAATAGAAGGCCCACAACAAGATCAAGACCCTAAATACATTATAATAGAAAAGAGAACACCACACAATACAAGAAAAATTCATACAATCGGAAACAGGGGTTACAACTGTACTCGGAGGAGGGCCCCATGTTTCCCCTATTTATTGGTCTATTGGTCTATTGGTCTATTGGTCATACCGGTCATCGATTAATTGTAGATTACTGACTACAATATCTCGATTGATTCGGTCATCAGTCATTATTGAATATCGTTGCGAGTACATGAAGTATAAAACCCACCACTAAGTCTAAACGTAACTTGTTTGTATGTAGCAACCATGTGGTAAATAGATGAGACGCATGAAGTGCTACATTAGTTAGAATTAAAATGATTAATAGACTTAAGAGTTGCATCACATTGACACTGCATATTGTTCATTATTGTTCCTATTGATATCGAATATTGGCTAAGTGTTACCGTTATGGATCATTGATTACCGTCACCGAATATTGAATCATCGTTTATAGTCATTGCATCGATTATCGTGATATTGATTATTGATTATCGTGCCATGTTATTCATTCCTATTGATCCATTGATTCATTGTTATACCAATATTCCATTGTTCCCTGTTTTCTCTACTTGCTGTCCATGACTTGCTCTAAGGAAAAATTTTCTTCTTTTTTTAGATGAAGTGCTCACAGGTAATGATGGACAATTATTTGCTGGAATTGGGGAACAAAGATTCTGAAAACTTAATGCTTTCTAGTTGTTTATCATTTTATTGAACTTAATGTATTGAGATTATTATTATTTGAGATTGGATTTATTCTTGTATTGGGCTTATGTCCCGAATATTGCTATTATTTGTTTCCAGATGATGGATTATTATTGTATTTGGATATATCATATTATTTATTCCAAGTATTATTATTCATGAGATTATTATTATTATTATGTGCGTAATTGTTTTGTATTGATTATATTGTTGAGTTGATCGGATAAACAGCTTATGGGTGACGTTAGTCATTCGCTGGGCCAATGTCATGTAACTTGTATTCCGTATTTTTGGGAAGCGGGGCGTGACAGTACAGCTTATGAATGATGTATATCATTCACTGGGTCTAAGTTGCGTGCTTGTATTTTCGTATAATGGAAAGCGGGGCGTGAAAATGGGTCTATTGTTGCTCCTCTTACTGAGAATGAAGGGTTTATGTGGAGTGAGAATGCTCAAAAAACATTTGAACAGTTGAAGCAAGCACTAATAATAGCACCAATATTGTAGCTACCAATTGTGAAGATACATTTGTGGTTGAGTGTGATGCATGAAAGGAAGGTATTGGTGTTGTGCTGTAACAAAATAAGAACCCAATTGCTTATATTAGTAAAGGAAACAAAGGAAAATGCTTGCACTGGTCTGCCAATGAAAAAGAAATGCTAGCAATTCTGCTTGTGGTGAAGAAATGGAAACAATATTTGTTTGGAAGAAAGTTCATTATTCAAATAGATCATCAGCCTTTAAAGTATCTCTTGGATCAGAGATTATCTACAGCCGATAGGCTATCGAGAAGAGATGTTGAGTGTTATTTTGTGCAGCTCCCTGTATTAGTTGCTGACTGGTGGAAGGAAGTTGTGAAAATGAATGAATCAGACTCTTGTTTCAAGGAGCTAACTGTCAAAGTTGCAAAGTCTCCTAACAGCAAGTGTAAGATTTGTGTGTGTGTGTGTGTGTGGTGGTGGTGGTGGTGGTGTGGGGGGAGGGGGGGGATGGGGGTTGTCCTGTAAAGCATCAGGAGTGAGTAGTTATTAGCCTTGCTTCACCTTTCAAACAAATATTGATATATGCGCATCATGATTCACCTATAGGTGGTCATTCAGGGAATGATAAAACCATGGAGAGGTTGCGACGGTCCTTTTGGTGGAAAGGAATCAAAACAGATGTACAAACATATGTTTGAGAGTGCACTACATGCCAAACTAGCATGTTTATTTGTCAAGCTCCATCAGGGTTACTACAACCCTTACCCATTCCTAATAAAGTGTGGGAACATGCTAGCATGGATTTTATTGAAGGGCTTCCAATGAGTAGCAAATTTTTAGTGATATTGGTGGTCGTAGATAGGTTGAGTAAATATGCACATTTCTTTCCTATGCAACATCCATATCCTATTGCAAGAATTGTGCAAATACTGAAGGAGTGTTCAAATTGTGTGGCATGTCTGTTTCAATTGTGTATGATAGAGAGGCAGTGTTTACAAGCTCTGTGATGAAGGAAACATTGGGAATGGAGGGAACTCAACTCAAATTATCCATTGTGTACCATCCTCATACCGATGGACAAATAAAAGTGGCAGGGCTGGCTCCCACCTTGAGGCAGGTGAGGCGACCGCCTCAGGCCCTTAGATTTTTAACAATTTTAGGCCCCCCCAAATTTGTATTCCCCTTGTAAATATAAACACGTATTTTACGCGTAATGTTAGATATTATATTAGATATTATATTATGAGAGATATTAGTTTAGTCTCATATAGAATAATGTATTGATTTAGTCTTCCCTTCTCTTCTATATATAGAAGACATATTGTACTCAATTTATTAAATCAGTAATCAATAAAAGTATTTCTTCTCATTCCTAATTCTAACATGGTATCAGAGCATGTACTCCAATAAAGCTTATACAAATTTTATCCTTGTCATCGAGGTCGAAATCACTCCACCTCCCAACATCTCCCTCTCCCAATCAAGTCTCCTAAACCCTAGCCATCGTCAAACAATATGATCCAAAAACCCCTAGCCATCATCAACTACTTCTACCAAAAACCTAGCCGCCATCAACAATAACAACCCATCGGTATCAACCTCCAACTTCTGGCGACACCATCAACAACATCAACTCCAACTCCGGCAACCTTTCAACCCAACACCGTCGTCAATCCCGAAGAACCCAACTTCTCCGGCGGCATCCTCCTCTTCCCAACTTCGGCGACCCCACTACCCAATCTCCATCGCCAATAACAAAAACAACCAACACTTCCCCTCTCCATTGTCTTCATCCCTGACCACAATCATCAACAACAACAACTCAACTTCCACCAACCTCCCTTGTCCCGGTGACCACCACTACAAACCCATCATCTCAAACCTAGCATCGACATCAACTTCCTCGCCGAAACCCAATCACCTCAAAATCCCCCTCATATCCATCGCCGTTCTCTCCTCTGAAAAAATGGGTGATTTCAACCTGTGCCATCCCCATCGTAGTAATTATTGCATCCCCTTCGCTGCACCTCCACCATCAATCCCGTCGAGCAGCAACACCCAGATCGTCGGCTTCCTCACCCTCCTAATCTCCAGTGCCATCCTCCTCGCTGTCACCGACTGCTGCACCATCACCAAAATCCCCAATTGCGGCAACACCTGACTTCCCGACTACGGCACCCCCATCTCACCGTCCAAATCCCAATCCCTAACACCTACCGGAGTGCCTCAAACTCATTGCCTAGTTCAAGACCCTTTCATCCTCCTTCCGCAACGTTGTCCCTTCCATCGATTGCTTCGCCTCCACCTACAGCCTCAACTGCACCACTGCCTTCAACCGCTTTCTCATCTCTAGCATCCCCACCACCGTCGCTGAAACTACCTCCTCCTCGCCGAAACCCTAGCCGCCACCTACGCCCCTTCCAAACCCTAGTAGCCTCCGCTTCCATATCCCCTCTGTTCTCTTGCCTCAAACCCAAAACTCGAAACCCTAACCAGATTCAAAAAAAACTGACCCAAATCCAAACCTATACTACCCGAACCCAATATTCTGAAACCCCAACCTATCCCAAACCCAACCCGTTTTACTTTATATATATATATATATATATATATATATATATATATATATATATATATATATATATATATATATATATATAATAATAATAATAATAATAATAATAATAATAATAATAATAATAATAATAATAATAATAATAATAAAAGCTCTTTCTTGCAGGTTCTTCAACTTCTACAGTTCTGCTTCCGACTCCAGATGCTGCTACAACCTCACACAGGTTAATCCATTGTGAGTTTGGGAAGGGGAGATCCCAACATCATTCCAGATCCCAAGATACTACTTCTTCTCAGTTTAGGGGTGAGATCCCAACATGCGCCAACAGTGCACCACTACTACTACTACTTTTCAGTTTGGGGTAGGGGACGACAACTATTATCCGAACTGACAATCCGACCCAATCCAGTCCGAACCGACTTGTTTTTAATAGAATCAATGGGAGGATTGGGTTTGCCCGGTTCTTGGTCTCGAATAACTGACTGGACCGGTTCGGCTATTGGATGATATTTCCAAATAACCGATAAAACTGAACCGACCGTACCACTATGCATTAGTCCCTGAAAATCTAATTCTCCTTTAATTTCTTGAATATACAAACTGTCATTTCTTGAAAATACAAACAGTCTCTTTTAATTTCTTTAAGTTCAGTTCATACTCCAAGTCCCACACTCCAAATCTCAATGAGGCAACCCAACAATCAACAATAAGATCATAGAGGAAAGGATTCAAAGGAAATGGAAACCCTAACTAAATCAATCAGTAATTCCTCTTCTTCCTCTTCCAAAGCTCCAACGACTGTAAGTTCTTCTCCTTCTGCATCGTCTTCTTATGTCCTCTGCCAGTTCCCGCCAACATCCCAACACCCCCTTCGTCTTTCCTCCAGTTCCCGCCAACAGCCCAACACTCTACCCTCAATTTTGTTTCTCATTTTTTAGATGTGTAGGATTTAAAAAGATTAGGTCGCAGGTTGTATTATACTTTTTTCATATTGAATCAGATAATATTGTGTAGACAATAGCAGGTTGCTTGCATGTTATTTCTTAACATTGCTTAAATTTCAATGAAATTGCCAATTATGTTGGAGGTGAAAAGTAGCACGTCAAACCGACCATCCAATTCAATCCAAATTGAGCTTAATTGACTTGGATGGAAACCGATCCAATTAAGGCTCAGATTGGTTGCAGATGAAAAACTTTAAAAACTGACCTTCTTTGGATCAGTGGTGGATGATCCAAATTAGGTCGGATACCGACCGATGCCCATCCCTAGTTCGGGGTGAGATCCCAACAGTTCGGGATATGGAGATCCCGCCACAATTCAGGATATGGAGATCCCAGTAGTGCGCCACCACTACTTCCTTCCACTACTACTACTAGTACTACTTAGTTCGGGGTGAGATCCCAACAGTTCAGGATATGAAGATTCAGTCACAGTTCGGGATATGAAAATCCCAACAGTGCGCCACCACTACTTCCTTCCACTACTACTACTACTACTTCTCAGTTCGGGGTGAGATCCCAACAGTTCGGGATATTCAGATCCCGCCACAATTCGGGATATGGAGATCCCAACAGTGCGCCACCATTACTTCCTTCTACTACTACTACTTCTCAGTTCGGGGTGAGATCCCAATAGTTCGAGATATGGAGATCCCACCACAGAACGGGATATGGAGGCCCCAACAGTGCGCCACCACTACTTCCTCCTCCACTATTACTATTACTACTACTATTCTCAAGTCTGAGGCGAGATCCCGACACACGTCATCGAGCGCCTTCCTTGCGCCATCTACTTGAGCATCGTTCCTGCATCACAGTTTGCCATCCCTACCACATGAACATCATTAATATTCCAAACTCATGTTGTTTGATCCAATTTAAGTTTGAAATGGGGAGTTAGATATTATATTAAATATTATATTATGAGAGAGATTAGTTTAGTCCCATATCGAATAATGTATTAGTTTAGTCTTCCATTCTCTCCTATATATAGGAGACATATTGTACTCAGTTTATTATTTCATCAATAATCAATAATAAAGTGTTTCTTCTCATTCCTAATTCTAACACGTAAAAAAAATTATATTGTTATTAAGGGCCCCAAAAATAATTATTTGGGCCTTTCGCCTCGGACCCCCGGGAACTTAAGGCCAGCCCTGAGAAGTTGTCAATAGATGTTTATTGATCTATCTAAGAAGTTTTTGTTATTACAAACCCAATAAGTGGAGTAGTTAACTGTCATGGGCTAAGTATTGGTGCAATACAACATGGCATAGTGCTACAAAGACTACATATGAGGTTTTGTATGGGAGAGCTCCTCTTACCGTGATTTCTTACATTCCTCATACTGCTAACAATCCACATGTAGGGGAGGCTTTACTCTCAAGAGATATACACTTCCTGCTACTCAAGGATCATTTGCTGGCATCTCAACGAAGGATGAAGAAGCAAGTTGATGCTCATAGGCTTGACAAAGAATTTATGGTGTATTTGAAATTACAACCTTATAAACAAGTGTCTGTTGTAGTGAGGGTTGTACAAAAGCTTGCTCCAATGTTCTATGGTGCTTATCAAGTGGTTGAGAGAATGGGGGTTGTAGCTTACAAGTTAGCATTGCCAAATGATGCTAAAATACATCATGTCTTCCACATCTCAGTTGAGGAAGCATGTGGGACCTACTGTGGTGATACAATTGTATGTTCCTTCTACTGTTTGTGTCATGCCTTGCTTCCCAAAATACGGGAATACGAGCCCGTGACGAAGGCCCAACGAATAATATTAACATCATCCATAAGCTGTACCAGCCTTAACTCAACAACATAAAAGAATAATCACAACCACGCAGAAAAAAGCATAATCACATAAACAAATACAGTGATAAAACATGTAGTACTACAACATAATAACCAACAACTGGAAATAAACAACAAATACGGGTTAACAAAGCCCGAGATACAAAGTTCAACAAAAGTAACAATGCGATATAAAAATAACATGGAAGAAACAATTTATTTCAAAGCAGTTGTTGCTCCAATCCTGGAAGAACTGCTCACCAATGCCTTCTGGCAATTCTCCTTGTGCACCTATGGTTGGATCAACTAGAGTGAGAAAAAAATGTCCATTTGAGCAAGTTCGAACAACAAGTAGTGAAAAGCAAAGAGTAAAGGAACATAATATATCAAGGAATATGAAGCAAGAACAAAATCAAAGCAATAACAATGTCGATAAATAATTGTCATGATCAAGTGTACAGGTGTCAACTTAGCTTTATTAACATTTTGTTATCCTATCTAATGTACGTACTACTATGTACCATACCACAGGTTCGGTGCACGCAAAACAGTGTTCGTTTTAGACACAGTGGTAGGATCTACAGAGCGTGTACTCAGTGTAACAAGATAACATGATAACAAGGTCACAAGTATTTCTCCACCTTCCATGTCAATAGTCCAAGTACACAAGAAGGGCCCTACCGAGTACAGTTTCTGAGATTATCCACTGCTAAGTCAACCCTCATTACCCCGACTTGTTTAATATTTTATTATGTCATTCATGATCATGCAAGTATGTATAAGAGTATCAAGGCGATGATAAGGATGCAATAAAATAATGCGATGCATGATAATATACATGTAATTGTGAATCTGAAAAGAGCAGACACAACAGTACTAAAGCAACAATAAGTTACAAACTATAATTCGGAATTCGATTCCGTCAAAAGGGCTGTAAACTAGACGTATGGGGATACAATTCATATTCAGTAAGTTTCAATTGATTCTGACTATAACTAGGTTGGTTACCCTAATCTTTACAGCTTAAGGGTTCTGGCAGCAGCTTATAGTCCAAACTCTACGTGTGAAATCAAGATGTGAAATCAATATAAAAATCTACAAAAATTAGAAAATGAATCCTAAGCATGTCTACTAAGAATCTGGAGAGGTTCATGCCATTACACTACTGTTACTATGGCGTTTCAACCAGAAGTTGTGTCGATGTTTCACTAAACTGCAATTCTGGAAATACAGACCATGACTAAAACTGTAACATCTAACAGCTCACAGATCGGAATTTAGATCTGTAAGATTTTCTGGAAACTAGATTCATTATGCTACAATTCCTTTTCATATAGTTTTGGTTGATTCTTATTGTAATAGGGTCGAAATCTTAGTACAACATGGGACAGGCAGCAGGAAATAATAAAATGCCATCATATACAATCATCAAAAATGAATAATCTACATGTTCTTGAATCATGGAATGCATTAACATTATACACAACAAGTTAAATGAATTTCTACAGTATACAAGGCAAAATTATCATGTCACAATTTAATTCATGATATCTCAATCAACATGCATTCAAATCACTATATTTTCTAGATATGAGTTTCTAGCCAATTTATTCATGACGTGTGTGCATGCAAGTTTGGGTTTGAATCAACGGATATTTGCACGAAGTCGATGTTACTTCGAGTTAGCTCGTGCAAACCCTCGATATACTCAACGGAAGGTATACAATGTAACAATATGATAAATGAAAGGGAACTACTTGCGGAGATCAATAATCTTGAACTAGAGTAATAAACGAGTTCAAGTAGATTTGCCTTTAATGATGATAAATCCGAATATGCGAAAAATAACGGGATCGGAATCCCGGCGACGACGGTGACGATCGCAAACCAAGCGAACCTTGATGAGACAATCACGATCAGGCATGGATCTCGATGTGGATCAAGATCAAGATGGCAATCAACGGTCGGACGGCTGGGGTCGAATTGATCACACAACAGAGCAAGGGGTGCTCTGCGATGGGAGGTGGCTGATGATTGGCTGCGGTGCTGGGGAGCAGTGGGGTTCGGCGCGGCTTTAGAGGGTGTGTAGGAGCGGTCGACTGGTGGTTGTCGAAGGGTTGAGTTTCAGTGGCAGAAGGTTGTGGATGCAGGGGCAACGGTGGGTTCCTTCGGGGTCGAAACAGAGGAGAGGAAGTGACGACGACTGTGAGAACTGCGGCAAGGGGGCGTGCACGGTGGCAAGGCAGGCGACTGGGCGGTTCGACTGGTTGAGGGGCTGAGGTAGCAGGAGGCAGGCGGAGGTAGGCGACGGGATGAGGTGAAGAGGAGCCAGCGGCAATGGCGAGGATGATGAAGGTTGAATACGAAGTTGATGGGTCCGATGGTGGAGCTCCGGTGATAATGGCGGCTCGACGAGGAGGAGGAACAGGGTGGTGGCGAGGACGGGAGTCGTGCGGTTGCGGTGGAGGACAGGCAGTCACGAAGATGATGGCAACGACAGGTGGAGAAGATGGAGGCGAGGACAGTGGTGGTGCCCGACTGTGCTGGCAATGAGGAAGGTGGCGATAAGCACAAGGGATGTCGACGGGGCGCAACGAGAAGGGTGAGTGGGATATGGGTGCTAGCGGCTGGGGGGAGACGAGGGCGTCGACGGTGGCTCGACTGCAATGGCGGAGGAGGTCGAGGAGGAGCTCGAGGGTGCCTTCTGTTTCGGTTGGGAAAACAGAGAGGAGAGAGAGTGTGGGGAAGGGGGTTTAATATATTATATATATATAATTATGATTATAATAATAGGGGAGATAGAAAGGCTGATTAATAGGGATAGTGGAGAGATATGGGGATGAGTAGTTAGTGGGAGATATTTGGGGGAACGTGAGGTTGATCTGGTCAAAACGGATAGGAGGAGAATTTGGGTTAATGGGTATTGGGTATTAAAAGAAGATCCAATAAGATGCGGGTTTGGGTTAGAATCCAATAGGAGATGGGCTTGGGTTGGTCTCAGGTTATTAATAAATAATGCAAATCAAATGAATATTAAATTGGGCTTTAGATGATGGGCTTCAATTTAAATAATTAAATAATTAAATATAAATCAAAATCGATGGGCTTTACTAAATAATAATAATAATAATAATAATAATAATAATAATAATAATAATAATAATAATAATAATAATAATAATAACAATACTGGTAAAAAAAATAATACCAGATAGAATATAATTTGGGTTCAATATTTTCGTGAAAGTAATTCAATAACAATAATAATAAAAACAATGAAAACAATAATATTATTAGTAATAACAAGTAATTCAATAACAATAATAATAAAAACAATGAAAACAATAATATTATTAACAACAACAACAACAACAACAACAACAACAACAACAACGATGACGACGACGACGACAACAACGACGACGACGACGACGACGACGACGACGACGACGACGACGACGACAACGACAACAACAACATTATACAACAAAATAAGAATTTGGCTTATCAACTTTATATTAAAATAATTTGAACAGAAATATATATAGTCGATCAATTATAAATAGAAAATACATCGTTATTTAAAGTAAATATAATTGTCGATTATAAAACACTTAGTAAAAGGTCCGAAACAAATTTAGCGCAAAATAAATTTATAAATAATCAAAATATTGAGAATATTCAGGAAATATGTATTTACAGGAATAGGGGTTACAGTCTGCAAGGCACTCATGGAACCAAAGTTGATACTGAGTAGAAGATCTGTAATCAAAGGGAAGAAGTTAGTTTTAGAAGTGTTGATCAAATGGAAAAATCAAGTTGTGGAATCTGCTTCGTAGGAGCCTTATTAAGATTTAATGCGAAGATTTCCTCTTTTTGACCTTGAGGCAAGGTCTCAAAAGATTTGGGGAGGAGTTGATGGACACACGAATGAGGATTATTCGGAAGACAACAGACATGATCGAGCAGTAGAGTCTGATTTAGAGAATAGAAGTGTATGTCAGTTGGATGGTGGTGGTGACAGTAGGATTAGAAGTGTGGGTCCCATAGCCTAATTGTTCAACTGCCTAACTAACCCTCATTCACGTTCGTGCATTGTACATAGTTAACAGTACAAATGAACTACGACAACTTAGCGGGTGTCAAACTGATTGTGCAAAACTCTCATCTCTCTTCTTGATTATGTTAAAGCTCGGGACTCTTCTCAAGTCTAGCTATGTTCTTCTTCTACCTACCTCTAGTTCATTGTTCTTGAGTTCTATAATGGCCAAGAAAGCTTCTAAAGCAGCGGCCATGGCAGCGATGCAGTTAGAGACTCACCAAAAAGATGAACGAAAATTCTAATTTCTGGTAAACTCTCCTCATCTTTTTGTAAATTCAGTCAAAATTCGTTCAACTCATTTTCCATAAAAAACCCTAGAAATTTTTATTGTTCAAAATGTACTTATGGGCTTCAAGGGCTGTTCCATTATATTTTCCAAAATCCGAATGCGAACCTAATAACCACTAATGCTATCGGATCTGAACTGTAAAAACAAACCCAAACCAAAACTCATTTATGATCAACCTCAAGAATCAGTTTTTTTTGCCGTACTAGGCCACTTTTTGAAAATATTTGCGATTATGGACTAGTTTCGAAACTATTAGCGCTTGTGGCTACTTCGTGTCACGTCAGCAGCGGCCGCTATTCTCATTAGCGGCTTGTTCCATTTAGAGGTCGCTAATGGGAATAGTGGCCTCTATTTTTAAAAAAAAGAAATTTTTGTTTACTATCGCTATTTCTATTAACGATCAAAGCATATATAAAGTCACTATTAATGGGATTAGCAACTTTCAATGGACTGTATTCCAACACTTGGTAAAATCTAGAGAGCTTTTGCTCTCTGAAAAAATAACAATCAATTTATTTTTGAAACTGAGGTCGCTAGAGGCCTTTATTGTACTAATGTTGCTATTCTGAATAGATGCCTTAGTTGTGTGACTATTTTACAATTTTACAAAGAACAAGGAGATTGAGTTGCCTACTGAGATCGCTATTGCCAATAGCGACCAAAGTATACTAAGGTCGCTATTCCCAATAGCGACCTTAGTTGGATGATTATTTGGCAAATCTTACAGAGAGTAAGGAGATTTAGTCTTCTACTAAGGTCGCTATTCGGACTAGCAACCTCAGTTTTATTTTTTTTTCCCAAAAGGGCAAAAGTTCTCTAAAAATTGCTAATAGCCTGTTTGGTTGGAGGGGAATGGGGGGAGCGGAGCGGAGGGATTTTTTTAATCATTTCTTGTTTTGTTCATTTTTTTTGGAGGGGAGCAAAATTCTTCCTGAGCCAATTTTGACTCCCCTCCCATATTTGGGGGATTTGGAGGGGAGGGAAAGTGGATCTAATTTCTTTTAAGTGATTGGACTAAATTGCTCTTTTTAGATCTAAATCCCTAATCTAATTATTTTCCCACATACAGCCAAATCCTCTCTCTCCCCGACTTTGTCTCTCCTACTCGCCCTCTCTCTTTCCCCCCCTCCTCCTCTGTTTCTTCGAGAACCCAACAGTATGCCCAACTCCGTCTTCCTCCTCGATCCCGAGCGCCCCCTGTGCAAACCCATCCATCCCTTCACCTTCTTCCCTGTGCAACCCCCATCCTCTCAGCGAGCAACTCCGAAACCCACTCCTGTTCATCCTCATTACCGTCGAGCCTCACCCTCTGCCTCCACCGCAACTTGCCACCCTCTCCCCGTCGCCTCCCTTCTCGTCTCTGTCCATCGACCTGCACCCAATCCATCGAATTGCCGTCCCACAGTCGCCCTCATCTTCATCCCCATCCATCGCCCTTGCCAGCTATAAAGTAATCATATAATTTAATTTATGTATGTTCAGATTACATTTGCTACATACCCTATTGCTTTTGCTTTTCCATCTATTGTTTGTTTAGATTTTATTTATGTATGTTCAGATTTCATCTAGTTTTGAGATTTCTAGTGGCCATAATGTTTCATTCTAATTTAATTTTGTAAATATTTTACTGTGTTAGATGGATCATTAATATTGGGAAATAACAATCAATTGATGGTTTGATTTGCGCCGAAGAGCTGTAGCTTAGTTCATATGTGATGTTGTTTATTACTATGTTAGGATGTCTCGTAAGAGAAAAATTAGTTATAGTATGAGCTCTGAGAGAGAAAGGGTATGTGAAGAAATAATGGGTCGAATTAGTAGTAGTGAAACTAGTAGAAATATATTAAGAATGAGTCCTCAAGCTTTCTTAACCTTGTGTGGTATGTTGGAAAGTGAGGGCAGGTTACGACCCACACGATGGTCAAGTGTGGAAGAACAAGTTGCAAAAACAATTTACATATTAACACACAATGCTAAAAATCGTGAAGTAAACTTTTGGTTCCGTCGTTCTAGCGAGACGATTAGTCGTCATCTTCATCAAGTGTTGAGTGCTATCCTCGAATTGGAAGAAAAATTCCTTGTACAACCCGATGGCTCAACAGTTCCTCCTGAAATAGATGGTAGCATTAGATTTTACCCATATTTTAAGGTAAACTTTTATCATTAAATTAATATACACTTAAACATTACCGTAATACACTTATATTATATTAATCTAAAAATGTTGTGTCGGGATTGTGTTGGTGCCACAGACGGGACACATATACGTGTCAAAGTATCTTCTAAAGATGCTCCCTGATATCGTGGTAGGAAAGACTACCCAACACAAAATGTGTTAGCAGCATGCACACTTGATTTATGGTTCACTTATGTGCTCCCTGGATAGGAAGGCACTGCCTCTGGCTCAAGAATTATAAATAATGCATTAAGACGAGAAGATAGGCTTAAAATTCCTTAAGGTAATCAAGACCTCATAATACAGTGAAATTATTCATTTGTTTATTTTCAAACTATCACATTCATTATTTACCTTGATTATAGGGAAATATTACCTTGTGGATGTTGGCTTCATGTTGACAAGTGGACTGATTACACCTTATAGAGGAGTTTGCTGTCATTTAAAAGAATATTCAGTAAGAAATCCACCACAAAATCATAGAGAATTATTTAATCTTCGTCATGCATCATTACACAATGCAATTGAAAGAGCCTTTGGTGTATTAAAAAAAAATTTGAAATGTTATCTAATTCAACAGAGCCTACTTATGGAGTCAAAGCTAAAAAACTAATCATTATTGCATGTTGCATTCTTCATAATTATCTAATGAGCATAGACCCAGATGAAGACCTTATAGCTGAAGTAGATGCAGAACTTGCAAATCAAAATGTATCTCGCGACAATTATCAAGCTCCAAGAAGCGATAATGAGGAGGTTGCCCAGGGTGAGCTTATAAGAGATAGTTTAGCAAATTGAATGTGGACAGATTATCAAAATGATTGTTTAGGCTGAATTTTGTGGAACTTGTATTTGTTATTGTGGTTTTTTCACATTAATGTATGTTGTCTTTTCTTTGAGTTTGAAGTTTTAAATGTAAGATTTAATATTGGTATGTTGTAATGCTGATTTTGTTGAAATGAAATATGTTGTCTTGATTATTACAATGTTACTTTTTCCTTCTCTAATTTTATTAATTTTGTTTATGCTATAATTGATAAATATCATAGTATGGCACCAAGAAAACAATTATCGACAAACAGTTGTAGGGAAAGCTTGACCTGGACAAGAAACATGGATGATGCTCTTATCGGTGCTTCCATGTACGAGCAGGGCCAGCCTTGAGTTCCCGGGGGCCCGAGGTGAACTCCCGAAATGGGCCCCCCCACACACGAAAAAAAAACAACAACAGCATGTATACAAAAAAAATTGCACATTGTTCAAAGTAAAATATGTAAAATATATATTATTAAAGAAGTCAAAAATTTTAAAGGCTCAAATAATTATCTTTGGGGGCCCCTAATAACAATTTTTTTTACGCACAAAATATGTCCATATATTTACAAGGACAATACAAATTTAGGGGCCCCTAAAATCGCAAAAACTCTAGGGGCCTGAGGTGGCCGCCTCACCCGCCTCAAGGGTGGGGCCGACCCTGTGCACGAGTGTGAAAATGTAACAAAGTTAGTGGGGCCTTCACCACCACTGCGGACGATAACATTGTGAATGAGCTTAGTGTATTGTTTGGGAGGAAAATTGATAAAGATAAGGTAAAAAATCGTTGGAAAACATTGAGAGAAAAAAAAACTTTTCAGATGTTTACGATATTTTTAGAAGTGGTATGAGTGGGTTTGCTTGGAATCTAACTACTCATTTATGGGATGCTGAGCCTGAAGTTTAGGATGCTCTAATTCAGGTAACATTCTTATATCTTGTTTTTCACATTAATGTATCATTATTGAGTAAGTGGCTAACAAGCAGTAAAACTTACCTTTTTCAGTCAAAACCTAAAGCAACATACTGGACAAATACTCCAATTCCAAATTACGAAAAGATGGTGAAACTTTATGGGAATGATCGACCTACTGGAGAGGAAGCTAAGACTACATCTTAGATGAGAAACGAGGATATTCAGCCACTGAACAAGACTTCTTTGAATCTATTGATGATCTTGATAATCGCATCTTTCGGAATGAGATTTTTTTGGAGAACATTGATGCTTCTATTGATGATGGTAATGGTAACAACTTTAATTTCTCAGCACATGAAATGCAATCACAAGAACCCTCACCTACAGCAAGTACTGGCAGCATAAAAATAAGAAATCCAAAGTGGCTAGCAATAAAGAGAAAGATAATGATGCAAATGAAATTACAGGAGCAATGCATGTTGATGCAGAGGCACTAAGAGAAGGCAATGCCATAATAAGAGAACAACAAAACTACAAGTTGCCTCCAATTTCAGGGGAAGAAACTTGGAATTTAATCAAGGAATGTGGATTTGATACAAACTCATTAGCTACAATCTTTTGCTCTCTAATGAAAGATATTGGTAAACTCAGACCAATTCTTCAATTGCCAGCTGAAGCACGCAAGACAGTGATCATGAAAATGGTCTTTGGCTCATCGGATCCGCCTTCTTGATGATTGATGGTGCATTTGATTGAAGACTTGAGCTTAGTAGGTGGCATGATGTTTTACTAAACATTTTGTTGATACTTTGTCGTATTCTCTAAACTTAAACATTTTTAATAGTTTATTTCATTGCCTATGGAGTTTGAAGACTTGATTTAATTAGTATTATGTGGTAAACTTGAATATTTTGTTGAGCTTGGTTTATATATTGGCCTTCATTATTTTGTTAAACATTTTTTTATTGGAACTAATTGTATCTGCTTATAGTCCTGCATGTTTTATTTTGCTAAGTTAGGTTAACAAGAAGTGCAATAAAGAATACAAAGTTAGAATTAGAAACAGTAATGCATAGGCTCTCCTAAAATGTAAAAAAGTATAAAAGTAATTTAATTATAAAATTCTTTCCCTTCCATTTTGAACCAAACAAGAAGATAATTATTTCTCCTCCCCTCCCGTCCCCTCCCCTCCTTGAACCAAACAGAAAATATGATTAAAATCCCTCATCTCCCTTTACATCCCCTCCCCTCTCCTCCTTTGAACCAAACAGAGCCAAGTGTCTCATTCATTTGAGTTCGCTAATCTCATTAGTGACCTCATAAATACTTCGGTCGCTAATGGAAATAGCGATAACAAACAAAAAAATTCCAAATATTTTAAAACATAGGTAGTGGCCGCTGCTGATGTGAAACCAAGAAGCCCACTAGTTTCGAAACTGGCCCATACTCACAAATATTTTCAAAAATTGGCCTAGTACGGCAAAAAAGTCCAAGAATCAAGGACTCGAGATCGAGCGAGCGATCGTCAATGGTGGCAGAGGGGGAGAAGAAGACCGTTAGGGTTCTGTCCCCTAAAAAGATGCTATTTTCTTCATCATCATCATCATCATCATCAAACTCCTCAAAATTCGCGGTCGGAGAACTCAAATGGCTGATTGGATCTCCTCTCTGCCTTCCCCAATTCACCGTCATCTCCTCCTTCCGTTGCCTCCACTTCCTGAACTGAACGATCAAAACCCCAACTTCCAAAAAAGAATCAGGTAAAAATCTCACTGAATTCTTGAATTTTCATTACTAATTCAGTCATTTTCGCTACTGATTTCAGTAATTTGTAATTTCAGATGAAATTAGGACGTTACTGTTAAGAGGATTCAGTATAGTGGGGGCTTTGATTATTGTAACTGGAGGTGATTATGAGGAGAAGTGTCGAAAGGCAGTTGAGTTCGCTTGCGAATTGAGAAAGTGTCTTTTTGGTGAAGAAAGTTGTGAGTTGATTGGGGGAGTGGTTGATTTGACAGATGGAGAGTTGCGGTTTTTTCAGCGAATTGAGAAAATGGAGGGTTTAGGGAGTGTTGTGTATGAGGAGGGTAAGGAGGACTGGTTGGGGGAGAGAAGGTGTCTTTTGAGGTGTGAGATGGGGATTAAGGTGCCGGTCTATGTTCGTGGTAATGGAACTTCAGGTGAAATTCATTATCTCGTATTAACTTTATGTTTATTATGTTTGTTTATTTCTTCCAAATTTATTATGTTCTTGATGGCTAGTTGTGTATAGGAACTATAAAGACCTTTAGTAACTGGTTTGTAGTAATACTGATGTAAAACTAACCCTAAAATAGAGAATTTCTAAGATTCTTAATGAATTAATTTTACGAACATATAGGTGCGGATCAAAGATGAAATTTTTAAACAATTAATTGGTTGAATGGATTTTTAAGAACTGAATCACGTGTAACAATCCCAATTAATAATTCAATTCTACAATCAATAACTAAATCCCTAAGTGTTCTTAGCAAGTAATAGATTCAATATTGATTCGTACTCTAATCAAGCATGTAGAACACTCAATCTCAATATTTGTAGTCGACAGTTAAACTAGATAATATGATAGAGTTAGCAGAGCAGTATAACACAAATACTTGAGAAGGAAAAGAGTATACCGAGATGTTGAAGAAGTCAGCGTAGATCTTGGATTTGAACAGCAATGAAGAGCACGGCACTCAAAGAGCAGCAATGGCAGCAACACGTCAAGAGTACTGGCAGCAACTGCAAAGATGGAGGCCACGGATCTGGCTAGCGTGGCTGGGGCAGCGTCGACTGGAGGGACGCATGACAGCGCCGGGGGTGTCGTGCGTGGTGTGAGGGCATCGCGATGGCCGGGAGGCGACGGGGATGCTTGGGTGTCGACGGGAAAAGAGGAGGGTTGCGGTGGTGGGTTGACGGAGAGAAGGTGCGAAGTGAGGAGAGGAGGAAGAGGATCAGGATGGGGGTTGAAGGAGGGTTAGGTTTTTTTTTTTTCTTTTGGTCGGGATTGGGGTAGAGGAAGAAGACGGCTGAGTGGGTTAGGGTTGATTTTGTGATTTGGAAAATTAGGGTTTTGTTTTGGGGATTTGGAAAATTAGGGTTTGGGTAATTTTAGTTGGGGGATTTTAATTTGAGGGTAGATTTTAGAGTTAATCACTAACCCTAAAATTGTATTAGGATTTATCACAAACCATAATAATTTGGATCTCACTTGTATCACACAAAGAGAGGGGAAGAGCAAAAACTCAACACAATTTTTAAAATCAAGAATGACATACTTTCTCATTAATTTCAAGGCCTATAAATAGGCTCAAAATATATCTTGATACAAATCTCAAAATATTCTCAGAATCACAAATACATAAAAAAGATCACATATGGCTATAATTGCCGAAAACAAATACGGTACTGAAATAAAATCTAAACAGAATAGATGTCCTTATCATTCTCTCTGGGTGGGAGAGAGCTCGACCCAGTCGAGTAAAACCAAGTGATCCTGTCATGGTGCTCCAAAAGATCTGGATCCAGTTGTGGGAGCTCCTCACGATCACTGCAAGTGTCATCCGACTTCGGCTTGTTCTTCCACCTCACCAAATACTTGTGCATACCATCTCTTGTAGAGATTATCTGATCATCTAAAATATTATTCAATTCTTCTGTCGGTGGGTGAATAGTATCAGGTAGAGGGGTAAATATGGGAATTTCACTATTAGGCTGCATGGTAAGCTCATCTATAAGAAAATTTCTAGGGTTGAATTTTGAGCCATCATAGAGTACTAAATCCTCAATATTGAAAGTCTTATTTATGCCGAAACCTTCAGGAAGGTCAACGACATAGGTATTATCATTGATTGCGTGTAGAATCTTAAATGGGCATGCAACACGTATGTTCAAGTTCTTAACGGTCCAACAGGAAACCGTTCCGGATGAATCCGAACCATCACTTCGTCACCAACATCAAAAGTTTTAAATTTCCTTCTTGTATCTGTTATTAACGTGTAGTTAAAATTATTCTCATTAAGTTCCTTGGAAATTTCTTTATGCAAGTCATGAATGTGATGCAAATATGGGTACAGACTCTGTGACTCTAGGATATTCTAACACATGGATAAAATCTATAGGCTGCCAAGTGACTTGGGATGGGATAGGTGACTCACGTGCACTCAATGGAGGTGACTG
This sequence comes from Hemerocallis citrina, assembly GCA_017893485.1. Lineage (NCBI taxonomy): Eukaryota > Viridiplantae > Streptophyta > Magnoliopsida > Asparagales > Asphodelaceae > Hemerocallis > Hemerocallis citrina. Next base: position 103,611,499 of record CM030358.1, on the reverse strand, counting down.
GACAGACTGAATATAATTGAGAGACTGATCGTCCTCTTTTTCATCAAAGTCATCACTTACATCGGGTTCATAGGTAAACTAGTGTCCGGTTCATCTGCGATGACTGCGGTACCCTCTACTATATTGATCCTACTTGGGCTAGGACAGTTGCCAGCAATATGGCTGTGTCCCTTACATTTATAGCACTTAGTGAGAGGATCAATCTTAGAATAGTCTCTTTCAGTGTTCTTATCCGTATTTATTTCTAAGTAGATAGAAATTTGAAGTATGTTTGTTTGGGTAAGACTTGTTAGGGTACTGAGGAGAGGAGTGCTCAGGTCTAGAGGGATCAGGAAGATTCATTCTGGAGGAATGATCCATCGAATTGCTGGACTTGTAATGGAAACTTGCTTTAAGGGACTCCATATCGAGGACAAGAGCATAAACTGCCGCTAATGAGTTCACATTTCTATGAATTAGTTCGTTTCTCAGATCGGCTCGTAATCCAGTCCTGAACCTAGAGAGAGTTTGTTCTTCACTCTCTTTACCTAAAGTATTGCATCGAATAAGGAAGTCATCAAATTTATCAACATATTCTTGTGTGGATTTACTTCCTTAATACAGTTGGTTCTACGAATCTAGCAATCGGGTGTGGAACGATAACAGTACATATCTCTCAGTGAACTTCTCTTTCATGGCTTCCCAAGTAGCTATGGGTGCCAGGCCTCAGCCTCTACGGGCATGTTCAAGATTGGTCCAATGTTGTTGAGCTTTACCCGTTAATTTTATTGTGGCAAATTTAACCTTCAGGACTTCGCTCATGTTAAACCACACAAAGTAGTGGTCCATGGCACGGATCCAATCGAAATAAGTTTGGGGTTCCATGTGGCCTTCAAAATGGGAAACGTCAGCCTTAACGTTCTTATACTGTTCGTCAGGGTCACGTTCTTGACGTCGATCGTCACGAATATTTCCTTGAGGGATCTGACGATTAGCATGAAGCTCATGGACAACAGTTTGATTTAATTTCACTTTTTCAAGCCTCTGATTGATATTGGTAAGAGTTGCTTGAATGACAGCTAGGGTAGCGGAGATATCAGGGTTGTCCATTTCGGGTCGGGGAAGTCTAGGGTTCCTAATTGGGTGATTTGGAAGGGATAAGAAAGGCTCTTCAGGATCTGTGATAGTGCTCCAAAGACGCATTCACCAAAGTGAAAACTAGGGGTCGTGTGTGTCCTAATTATTTTTTTATTTTTTTATTTTTTTAATATATCTGAAATGACCTAAAATAAAAGAAAGAAAAAAAATAAAAGACTACGCAATCCTAAATGAATGCAAAATTGATGCCTACGATGCAAGAACTAGGGTTTTAAGAACCTTCGCTCTGATACCAAAATGATGTAAAACTAACCCTAAAATAGAGAATTTCTAAGATTCTTAATGGATTAATTTTACCAACACGTAGGTGTGGATCAAAGATGAAATTTTTAAACAATTAAATGGTTGAATGGATTTTCAAGAACTGGATCACGTGTAACAATCCAAATTAATAATTCAATTCTACAATCAATAACTAAATTCCTAAGTGTTCTTAGCAAGTAATAGATTCAATATTGATTCGTACTCTAATCAAGCATGTAGAACACTCAATCTCAATATTTGTGGTCGACAGTTAAACTAGATAATATGATAGAGATAGCAGAGCAGTATAACACAAATACTTGAGAAGGAAAAGAGTATACCGAAACGTCGAAGAAGTCAGCGTAGATCTTGGATTTGAACAGCAATGAAGAGCACGACACTCAAAGAGCAGCAAGGCAGCAACACGTCAAGAGTACTGGCAGCAACTGCAAAGATGGAGGCCACGGATCTGGCTGGCGTGGCTGGGGCGGCGTCGACTGGAGTGACGCATGACAGCGCCGAGGGTGTCGAACGTGGTGTGAGGGCGTCGCGATGGCTGGGAGGCGACGGGGATGCTTGGGTGTCGACAGAAAGAAAGGAGGGTTGCGGTTGTGGGTTGACGGAGAGAGGGTGCGAAGTGAGGAGAGGAGGAAGAGGATCAGGATGGGGGTCTGAAGGTGGGTTAGTTTTTTTTTTTTTCCAGGTAGAGGAAGAAGACGACTGAGTGGGTTAGGGTTGATTTTGTGATTTGGGAAATTATGGTTTTGTTTTGGGGATTTGGGAAATTAGGGTTTGGGTAATTTTAGTTGGGGAATTTTAATTTGGGGGTAGATTTTAGAGTTAATCACTAACCCTAAAATTGTATTAGAATTTATCACAAATCCTAATAATTTGGATCTCACTTGTATCACACAAAGAGAAAGAGGAAGAGTAAAAACTCAACACAATTTTTAAAATCAAGAATGACATACTTTCTTATTAATTTCAAAGCCTATAAATAGGCTCAAAATACATCTTGATACAAATCTCAAAATAGTCTCAGAATCTCAAATACATAAAAAATCACATATGGCTATAATTGCCGAAAACAAATATAGTACTGAAATAAAATCTAAACAGAATAGATGTCCTTATCAAATACATGATTATTTCCACAAGCTCCGATTGTTTGCATGGGATTGGCTACAAAATGTTGGGAGCATTCAGCAAAGATTTGATCTTTGTAGAGTATTTATTTTCTTGTACTCATCCCTACCCCAAACAGAAAAAGAAGAATCTAATGTTGCGTATTAGCTAACTAAATTAAGTATTATGATATATGACATTCCATAAGAAGCACATTAAACATAGATAGTAGCAAGGCCGGCCCCCCAATGGAGGCCGAGAAGGCAGCCGCCTCAGGCCCCCAAATTTTTCGCAATTTTAGGAGCCCCCCCCCCCCCCCCCCCCCCAAAAAAAAATTCCTTGTATTTATATATACGTATTTTGCGTGTAATATTTTTTTCGGGGCCCCCAAATTTAATATTTTGGACTTTTGTTTTGAAAATTAGTACCTGGGCCGGCTTATTTTAGTTGGGCTTGAATTTGTATGGAGATTTTTTTCTAAATTCCCTAAATCTCCATCTATTTCTTATATATATATGTGTGTGTGTGTGTTTTTTTTAAGAATTGTAGAGAGAAAAAATTCCAATTTTTTTTCCCATTTTTTTAAAAAATAAATTTTGTATGGGGGCCCAATTTTGGGAGTTCGCCTAGGGCCCCATAAACTCAGGGCTGGCCCTGGATAGTAGTTATATTTTCGTAATGGAAAAGGACCATTTTGATTATTGAAAAATGGTTATTTAATGTACTTTATAATTTAAAAAACCATAGAAGTAAATATTTATTTATTCGGGTGTCTTATTTTTTCCATAGAAATAAACTATGAACAACCTAAAGGACAAATTGACAAGCTTCAACTGAGAGTGACAAAGTAATATTTTATCTAAAACATAGAGCTTAGTTCATTGTGGTTTAAAAGTATTCCTAGAATAATATTTCTTTGTTTAAGTAGTGTGAGTTAACCATTTCACCCAAAATCTTAAGCTAGTGAGTTGTAATACCAACGTAAATGAGCAATCTTCATGCTGCTTTACACATGGGCTTTTTTTGACATGGAAAGGCTTCTAGTGGCTCATGAAAGCAAAAACCTTGTCATGAAACTGCACGTTCTGGTACCATGTCAGTGAACTACTTTACCCAGGAACTTAAGTTGATGAGGTGTAAGCTAACAATCTACTGTATCATGAATATGAACAAATAGCTCTTTTTTATGTCCGCTTTCTTCATTTATATTATTGTCTTTGGTTCCTAATAGTAATATAGGAGTTTATCATCCTATCATTTGAATTAAATTTGCTAACTTACCAGGTTCTAGAATCTAGATTAGGTCCTTATGAAGATGGATTATTGAAATATTTATGTTGATAATCATGGTATGCTATTGTTATATGATCATTTAAGCTAATTTTGTAGTAGAAGAACCTACTACTAGATATGTAGCTTGGGCTCATGCAATGTAGGAATAACACTACCTCCATAATGATTATTGACTAGCCGTAGTATATGCATGGACATTTTATAGACAGTTGGACGAATCAATTTTTTTAATTTACTAGGTTTGCTCGTTGACACATGTCTACGGCACGTCTTCGGAACAGTGCACCTGGTTTGATTATATAAAATAGTTTTAGAGGTCCAGCAAATTAATTGAAGTAGGAAACATATTATATGAGGAAGCAGCATATCTACCTTTAAACTCAACCATCACCTTCTTGATCATTAGCTTGAACTTACTTGGAATGCATATAGTTTGTTAGAAACACTGCATGGACTTTTTTTAACTTCAACATCACTTTTAGATGCTTGTAATAGTTATGCAAGGACATGATCATATGGGTTTTATAGAGCTTACTCTAATCCCATAACCACTATGAGCATGTCTAAATATAATGGTAACCCAAGTGCAGGTGTCAAGGTATCTACAATACCAATAATCTAAATATTTGTTTGTCTGAGACTCAGTTTGCAATTAAAATACCTCTTATTATTATTATTTCAACCAAAATGTAATACATGAAGTTCTCAAAACTCTAATTCAAGCTAATCATTTTTTTTATCTCCACTTTGTCTCTTTATTATACCTTTATAAAAAAATCAAAATGGATCAATAACAAATTTACTTTAGCTGTCTTTCTTGAGTGGAGAGTTTGCACTCTTTACTAGTAAACTCCAGTCATCCCAATCCTATATATCCAAACATACACTAAAAGCTCTTATATGTTAAGTTATCCATGGTTTCTATTAACAAGTGAAGGGAACACTTCACGATAGTATATTCTCTTGTAGTAAAGAAATCAGTGTTGCATATTTGCCAAGTTATTTTAGGTTGCTGATCAGCTTACCTCTCCTGCTATAGTTTGGAAGCCCAAATTGAGGCCACCAAATAATCCAAGTCTCACTTGCGTACACCTTAAATCAAAACCAATAAAAAACTCATCAAATAAATTACCAAATTAAAATTTTTTAAACCCAAAAATAAAATAATCATACCTCTCTGAACTTAGATCCCATGCACACAAAATTCGAGTCAGCAACCAACTGAGTAATCCCCTGCACACAAAATTAAAAAGTAGAATGAGAATTCGGTTAATGAGATAAAATTAGAGTCGCTGCATCGCATGTAGAGGCTCTCGATTCGGTGGAGGGGAGTCGCCAATACAGAGTTGCTTGATATTTGCGCTCGATTTGGTTGTGGGGAGTCACCGATACAGAATCAGCAGCGGATCAGATATCGGTGACGATCTCTTGATTGGGGTTCTACACTGGATTTGGATTTGGATTTGCTTTGAGATTCGCTCTGGAGAGGACGATGGAGGCTTCGCTAATGGAATGGAAGCGAAGGTTTAATAAAATGGTTTTAGGGATTTGAAGTTAGTGGCTTAAAAACCCTAGGGGGAGAGAGAGGGAGAAATTGGAGCTCTCTGGTTTGGGGAATAGAGGGAGCAAACTGATCTGAATAGGGGAGAGAGAGAGAGAAAGGGAGAGTGGAGCTCTCTGGTTTGGGGAATAGAGGGAGCAAACTGATCTGAATAGGGGGGAGAGAGAGAGATAATTAAATAAATAAAGGAGTTATTTTTAGGGGGATTTGAATTTGAGTTTTGGGGAAAAACTTTTGGGGGGGAAAATGTCTTTGGGAGCTTAGATCTTGACCATTGATTTCCTTACTATTGAAGGAGAGCCACTTGATAGCTTTTCTTTGTGTTTTATTATATAGATAGTTGTCAAGACGTGTATCAACTCGTGTATCATTTACATAATTATCGTGTCTTATATCGTAAGATTTAATGTCACATACAGAAGAAGTTAGAAATATTAACTATAGAACAAACCTGTTTAGAAATATGAGAAAATTTAGAACATGAGACGTTTGATTACCAAGATTAACTGTTAAAGATCTTTATATGTAATCACGAAGACGCATATAGCAATAAACTATTTGAAAGATCCTAAGATACGGATAATTATGAAGTTTCTTATATGACTTTCAAGTTAGAAAACGCTCTAACAAATATGAAATATATTTTTTTTAATTTTAGGTTAAGCTCATAGTTCTTATTGTCTAGTTAAGCCACGGGAAAAGACAACATTGAGTTTTTGGCCTAATGATACCAGTTGAGATGTCTTCAAAATACAAAGACGAAAAAAAATATATATATGAGAAGGTGGAAGAACAAAAAATTGAAGTTACAAGTTAAAAAAAATGAATAGCATTAGTGTAACGTTAACATAAATTTAATGTGCATATTTTATATAATTTGAAAAATGAGAAAGTATATATATATATATATATAGATAGATAGATAGATAGATAGATAGATAGATAGATAGATAGATAGATTTGCATTGGTTACTTCAAAGAAATAACAAAAATAACAAATGCTATAATGTCAAATGTTTGATAATTTATATAAACACAAATAACAAGTCTTCCCGTTCAGATACATCAACTAAAATCATGCAAAAATATTAGATAAATACTAACATAGACCAGAGATTTGAGTTAATATAATTAGTTTCATTTTCTTATATCTTAAAGTTTATTGTATTGTATGGTACATGTCAAATCGAAAGATATGAACTGTGTCATAAGGTTTACTGTAATCTAAGATTCATACTCCACATGTCTTATTTTGCTAATGAATTGGATCTTATCATACCTATTGTAATTTGTATCAGAAGTTTTTAACAACTATGGTTAAACTAGTCTTACTAAAATCTGTTCGGCTGACCATTGAACATGCATTTGACATGAATTGGCTCTCATTTTCAAGTATTGATAAGCATAGTTGTTAAACACTTATGATACACGACACCATATATATTATACGATTCATTAGCAAAACGAGATGTAGTAGAGTATGAATCTTAGATTACTAGTTTGTATCTTATGGTTCGATATGTATCGTACGATAGGATACACTTTAAGTTATAAGAAAACTAAATTAATTATATTAATGTAGTCTTTGGTTTATGTTAGTATTTATATGATGTTATCATATGATTTTGTTTTATGTATTTGAACTAGAAGACTTGTTAATTTGTGAATCTGTGTTTAAATAAAATATCAAACATACGATATTATAGTACTTGTTATTTCCACATGCAATAACCAAATGCGAATGTTCACATATGAAAAGGATATATAGTTGCTTAGATCTTTATGTTCTCGTTTCTCAAAATATAGAATATGGATGTCAATAATATATTAATGGTACACAATTTTTTTTCATTTATTCTAACTTGCCTTCTCACATTTTTTTCTTTTCATTTCTTGGATCTAGATGATATCTCTGTAAGTCAAAGGCTCAATGTTGTCTTTCTTTTCATTGCTTAACAAGATAGTAGGATTATGAACTTAACCGTAAATGATAAATATATTTCTTATTAGTTGAAGAATTTGTTCTTTTTGAAAGTTATACAAAAAAAATCTTATTTATTAGTATCTTAGGTTGAATTCTTTCAAATAGTTTACTGATATATGTGACTTCATGATTGCATATCAAGATTTTTAGCACTTAATCTTGGTTTTCAGGCATTACATGTTCTAAATTTGTTCATATTTCTAATGTAATGTGTTTAATAATTAGTGTCTGTAACTTTTTGTATACATGAAAATAAATACGTGAAAATAAATCTTACGATACAATAATCATTTAAGCGGTTCATGATTTAATACATGATTTGACAACTATGTTGATTAGCTCTATCTCATTACAAATTACATGTCAAATTATATAAATTGTATACATCTGTTCACAGTTTTGACTATTTAATTTTGTTATTATCAGAATTATTTGTTCTTCAATGGATGAGAATCTTTAATTCTACTAGAACTCAGTTAGTTTTTCTTAACAGATTTTGAGGAATCCTCATTAACTGCTGCTGCTGCTAAGTTGAGAGATCCTCATGTCGCATACCTAGTTGAAGGTACAGAATGGAATGGAGGGGGACCGTCTAATTCTATTGTTTTCCATGGAGTGGAATTAGACTTCAAGACTTTTTTTGATGATCAAAAGGCTTTTCACAGAAGCACAAAGTCAAATGAAATTGCTGTATTGTGTTCATTCTTTTGCTCAAAACATAAATGCATTTCACCTGGTGCCCGATATGTAAGTCAAATTTGACAGATTGCTTATTTTTCAGTTAGTCATCTTGGGTAAATACCAAAAAGATCTAGTATATGTATAGAAAGTATCTATTAAGTTTTGACTTGTGATATTGTGTGCTAGCCACCAGTCAGCATAATATTTGTCATAGGTCAGAAAACTTGCTTTCTTTGTGTTAATTTTGGATCCATGGATATAAGATCTCTTCTTTTCTTTGCCTTTCATTAAAAGTTTTGGTAGTTCGTCATTATCCATGTAATTTATTTAGATATTTTTGAAAATCATACTGTTTGCAAGATGCTTCGATCAGACACTGTTCTTTTGAGATGCACCAGTGATGTGATTTTGCGTAGTACATAAAATTGAATTTCTGATAGTTTAATATGTTAGAAGGCAGATGCAATTCAAGTAACTGTCTTTTCCAATCAATCTAGGAGCAGTTCAATATCGGGCTTACCAGTAGCACAATATGTACCAGGTATTGGTTTTCCTGCTGGATGAAGAAGTTTCCAAATCTTTTTCTGAATTATCTTAAATTTGTAGCTTCTTTGACCTGATCATTTCCAGTGACTGCCTACTTTCAGCATCTGATCCTGCAAGGCTGACAATGGTCAACCTTAAGCTAGATGTTCTCTGTTATGCCTCAAAGAGTTTCCTGTTACTAGTGCAATTTCTAAGTTGGTTGTCCCTGGATTAGTTGACCAGATAATTAGTATGAAAAGAACAATTCAACCGAAGCTTCTGGAGCATAATTCTCAGGTAATCAACTATTTTTGCTTTTGGTAATTGTATTAAACTTGCATAAATTGAAAATGTGCTCGACGCATCTTTTGTTCTTGTATAAACTTCTATTAAGTTTTTTTTTAAGGGATAAGCTTGTCCAACATCTTTGTATCGTGTGAAACTGTGTATGACTTGGATGCTTCCTATTTTTGCTTAAATGAATCTGAAAACAACAGCCACAATATGGTGATGTTTTTTTTTATTATGAAGAGTTGATGGTGGCTACTTGTAGGAAATTTTATTATCTTTCCTCTCTGATGGGTATATGCATTTCAACTACAAGAGCATGGAATGCCCTTATTTACTGAATCAAATGTTTCATCTCAAGCTTTTAATTAACTGTTTTGGATCTAGATAATCATCTTTTAGTCGTTGATATGAAGAAAAATTCAAACTCTTTTCGAACTCATGTTTATGGTGATTGAAAAACTGATGGTGTCTACTTGTAGGAACACTATTTTTCTGTTATTTCTTTTTCTTTAATGGGCATATGCATGTAAACTAAAAGAAAAAATGGCAGAAAGCATGGCCCACTGATGAGGACATCGGTTTAAGACGATTTGGGCGTTTTTATCAGCGCAGGCATCGTCTAGGACAACTGGTTATTTAGTTTAGGATTTTATTTCAGTACCATATTTGTTTCTGGCAATTATAGCCATATGTAATCTTTTTGGTATTTTTTAGATTTTGAGAATATTTTGAGATTTGTATCAAGATGTATTTTGAGCTTATTTATAGGCCTTAAGATTAATGAGAAAGTATGCTATTCTTGATTAAAAAAATTGTATTTAGTTTTTGCTCTTCCTCTCTCTCTGTGTGATACAATTGAGATCCAAATTATTAGCGTTTGTGATAAATCCTTATACAATTTTAGGGTTTGTGATAAACTCTAAAATCTACCCCAAATTAAAAATTCCCAACTAAAATTATCCAAACCCAAATTTCCCAAATTCCCAACACAAAACCCTAATCACCTACTCCTACACACAACCGTCATCTTCCCCTCACCTTCATCCTCTTCCTCCTTCCCCAAATCCTGACCAGACCCTAGTTTCGTCGCCGCCATAGCCTCACCGCACACCTCAACAAACTCCCTCGAATCCACCTCCCCATCTCATCGTTCTCTTCCTCCTACCAGTCTCCGATCGAAACCCTAGTCATCCTCGACAACAGCCTCGTTGCCCCAGATCCCCTTTGCCATCAACTCAACCCCCGAAACCCAAAGCCCCTGACCCTCTCCTTCCTTCTGCTCCTCACCAAATCGAAACCCCAAAGCACCCGAAACCCCAACTCCCTGGCCTCCTCCCTTCTTGTCGACCTCCATGCACACCCCGTCGCCCACAACCGGTTGCGATGCCCTCACACCAGGCCGACGTCAACCCAGCACCACCCCCAGTCCCCGAAGCCACCGTTGCTGCTGTTCACAGCCGCCACCCAACTTTGCCTTCTTGCAGTTGCTGTTGCTGCTGTTGCTCTACCTTTGCTTGTTGTGTTCTTCTGAGATCTACACTGCGTTCGTCGAACCCTCGGTATACTCTTTCTAATTCTCAAATATTTGTGTTATACCGCTCTGTTATCTCTATCATGTTATCTAGTTTAACTGTCGATCACAAATACTGAGATTGAGTGTTCCACTTGCTTGATTAGAGTACGAATCAATCTTGAATTTTTTACTTGCTGAGAACACTTTGGGATTTAATTATTGATTGTAGAGTTGAATTATTAACTGGGATTGTTAAACGTCATTCGGTTCTTGAAAATCCATCCAACCAATTAATTGTTTAAAATTTCCAACTTTGATCCGCACCTACGTGTTGGTAAAATTAAACCGTTAAGAATCTTGGAAATTCTCAATTTTAGGGTTAGTTTTACATCATTTTGGTATCAGAGCAAGGGTTCTTAAAACCCTAGTTCTAGCATCATTTAGACATTATTTTTGCATTCATTTAGAGTCTTATTTTATTTTCTTTCATTTTTTTTAGATCACTTCAGTTATTAAAATAAAAAATAAAAAAATTAGGACACACACGACTCCTAGTTTCCATTTTTGTTGAAAGTGTCTTCGCAGCACCATCACAGATCCTGAAGAGCCTTTCTTATCCCTTCCAAATCACCCAGTTAGGAACCCTAGACTTTCCGGATCTGAAATGGATAACCCTGATATCTCCGCTACCCTAGCTGCCATCCAAGCAACTCTTGCCAATATCAATCAGAGGCTTGAGAAAGTGGAGTTAAATCAAACCATTGTCCCTAGGCTTCATGTCAATCGTCAGAATGTTCGTGACGATCAACGTCAAGAACGTGACCCTGACGAACAATATAAGAAGAACGTTAAGGCTGACGTTCCCCAGTTTGAAGGCCACATGGAACCCCAAGCTTACCTCGATTGGATCCGTGCCATAGACCACTACTTTGTGTGGTTTGACATGAGCGAAGCCTTTAAAGTTAAATTTGCCACTATGAAATTGACGGGTAAAGCTCAACAACACTGGACTAATCTTGAACATGCACGCAGAGGCCGAGGCCTGGCACCCAAAGCCACTGGGAAGCCATGAAAGAGAAGCTCACTAAGAGATATGTACCGTTATCATTCCATACCCGATTGCTAGATTTGTGGAACCAACTTTATCAAGGAAGTAAATCCACACAAGAATATGTTGATAAGTTTGATGACTTCCTTATTCGGTGCAATGCTTTAGGTAAAGAGAGTAAAGAACAAACTCTCTAGGTTCAGAGCTGGACTACGAGCTGACCTTAGGAACGAGCTAATTCATAGAAATATGGACTCAATAGCGGCTGCCTACATCCTAGTCCTCGATATGGATTTCCTTAATGCTAGTTCTCATTCTAGGTCCAGCGACTCGAGAGATCATTCCTCTAGAATGACCTCTACTGACCCACCTAAATCTAAGCCTCCCTCTCAGCACCCCAACAAATCTTATCCCAATAAATCTAATTCAAATTTCAATTCACATAGAGATGAACATAAGGGTAAGAACACCGAAAGAGATTACACTAAGATTAACCCTCTCACTAAGTGCTATAAATTTAAGAGATATGGTCATGTTGCTAGCAACTGTCCTAGCCTCATAGGATCAATATAGTAGAGGGTACCGCTGTCATGCTGACGATTCTGACAATGAGTTTTCTTATGAGCCTATTGAAGGCGATGACTTCGATAAAGAAGAGGATGACCAGTATCTCCACTGTATTCGGTCTATCCAATCACCTCACTTGAATATAGTCAGATGTGCTTTGTCCCAACCAAAAGAAGATGGTCGGAAGCGCGCTGCTATATTCCACACTTTTACGACTATAGGTGGCAAAAACTGCAAGGTGATTGTTGACAGTGGGAGCTGCGTCAACGCTGTCTCTTCTGCGGTCTTAGCTAAGATCGGACTTAAGGCTGAACCCCATCCACGCCCATACAAAGTATCTTGGATTGATGCAACAGCCCTCCAAGTAACACATCGATATTTAGTCCCTGTGGACTTCAAAGCTTACAAAGAGGAAATTTGGTGTGATGTGCTCAAAATGGATGTGGGTCAAGTCATTTTAGGGAGACCTTGGTTATATAATCACGATGTGACCATATATGGTCGATCCAACCAATGTGTGTTCCAGCACGATGGACTAAAAATAAAGCTCATACCCGTAAGACCACGAACTAGTCCTGCTAAAACAACACCGGCTCCCTCAAGAAAGGGCACGGAGGTAACGTATATGGGTGAAAAGGAATTTACGAAAGAAATTGACAAAGGGGCTACCATTCTTTTACTCACAGCGAGAGAAGTCCCTAAAGATCCTAAATCACTCATCCCGCCCCAAGTTACTCCTGTCCGACAGAAATTTGCAAATGTGTTTCCTGCTGACCTCCCCAACCAGTTGCCCCCGTTGCGTGACATCCAACACGCTATTGATCTGATTCCGGGAGCAAGTCTTCCTAACTTGCCACATTATCGGATGAATCCGACAGAGCATGCTGAGTTGAAAAGGCAAGTTGATGAGTTATTGGCAAAGGGCTTCATCAGAGAAAGCTTAAGTCCTTGCACTGTTTCTGCTCTATTGACGCTAAAGAAAGATGGAACCTGGTGTATGTGTGTGGACAGCCATGCCATAAACAAGATCACGGTGAAATACTGTTTTTCCATTCCTCGTTTGGATCACATGTTGGACATGATGTCTGGTACCACAATCTTTTCCAAGATTGATCTTAAAAGTGGCTACCACCAAATACGTGTTCGTCCTGGTGATGAGTGGAAGACCGCCTTCAAGATGAAGGATGGCCTGTACGAATGGATGGTCATGCCATTTGGAATGACCAATGTCCCGAGCACATTTATGAGAATCATGACGCAAATACTCCGTCCTTTTATGGGCAAGTTCCTTGTGGTGTATTTTGATGATATTCTCATTTACAACCGATCCGTTGGGCAACATCTTGACCATTTGAGACAGGTCTGCGGTGTTTTGAGGAAGGAACAGCTTTTTGCTAATCCTACCAAATGTACCTTCCTCTCCGATCAGACTATCTTTCTGGAATTTATTGTGTCTGCCAGAGGAGTATTTGCTGACCCAGAAAAGATACGAGCTATTACAGAGTGGCCTGAGCCCCGCAATATTCGTGATGTGCGGAGTTTCCATGGCCTTGCCACCTTTTATCATCGGTTTGTGCAAGGATTTAGCACGATCATGGCTCCGATAACCGACTGTTTGAAGAAAGGTGAGTTTGTCTGGTCGAAAGAAGCCACGAAAGCCTTCGAAGAGATCAAGAAGAGAATGACTCAGACACCTGTCGTGAAGTTGCTTGATTTTACTAAAGTCTTCGAAGTAACGTGTGATGCTTCTGGTATTGGTATAGGTGGAGTCCTCAGTCAAGAGAGTCATGCTGTTGCTTATTTTAGTGAAAAGCTGAACGAAGCAAGACAAAAATACTCCACTTATGACAAGGAGTTCTATGCAGTCATTTAGTCACTTCGCTATTGGCGACATTATCTTCTGCCGCAAGAATTTATTATCTTCTCAGACCATGAGGCCTTAAGATTCCTTAATTCTCAACAAAAGTTGAATCCGAGACATGCTAAATGGGTAGAGTTCCGATAAGAATACGCATATACCATTAGGCACACAAAAGGGATTGATAATAAGGCCGCGGATGCGCTAAGTCGTTGTCACATGATCTTATCTACATTGCGCACCGAAATTATTGGTTTTGAGAGATTGAGAGATAAGTATGCCTCCTGCCCAGATTTTCACGAGATCTACACCTCTTTGAAGGATGGCATCACTCAAGTGATAGATGATTATTTCTTGAAAGATGATTATCTCTTCTATAGCTCAAAACTGTGCGTTCCTAGTACATCATTACGAGAGTATCTTGTTTGGGAATTGCACGCCGGTGGCCTTGCTGGACATTTTGGGCATAGCAAGACCATTGATGCTGTGGAACATATGTTTTACTGGCCGAAGCTAAAGAGAGACGTTGTGAGACTTGTTATCATATGTCACACCTGTCAACTTGCCAAGCAACAAAAACAGAACACAGGCCTTGTTTGGGAATTGCACGATTACGAGAGTATCTTGTTTGGGAATTGCACGCCAGTGGCCTTGCTGGACATTTTGGGCATAGCAAGACCATTGATGCTGTGGAACATAGGTTTTACTGGCCGAAGCTAAAGAGAAACGTTATGAGACTTGTTAACTGATGTCACACCTGTCAACTTGTCAAGCAATAAAAACAGAATACAGGCCTGTATACTCCATTACCTGTTCCAGTCGCCCTTGGGAAGACGTGAGTATGGATTTCGTGTTTGGCTTACCGAAAACACAAAAGAAACACGACTTCATTCTTGTCGTCGTGGACCGTTTTTCTAAAATGGCCCCACTTCCTCCCGTGCTCGAAAACGTTCGATGCATCCCGTGTGGCTCAGATCTTCTTTGATAATATTGTGAAGCTACATGGGTTGCCAAAAACCATTGTGTCTGATAGGGATGTGAAATTCACGAGTTATTTTGGGAAGACCCTATGGCACAAGTTGGGTACAACATTGAAGTTTTCGTCAGCCTTCCACCCACAGATAGATGGACAGACTGAGGTTGTCAATCGGAGTCTTGGCAATCTCTTACGTACTCTTATGGGAGAGAACTTAGGAACATGGAATTTAAAATTAGCGGTTGCTGAATTTGCTTATAATACATCTAGGAATAGAACCACTGGCATGAGTCCACACGAAGTTGTATATGGTTATCGTCCTAGGCAGCCCATAGATCTTGCCCCCATGTTAGAACATCATCGAGTCTCTGAGTTTGCATCTGCATTTGCATCCCGCATTCATGACTTACATAGAGAAATTTTCAAGAAAATTAATGAAAATAATTTTAACTACAAGTTAAGAGCTGATATTAGAAAGAAGTTTAAAACTTTTAATGTGGGTGACGAAGTGATGGTTCGGATTCGTCCGGAATGGTTTCCAGCGGGATCCGTTAAGAAGTTGAATGCACGTGCTGCAGGTCCATTTAAAATTCTTCATAAAATCAATGATAATGCCTATGTTGTTGACCTTCCCGAAGGCTTTGGCATCAGTAAAACTTTCAATGTTGAGGATCTAGTACCCTATGAAGGCCCAGAATTTAACCCTAGAAATCTTCTTATAGATGAACCTACTCTGCAGCCTAATGGTGAGATTTTCCCATTACCTCCACTATCAGATACTACTTACCCATCGACAGAAGAATTGGATAATATTTTAGATGATTAGATAATCTCTACTAGAGATGGTGGTACTCATAGATATTTGGTAAGTTGGAAGAACAAGCCAGAGTCGGAGAACACTTGGATAGATCGTTGAGAGCTCCAGCGCTTGGATCCAGACCTTTCGGAGCACTATGACAAAAGGAATGGTTTTGACTCGACTGGGTAGAGCCCTCTCCCACCCGGGGAGAATGATGAGGACATCGGTTCAAGATGATTCGGGCGTTTCTATCAGCGCAGACATCGTCTAGGACAGCTGCTTATTTAGTTTAGGATTTTATTTCAGTACCATATTTGTTTCTGACAATTATAGCCATATGTAATTTTTTGTATTTTTTAGATTTTGAGAATATTTTGAGATTTGTATCAAGATATATTTTGAGTCTATTTATAGGCCTTGAGATTAATGAGAAAATATGTTATTCTTGATTTAA
This sequence comes from Hemerocallis citrina, assembly GCA_017893485.1. Taxonomy (NCBI): domain Eukaryota; kingdom Viridiplantae; phylum Streptophyta; class Magnoliopsida; order Asparagales; family Asphodelaceae; genus Hemerocallis; species Hemerocallis citrina. The sequence continues at coordinate 103,595,444 of CM030358.1, read as the reverse complement.
AAAATTGTGTTGAGTTTTTGCTCTTCCTTTCTCTTTGTGTGATACAAGTGAGATCCAAATTATTAGGATTTGTGACAAATCCTAATACAATTTTAGGGTTTATGATAAACTCTAAAATCTACCCCAAATTAAAAATCCCCAACTAAAATTATCCAAACCCTAATTTCTCAAATTCCCAACACAAAACCCTAATCACCTACTCCTACATAGCCGTCATCTTCCCCTCACCTTCATCCTCTTCCTCCTTCCCCAAATCCCGACCAAACCCTAGTTTCGTCGCCGCCATAGCCTCACCACACACCTCGACAAACTCCCCCGAATCCACCTCCCCATCTCATCGTCCTCTTCCTCCTACTAGTCTCCGATCAAAACCCTAGTCATCCTCGACAACAGCCTCGTCGCCCCAGATCCCCTTCGCCATCAACTCAACCCCCAAAACCCAAAGCCCCTGACCCTCTCCTTCCTTCTACTCACCAAGTCGAAACCCCAAAGCACCCGAAACCCCAACTCCCTGACCTCCTCCCTTCCTGTCGACCTCCACGCACACCCCGTCGCCCACAGCCGGTTGCGACGCCCTCACACCAGGCCAACGTCAGCCCAGCACCACCCCCAGTTCCCTGAAGCCGTCGTTGCTGCTGTTCATAGCCGCCGCCCAACTTTGCCTTCTTGCAGTTGCTGTTGCTGCTATTGCTCTACCTTTGCTTGCTGTGTTCTTCCGAGATCTACATTGCGCTCGTCGAACCCTCGGTATACTCTTTCTAATTCTCAAATATTTGTGTTATACCGCTCTGTTATCTCTATCATATTATAGTTTAATTGTCGACCACAAATACTGAGATTGAGTGTTCCACTTGCTTGATTAGAGTACGAATCAATCTTGAATCTTTTACTTGCTAAGAACACTTAGGTATTTAATTATTGATTGTAGAGTTGAATTATTAACCGGGATTGTTAAATGTCATTCGGTTCTTGAAAATCCATCCAACCAATTAATTGTTTAATATTTCCAACTTTGATCCACACCTACGTGTTGGTAAAATTAATCCGTTAAGAATCTTGGAAATTCTCTATTTTAGGGTTAGTTTTACATCACCCACCCTTGTTGCAGTTTATGTAATTACTACGTACTAAGATTTCCTTCAACTGTTTCTGATATGGATGATTGTCTTGAAACTTCATTTCATTTGTTTCCCCATGTTAATTCTACGCAGGTCTTTATTGATTCATACATATTATATGCTCTCCATCTCGCTTTTTGGATATTGCATCATATCATCTATATTTGTTGTTGTTGTTGTTGTTGTTCTGTTATTACTACTGTCATTGTTATTATTGTATTTGTGAAAGTTCTTTTGCTATCTCATATTCCTTACTATGCTCATGCTTACAGCTCCGTCCATATCACTTCCTCCCCTCTGGGTTCTTGCATCCAATCACAGCAATATATGATCTCAGATATGGAGAGACTGAGGTTTCACAAGGTAAATACAGGACATGAACACTTACTTTCATACATAAACACATACACTTCTATGCACGCTCATGCATAAATTGGCCATGGTTGCTGCTGAGTAGTACTTAATTCTCCATGGTTGCCTAATCATACAAGGTATGCCATTCACATTCGCAGGTGGAATTAGAAAATTTCTGCTTGAAAGATTAGGATTACCTTTGGATCGTCCTCTTTTGCGTACTGCCAATGCACTCAATTTTGGCGTAAAGGCCATCGCAGATGCCAACTTAAAAAGTAATATTCCAAAATATATGAGAGCCTATAATTTTAAATCTTGCATAGTTTTCTTGAATTTTCATATCTTTTTTTAATTATAGATTACTTGGATCATACAGGCTCTTCATTGCTTAAAGATGTTCACACTGAAATTCCTAGTAGTGGTGGTTAGTCTCCTAATGTCTTTGATTTTGTAGATTTACAATCTCATGTAAATGAGCTTATCATGATTTGGAAATGTCCTTTCCAGTTTCGGGAGGCGTGATCTCCTTGATTGATGATTCTTACGAACACTATCATTACTTTCTAGATGGTATTGATGACAGTGTAATGATTCTATCCTCTGGTTTTAATCTTTAGTTAATTTTCTAGTCGCTGAACCTAAATTGAAGTTACTATTACTGTAGAACTTTTTGGAACATGGATCTTTGTTTGTGCTTGTCATGCTTAATTTTCTCGGAACAGTTGTTTTTTCGATGAAAGTAGTTGTTTTTGAGATGAAAGTATCTATTTGGCACTCGGTAGTTGCTACTTGGTAAATTCATTTTACATGAAGCGATGCCAACTATGATATGTTTTGACACCCAATTTGAATTGTTAAAAAACAGTTACTGATTATTGGTGCAGAAAGGAAGGTGCAGTGAATCCTGCTGAACTCCGTCATTTCCTGTCCCAAGCCAGGAATTCGGTCACAAACCAGAAAATGATGAGGATTGTGAGTTGATAGCTAGTATAAAACTTTGTTAAATCTCATGAACATGAATCTTAAAAATATACGTGCAAATGCTAGGGCATTTCCTGTAAGCGAGGCATTGTGCCTGCCTTCAGGTGCTTCAAAAAATGTGCAAGGGCCATCGCACCGACGCCCGAGTGCGGTGGAAAATGGGCAAGAGTTCATGCAGCAATTTGGACGTGTGCGGGTAAAGAAGCTAGTCCAGGATAGTAGGCTTAGGTTAGCGACTTGGAATATAGGAATATTGACAGGAAAAGACAGAGAGCTAGTGGATCCCATGATTAAAAGGAATATTAAATTATTAATATAGCTTGTTTACAAGAAACAAAGTGGGTAGGAGAGAATGCTATAGAGGTACATGATTTCTAAATTATATTATATCGGTAAAATTAGAAATAGAGATGGTGTAGGAATTTTAGTACATAAGAAATTTATAGGAGATGTAGTAGGTGTTAATAGGAAAAGAGATAAAATAATACAAAATAAGCTTGTATTAGGGGGAAATATATTTAATATCATTAGTGCCTATGCACCCCAAGTAGGATTAGATACACAAGCTAAAAATAAATTTTGGGAATATATGGATGAGATAATTTAAGGAGTACCCTTAGATGAGAAATTATTTGTAGGAAGATATTTCAATGGACATGTAGGAGAAGATAACATGGGATGTGAGAGGGTGCATGGAGGACATGGATTTGGACATAAGAACGATGGTGGAGAAGCTCTCAGATTCAGTGTAGTTGAAGGCTCGCCTCAGGTTCAGCCTTAGGCTCAAGGCTCAAGCTTCACAACAGTTTGAGCCTCAAGCCTGAGTTAAGGCTCCCCCTTTGTTCAAAGCTTCACTCAGACTTGCGCCTGGACGCGCCTTAGCAAATGCTCGGGGCTTACGCCTTAAGGAAAAGATGCACCTAAACATAACAAACCCGACCTGACTTGCCTGTCTTCATAACGCGACCCATCTTCAACCCTTCTCATATCTCATAACTCTTACAATTCTTTCTCATCCCCAATTCGAAACTCTAACCCCAATCTCCACTTCCCTAACTCAATATGCACTCCTCATCAATCTCCTCCCCCTCTCAACAACATCGGCGGCAATAGCGAAGCAGCTCGGCAGCGACACGACAACATACAACAAATCAGCGGCTACAACGAAAGCGGATCGGTTGTGCTGGCGGACTTTTTACTCCTCGGTCTCCAGACTTTCCACTCCTATTCTGGTTTCTTTTCTTTCTGATTTTACACTTTTATGGTTTCTTTCTTGGGTTTTCGTCTATCTTTGCTTATGATATTTTTGCAAATTATTTCGAAACAAAATTGTGAAGCTAGTTCATTCCATAATTTACTATAATCATGAAACCATGTCTTATTCAAAAAATTGCATCATATTTTAGTGTAGAGCATGACCAAATTTTATGATCGGCTAACTTTATGTTATTACTGTAATATTTCAAAATACCTTACCATTTACTAAGATCGTAATACTATAATATTGTATGCTCATTACTGCAATATTTAATTTGATCGTATTGTAATACTGTAATATTGTATGCTCATTACTGTAATACTGTAATATTGTATATTGTATGGCAAGTATCTTCATTACTATAATACTATAATATTGTATGCTTATTACTATTTGAAAATATGAATTCAAGGTTAACATGATATTATTGTAGTTTTACAGAAGGACACATTGTATCACTTCGTCGTTGGGGCAAGAAACACATTGTAGTTATACATTACAGAGGAACACATTGTAGTTTTACAAAAAATGATAACTTACACAGTCATCTTGGTCATTGTATGATATATTTTGTTGCTATAGTGTTATCTTGTTTATATAATCTTATTTATAAATTTTAAAAACCCCCAAAAGTAATAATGAGCCTCGGTTAAGTAAGGTTTACGCCTCAAATTGCGCCTTGCGCCTTAGGCTTTTTATGGGGTAGTGAAATTGCATTGCGCCTTACACCTTCGACTACACTACTCAGATTTTGTGGTGCCGTCTGATCTCATACTAGCAAGTATTTATTTTAGGAAAAGGGAGGACATTTTGATAACCTTTAAAAGTTTGGCAAATAGGAGCCAGATTGATTTTTTATTACTAGGAAGGTGGATCGTGTGGAGTGTAAAGATTGTAAAGTTATACTGTGAGAGAGTTTAACCTCACAACATAGATTCTTGGTGTTAGATGTTAAGATCGGAAAACACATGTGAGAGGAAGGAGACTAGAGACCCAAGAACTAGATGGTGGAATTTGAAACAAGATAAACTATTTGTAGAGATAATGTCTTTAAAGGAACGACATGGAATTGGGAATGGGAGGCTAATATGATGTGGACTAAAATGACTACGTGCATAAGAGAAATCTCAAAGGAGATACTTGTAGAATCTAAAGATAGAGAGCTTCAAACTAAAAAAACATGGTGGCAAGAAGAAGAACAAAATATTGTTAAAAAAATAGATCAACCTTTGAAGTATGGCAAAAAAGTATTAGAAAATAAGTTTAAAAAGAGGTAAGAGATGCAAAAGTAAAAGCTTATGATGATTTATACACAAAATTATGAACAAAAGGAGAAAATAACATCTATAAGCTTGTTAAACAAAGAGATAGAAAAACAAAAGATTTAAAATACAATTAGGTGTATTAAGAGCAAGAATTCAAAAGTGTTAGTAAAAGGCGAGGAAATTAAGTAAAGATGACGAAGTTACTTTGAGAAGATATTAAAAAAGTTGTGGGCAACTTAAACATTCGAGGGAGAGTTGAGAGCATATGTTTTTCAACAAAATTAGGATCTCAGATGTTCGTAATGCTCTAGGGACGATAAAAGTAGGAAAAGCTTTTGGACCGGATGATATACTTATTGAAGTTTGGAAGTATCTTGGGGATGTGGGAGTGAGCTGGCTAACAAGATTGTTTAATGAGATTTTGAGGACCAAGAAGATGCCCAATGAATGGGAGAAGGGTATGTTAGTATCTATATATAAAAATAAAGAAGATATACAAAGTTGCTCTAACTACTGAGGGATTAAATTAATGAGCCATACGATGAAATTTTGGAAGAAAGTGATCGAACATTGACTGAGACTAGAAACAATAGTGTCTGAGAATCAGTTTGGATTTATGCCTGGAAGGTCAACAACGGAAGCAATTTATGTACTAACAGGGCCGACCCCACCCTTGAGGCGGGTGAGGCGGCCGCCTCGGGCCCCCGACATTTTTTCGATTTTAGGGGCCCCCAAATTTGTAATTCCTTTGTAAATATAGGCACGTATTTTGTGCGTTAAAAAATACTGTTGTTATTAGGGGCCCCCAAAAATAATTATTTGAGCCTTTAATTTTTTTAAAAAAATTATTTGGGTTTATGCTTGAAGACTTGAATTGAATTTGAGACTTTAAATTTGAGTAATTTAAAACAAATTTATATATTTTGCATATTTTGCTTTCAACAATGTGCAATTTTTTTGTATACATATTTTTTTTGTGTATGGAGGGCCCCATTTGGGGACTTCGCCTCGGGCCCCCGGGAACTCAGGGCCGGCCCTGTGTACTAAGGAGACTTATAGAAAAATATAAAAGAGAATAAGAAAGATCCACATATGGTGTTTATATATCTAGAAAAAAGCTTATGATAAAGTCCCTAGAGACATAGTCTGGTGTGTTTTAAATAACAAAAGATTAACTATTCAGTATATTGAGGTGATTAAGGTTATGTATGAAGGGATAATGACCACAGTTTGAATAACCACATGAGAGAGTAGTGAATTTTCTATTACAGTAGGTTTACACCAATGTTCCGCTTTAAGCCCCCACCTCCTTGTTTTGGTGATGGATGAATTGACCCGAAGAATACAAGATGAGGTGTCTTGGTGTATGCTTTTTGCCGATCACATCGTCTTAGTGAACGAGACTAGAACATGAATCAATGCTAAATTAGAATTGTGGAGAGAAACATTGGAAGCTAGAGGCTTTTGAATAAACAGAACGAAAATAGTGTATATGAAGTATAATTTTAGCGATATTCAGAACACAAATGAGGAAGTAGTGAAGGTTGATGGTCAAGAGATACCTAAGAGAGACAACAACCACAACAACAAAGCCTTTTTTCCAACTAGTTGGGGTCGGGTACATGAATCTTGGATTTCCATTTTACTCGATTTAGCGCATTATCTTCTGTAAGGCCACAAGCTATCATATCCTTTCTCATCGTTTCACCCAAGTAAGTTTAGGTCTTTTCTACCCCTAACTCTACCCTCAATACTTATCAAATCACTCTTTCGAACGGGAGCAGTACTAAGCCTACGTGTGAGATGTCCAAACCACCTGAGACGATTCTCGCTTAAAATATATTGGATAGGAGTTTACCATGTCTCGTATATGCTCGTTTTTAATTCTATTCTTCATGGTTTTACCACACATCCATCTTAGTATCCTCATCTTCGTTATACTCATTTTTTGGACATGTTTATTTGTTGCTCAATACTCTGCTCCATACATCATTGTTGGTCTAACAGCCATCTTATAAAAAAAATTCTTCAACTTCAAAGGTATACGTTTGTCACACAACACCACTAGCACTTCTCCACTTAAGCCACCCTGCCTGGATTCTATATATAATATCTTCACAAATCTCTATCTCCTTGTATAATCGAGCCTAAATATCGAAAATAGTCTCTCTTAGGTATCTTTTGACCATCAAGCTTAACTACTTTTTCAATTGTGTTCTGATATCATTAAAATTACACTCCATATACTCTGTTTTAGTTATGCTTATTGTAAAGCCTCTAGCTTCCAAAGTTTTTTTCCCACAATTCTAATTTAGCATTGATTCATGATCTAGTCTCGTTCACTAAGATGCCATTGGCAAAAAACATACACCAAGATACCTAAGACCTACAACTTCCGATAGTTAGGCTCAGTTATACAAAGAGATGGGGAGATTTGTGAAGATATTATACACAAGATCCGAGCAAGGTGGCTTAAGTAGAGAAGCACTAATGATATTTTGTGTGACAAACATATACCTTTGAAGTTGAAGGAAATTTTTTATAGGGCGGTTATTAGACCAGCAATGATGTATGGAGCAGTGTGTTAGGCAACAAAGAAACAACTTGTCCAAAAAATGAGTGTAGCGGATATGAAGATGCTAAGATGGATGTATGGTAAAACTATGAAGGATAGAATTAGAAAAGAGCATATACGAGACATGGTAAAGGTAGCTGATATTCAAGATAAATTAAGAGAGAATTGCCTCAAGTGGTTTGGACATGTTACACGTAGACCTAGTAGTGCCCCGTTAGAAAGAGTGATCTGATAAATATTGAGGGTAGAGTTATAGGGGTAGGGGAAGACCTAAACTTATTTGAGGGAAAACTGTAAGAAAAGATATGATAGCTTGTGGCCTTATAGAAGATATTGCTCTAAACCGAGTAGAATGGAAAACCATGATTCATGCAGCCGACCTCAACTAGTTGGGAACGGACAAAAAATTCCCACTTCATTTTGAACCTAATGACATGTCCAATAGCAATGCAGTGTGATGCACCAAGCAGCTGATGTTCGGGAAAATAAACTGATGCTTGTGCAGATATGCGTATTGTTTTCTACATATAATTGATTCGTTAATGATGGAAATCCTCTTTGTTTGGAAAAATCAAATTACTTGCTAATTTTGGTTATTGTGTTTGGTTTGATTGTAAGTGCAAGTTGAGAAAATTCCCAATGACCTTTGAAAATGCGTTGTGGTTAACATATAAGGCAAACATGTGTGAATACTGAAATTGTCTCATATGTTTATCAACTTATTAGATGTGTACTTTTTCTAACAATACAATTAATTGCTAGGGATGGGGATGTGCGTATCGCTCTCTACAAACTATCATGTCTTGGTTTAGCCTTCAACATTATACTTCTATCAGAGTACCTGATGTAAACTTAACCCTAAGTAAAGAATTTTCAAGAATATTAAAAGATTAAGTTTACCAACATGTAATGCGGATCAAGTTAGAAAATTAAAACAGTTAATCGGTTTGATGGATTTTCAAAAATTGAATAAGTTTAACAAGCACAATTAAAGATTCACCCTAACAATCAATAATTATACCTAAACGTTTTTAGCAAGTAAAAGATGCAATAATGATTTGAACTCTAATTGGCAAGTAGAAGCACACTCTCAATTATTTGTAGACGAGAGATAAATCAAATAATATTATATAGATGATAAAACAGTATCACAAGGATTTGAGAAGTGGAAAAAGTTTACCCGGAGTTCGAAGAACGTATTGCTACATGTTCTGCTTCTCATACAAAGATCCAATCTCTTGCCCCAAATACCAAACACCAAAGTTATCCAATCAGAAAGAATCAGATCTGATCTTGATCAAATCGTTCGTTGTTGTGCACTCGGGAAGAAGGAGAGGGAGGTCGATGGCGGCAACTTGCGGTGGGGGGAAAGGGCGTCGATGATTGGCTATGGCGCCAGTAACAGAGGCGACGATGGTGCTGGTCAGCGACGGGCGGGAGCAACAAAGGTTAATGGGAAGATGAAGGAGGATCGTCGGGGAAAAGCAATGGTGGTGGTTGCAGAGTGAGGAAGGGCGGTGGCGGTTCGGAAGTGTGGGGGCATGATGAGGGTGATGTTGTGGTGCTGGGTTGGAGTCGAGGCAACAGCGGGTGAAGGAGAAGGTAGACGGTTGGCTGACGGGTGCAGGGTGGCGGCGGCGTCGAAGGGGCTAGGGTTTCGGGATGCCGAGGAATAAGTTGGAGGGGAATTAGTTTCGGGTTTAATTAATTGATTTTGGGGGATTTAGGGTGTAGTTTTAGAGTTTATCACAAACCTTAATACTTTATTAAGATTTCTCACAAGCCCTAATAATTCTCTTAATTGTCTCACACAAAAAAAGTGATGAAGAGCAATAACTCAACACATTAATTTTTTAAATCAAGAATAGCATATTTTCTTATTATTCTCAAGGCATATATATAGGTTCAAAACAAATCTAAAATAAATCTCTCAAATAAATCTCTCAAATAAACTACAGATGGCTGAATCTCAAAATAAAAATAAAACGGATTTGATGTCCTCATCATTCTCTCCGGGTGGGAGAGGGCTCGACCCAGTCGAGTCAAAACCAGTGATCCTGTCATGGTTCTCCAAAAGATTTGAATCCAAGCACGGAAGCTCCTCACGATCACTCAAGTGTCATCCGACTTCATCTTGTTCTTCCACATCACCAAATACCTATGAATACCACCATCTCTGGTAGAGATTATCTGATCATCTAAAATATTATCCAATTTGTCTGTTGGTGGGTAAGTAGTATCAAGTAAAGGGGAAATGTGGAAATCTTACCATTAGGTTGCAGGGTAGACTCATCTATAAGAAAATTTCTAGGGTTAAATTTTGGGCCTTCATAGAGTACTAGATCTTCAGTATTGAAAGTCTTATTTATGCCAAAATCTTCAGGAAGGTCAACGACATAGGCATTATCATTGATTTTATGCAAAATTTTAAATGGGCATGCAGCACGTATGTTCAATTTCTTAACGGATCCAGTTGAAAACTATTCCGGATAAATCCGAACCATCACTTCGTCACCAACATCAAGAGTTTTAAGCTTCCTTCCAGTATTTATTATTAACTTGTAGTTAAAAATATTCTCATTAATTTTCTTTAGAAAAAATTCTATGCAAGTCATGAATGCGATATGCAAATGTGGATGCAGACTCTAAGACGCTATGATGTTCTAACATAGGGATAAAATATATGGGCCACCAAGTGACTTGGGAAGGAATGAGTGACTCGGGTACATTCAACGGAGGTGATTGGATCGATCGAATACAGTTGAAAGGCTGGTCATCCTCTTTTTGACCGAAGTTATCACTGACATGAGGTTCATAGCTAAACTCATTGTCGTGCTCATCAGCAATGACAACAATACTTTCTACAATGTTGATCCTACTGGGGCTGGGACAGTTGCCAGCAACATGACCGTATCCCTTGCATTTATAGCACTTAGGGAGATGATCAATCTTAGAATAGGCTCTTTCAGTGTTCTTACCTATGTTGTCATGTCTAAGTGAATAGGGATTTGAAGTAGGCTTGCTTGGGTAAGGTTTGTTGGGGTGCTGAGAAGAAGGGGGCTCAGTAGAGGTCATTCTAGAGGAATGATCTCTCGAATCGCCGGACTTATAGTGGGAACTTGCTTTAAGAAAATCCTTATCGAGGACAAGGGCATAAGCTGCTACCGATGAGTTTACATTTCTATGAATTAGCTCGTTCCTAAAATCGGCTCGTAGTCCAGTTCTGAACCTAGAGAGGGTTTGTTGTTCGCTCTTTTTGCCTGAAGCATTGCACCGAATGAGGAAGTCATCGAACTTAACCACATACTCTTGGTTGGATCTGCTTCCCTGATAGAATTGATTCAACGAATCATGCATTCGGGTGTAGAAATATAGGGGCACATATCTCTCAGTGAACTTCTCTTTTATGGCCTCCCAAGTGGCTATCGGTACCAAGCCTCGGCCTCTACGGGTGTGTTCAAGATTGGTCCAATGTTGTTGAGCTTTACCAGTCAATTTTATTGTGGCAAATTTGATCTTCATGGTTTCGCTCATATCAAACTACACAAAGTAGTAGTCCATGGCACGGATCCAATCGAGATAAGCTTGGGTTCCATACGGCCTTCAAAGTGGGGAACGTCAGCCTTAACGTTCCTCTTGTATTGTTCGTCAGGGTCACGATCTTTACGTCGATCGTCACGATCATTCCCTTGAGGGATCTGACGATGAAGCTCAAGGGCAACATTTTGATTCAATTCCACTTTCTCAATCCTCTGATTGATATTGGCAAGAGTTGCTTGGATGACAGCGAAGGTAGTGGAAATATTAGAGTTGTCCATCTCAGTTCGAGGAGGGGCTCGCGAAAGTCTAGGGTTCCTAATTGGGTGGTTTGACAGGGACAAAAAAGGCTCTTCGGGATCTATGATGGTGCTGCAAAGACACATTCACCAACGGTGAAAACTAGGGGTCATGGAGATGTGTGTTTGCTGAAATTTAAGGAAATGTGTCCTAAGTGCACCTAAGTGTTTTTTTTATCCGAAATAATCTAAAAAAAAAAGAAAGAAAGAAAAATGACTCTAATACGATCGTAAATGAATGCAAAAATTATGACTAAATGATGTAAAAACTAGGGTTTTAAAAACCTTCGCTCTGATACCAAAATAATGTAAACTTAACCCTAAATAGAGAATTTTCAAGAATATTAAAAGATTAATTTTACCAACATGTAATGCGGATCATAGAAAATTAAAACAGTTAATTGATTTCATGGATTTTCAAGAATTTAATTAAGTTAACAAGCCCAATTAAAGATTCAATCCTAACAATCAATAATTATATCTAAACGTTTTTAGCAGGTAAAAGATGCAATAATGATTTGTATTCTAATTGGCGAGTAGAAGCACACAGTCTCAATTATTTGTGGACGACAGATAAATCAAATAATATTATAGAGATGATAAAGCAGTATCACAAGTATTTGAGAAGTGGAAAGAGTTTACCGGGAGTTCAAAGAACATATTGCTACGTGTTCTGCTTCTCACACAAAGATCCAACTCTTGCCCCAAGCACCAAACATCAAAGCTATCCAATCACAAAGAATCAGATCCGATCTTGATCAAATCGTTTGTTGCTGTGCACTTGGGAAGAAGGAGAGGGAGGTCGATGGCTGCAGCTTGCGGTGGGGGAAAGGGCGCCGATGATCGGCGGTGGCGCCATTAACAGAGGCGACGGTGGCGTGGGTCGGCGACGGGCGGGAGCAACAGAGGTTAGTGGGAAGATGAAGGAGGGTTGTCGGGGAAAAGCGATGGTGGTGGCGGTTCGGAAGTGGGGGGGCGTGATGAGGGTGATGTGGTGGTGGGTCGGAGTCGAGGCGACGACGGGTGAAGGAGGAGGTCGACGGTGGGCTGACGGGTGTGGGGTGACGGCGGCGTCGAAGGGGCTAGGGTTTCGGGATGCAGGTGAAGAATAAGAATAAGTTGGAGGGGAATTAGTTTAGGATTTAGTTAATTGATTTTGGGGGATTTGGGGTGTAGTTTTAGAGTTTATCACAAACCCTAATTCTTTATTAAGATTTCTCATAAACCCTAATAATTCTCTCAATTGTCTTACACAAAAAGAGAGATGAAGAGCAATAACTCAACACAATAATTTTTTTAATCAAGAATAGCATATTTTCTCATTATTCTCAAGGCCTATATATAGGCTCAAAACAAATCTAAAACAAAGTTCTGAAATAAATCTCTAAAATAAACTACATATGGCTGAATCTCAAAATAAAAATAAAACCGATTTGATGTCCTCATCAGTACCTTCACATAGGTATTATTATTCAGATTGAAGTGTTGTTTCATGTTTCTGGGGAATTTACTTTAATTATTAGATCTTCTATAGCAATGGGTGAACAATTAAGGAAATCTATCACAACTTTGTGTTATTCCAAAAGTATGATTAACTTTATTATAATTGTTCATTTTAAGAGTTAATTGTCACTTTCTTCAGGGAAATTCAGCAAGCTCTTGTTGAAATTGGTGATAAGGAGCCTGCATTTGTTGGATCACATGATTGGATTGGTGCAATTGAGTTGAGTTTCGTCTTGGATCAACTTCTTGGTGTAAGACTGTCACTTCATATTAAACATTTCATGCTAAACGTTGAAAAGGAGGCATATTTGCTTGTCTTTCTAAAATAGACTGGATCAATAAATTTTAGTAGTTAGTAATACATACACATGTGATTCTCGTTTATAGTCAAATTTTAATTTAGAGAGAAGGGAGTCTTATAACCAAAGGAGATGATTTCCTCATATAGTGCTTGTAACTACTTGGGTGGGATTCCCCATGGATGATCCACACCTTTCACTTTAATTTTTATGTCATACTGATACTATGTATGCCTATAAAATATCGAGTGGTTTGGAGATCCTTATCCATGTTTCGAGTGGTTGCATAATGAACTGCTTTTCAATAATATAACAAATCGGCACCATGTGATTTTTTTGGTAAGAAGCCTCCAAACGACTTGATTTTTTGTACACACGTGTATTATGACATTAGAAACATAATTAACAGTACGGATCATCCATACGAAGTCTTACTATATGAGTACAACTACTCATTACGAGGAAAATATTCTACAAGAATTTGATTTTGCAAAAAAAATACCAGAACTGGTGCGTTATTGAATAGTTGACCTTAATTGAGAAGATGCGAATTTGTTTCAGGAAAAATATAGAAGAATCATAAATCTGAGAATTTAAACCAATAATTGGGCACAACAACAATCTGTGTACAGTATTATTTGTCATGTGGATCATATAGAGTATCAAACTGGTCGTTTTAATTAGGTTGCCATCATAAAGTACCAGCTAAAGATAAAATGAATGTATGTATACGCACGGCGCCATTCAGAAAAGAAGCTGTGTTTTACATTTTGTTTGAAAAGGAATTTTTTTTAGGATTCTTACAATTACAAATGGGGATAAGATAAGAGGGATTTGTTGCATTCACACTGTCACTTCAAAATAGGTCAAAATTCTATGTTAGAGATAAGAGGGCTTTGTTGCGTTTGCACTGCTTTCTACATGATATGTACTTAGTATATATCCAACGTGACAAATTCATGTCCCCACTAAAAAATAATTCGAAGAGGCATCCTACCCTTGTGAGGATGTGTCTGGGTTATCTTCATTGTGATCGCATTGACATTAGAAGCATGAAAGGGGCAAGTGAGAGACAGCAAAATAATAACTAGTTGATCACCTGAAAATCCTGTGACTTGTGGTAAAACATTTAGAAGAAAGGGAAAGTTGATCTATGCCATAGAAAATATCATTCAACTCCCCCAAGTGCAATACAAAATACAACCTGAAAGATGCTCAAATTATATGACAATCATTTCCTTTTGCATTTTCAAAGTCTAATTTTTATCAGCCTATCTGCTTTGTTGGTGATGTTTACATCATAGTTATAGTGAAATTTCCATTTTTGAACCCATGGCGGTCTATATTATCTGAGTGAAGAGGTTCAAATAATGCACCTAGAGTAGTACATTAAATGATACTTCTATTGTATTTACTATAAACCAACTATGTTTCATCTTCTCAATTATAATTGAAGGCGCTGAAGACTCAATAAATTGAAAAAAATTTGAATCTTTCAGACCCTTCGGATAGAACAGTAGTGCTTGATAGTTAACTCGAAAGGTTTCCTCTTTAACAGGTTAGCTGCAAGATTATGAATGTGAGATCCGGGGAAGAGCTTCCAGAGAAATGCCGGGAACTTGCCATGCATTTGGAGACTCAAGGGACCCCAATAATGATTGGTAAGTAAATGGATAGTCTCCTTGTAGCTTAAGACCTAATTCTATGAGGTGTCTGATCAGTAATTTCACTTCCAAGTAATCAACCTGTTGGTTTATACAGTTGCTTCTCTATTAGTTTAAAAGTGCATCAATACAGGTGGTGGTGTTTTGGCTTATACCCTATTAGGAGTTGACTACAATGAGGCAAGTGGAGACTGTACCTTTCCCATCCTTGATCCACACTACACAGGCAACGATGACTTGAAAAAGATTGTCAATGGAGGATGGTGTGGGTGGAAGAAGGCTGTCAATAGCGAAGGTCGCAACTTTTTCCTCAAGGATAAGTTCTACAATCTTCTTCTTCCTCAAAGACCCAGCATGGTTTGATGAATCACAGCTATTACTAATCAAAGCAAAAATTATTGCACTTCCTGGGCTCTCTAGTCTCTATCTCAATCCTTATGGCCATTTCGCGATAGCATCCATTCAGAATCAACTCAGAATATACATCGCTTGCATCTCAGCCTGATAATTCAATTGAATTCATAGCATGCAACGAGGAATCAAATACACTTCTAGCAGATTATCATTTTCAGAGCAAAGCAGAGTGGTAAGAATGTTCATCTCCGTTAGATACCCGGAGGAAATGACTCTCAGAACTCTGTTTATGGATGTATCAATTTTCACAGGACATACGATACAAAACTTGCTGCATTCGTTGTTTCAACTTAGATCTTTTAAGAGAGGCGCTTGTTATGGTCGCCGTTGAGAAAAGTATCACAGTTTATAACATTTCTCAAACCCATTTTCTAGATTTCAATGTAGTTACTAGTTACAGAGTATTTGTTGGTACTATGAAGTTCTATATTAAGAATGGTTATATTTCTACACTGAGATTATTAGAATAAAGAGCAAGTAAAACGTACTTAAACCATCTTTTGAGCACGTGCAAGTGGGCACAAGTCACGTGAAACTAGAATCCATACAACACTCTGGTGGTTCAGAATAAGATGGCAAGTTGGATCTCGGCTGGTAAAAAGTAAACAGGGGTTCCCAATTCTCTCATACTTAAATTAGCAAGGATGATACAAGTGCTTGTATAAATAGAAAGTGAGTAGAATCCTCCACAATATCTGGGTATTTGGGTTGTTTACATAGGAAAGAGTATCAGTGGAGGGGATAGGGTACATTGCCTATATCTTGAGTCGGTATAGATCTTTTCTGTGTTGCTAAAGTCGCTAAATTAACTATGTGGTAGTAGTAGTAGTATCTGAGTTCAGGCATCAGATATAATAGTTAGTTGACGACTTCATCCATCTGAGTAAATGGGGTTGCTCATGCTCAATCACGATACCGCTTAATTTGAACATGCCGTGTTCCCTTCTCAAGGAAAAAAGTGACAGACGGTCGCTGTGCTGTGTCATACCGATCAAGCATAACCGGAGATCTGGAAACAAACAAATGTGATGTTGCATGTTGTATTAAATACATTATGCATTTTATTTTTTTTCACACCGTCATCTAAGTTAGAGTTAGAAACTATCCGAAAAGTATATCCGACTTAAGATGAACATGCACACCGGACTGTCCAGTAAGAAACTAATTACTCCCCTCACTAATTTCACACCAAAACATATACATCGAGAAGTGAATGCATGCATTAGGAAATAGATGTGTGTTGTTGTGTCGATGTAAGATTTTTATCATCATTTATGGATGGAGAGGAGAAGAAGAAGGGAAGCCATTTACCCAACAGTTACCCATCTATTTAACCATGGTTAATCCGCTGACGTGGCACATCCACATGCGTATGTATTGGGATGCCAAAATCTCTCCCCCACCCTTCTCACACCTGACACCTCATCTCTCTCTCTCTCTCTCTCTCTCTCTCTCCTCTTCTTCTTATATTGGGAGAAGAAAAAAAAGGAGAAAACATACGAGCACCACCGAGCACGAAAAAGAAGAAGAAAAATATCTTCTTTCATCTCTTCCTGAATTCAGAATTGCAATCCACCCCCCTAAGAGAGAACCCTTTGAGCCATCCGATCCTCCACCAAAACGATTGAGCAAGAACAGAGGACAAACAGAGAGGTAGTTAAGTGATGACTTTGACACCTCTGAATTCTTGCAGATGATCTCGATCGATGGCAAGAATTTCTGGGTTTGATGTGTTTTTCATAATCCATGTTGATCTAACTCGATCCATGCATTATCTTTCTGTTTTTTTAGTGTTTTTTATTGATGGGTTTTTGTTCAAATTTTGATTGATGGTTTTTTGATGATCGATGGGTAGTTTCAAGATGGGAGTTTGATATAAAAGTCGGTTTCTTTTTTGGTAGTTTTTGTTTTGAGAATTCTCTAATCTCTTCTCTGTTTGTTGGAATTTTGATCAAAATTTTTTAGATCAGAGTTTGTTTGCAAAAGATCTAACCATTTGGGTTGTTTTAAAATTTTGATCATTTTTCATCATTTTATCTCAGTTTGGTTCCTTCTTTGATAATTGGGTTTTGTTTAATTTGCAATTTGATGGTGATTTAAGAAAAGTGTGTTTGTTTGTTTTTATCTTGTTCTAAAGTGGGAATTCTTTGAAGGTTGGCTTTAATGGATGGATGGAGAATATGCTTTAATTGATAAATCGAGTATCGTTTTAATAGGATTCTTTGTTTAGTTTAGACAAATTCTTTTGCTTTCATCTGTTTGTATCCATCCATCTTTGTTTGGCCATAAAGTTTTTAGGTTTTCGCATAATTCTACCCCAATTCTCTTTACCTTTGAATGGTAACTGAAAATTGATGGTGAATAGGGTTATATCAGTGTTAGATCTTTTGACTCTTCTCCAAAATTTGATGGTTTGCACCAAAATTTTGTGCATCCTATTAACCATAAAGTTTGACTTCATTCCTGAACAATCTTCCTTACAGAGTGTATCCGGGACTTTGTGTATCCTATTTTATGTCTGTAGATTTGATCTACATTACATTGGTGTAACTTCAATTCATTCCTAAACTATCTTTCTCAAATGCTTAATTTCAGAGTATTCGTATCTCGGAAACTGTCTTGAAAAACAGTAGAGTAGAACGAGCTTCATTTCGTTCTGTCTCACTGCTGATCAAACTCGGGGGGGCACTGCAATTGAACTCGAGCAGTGCCCAAATGGATGCCACTACAAGTGGAGCCAGTCCTTCTTTACAATACCACAATATTATAGACCAGTCCCTCTCTCTTGTCCCTCCATTGCAGCAAAGCTTGCAGCGATTGCAGCGCCATTGCTTTGGTGATGCCCACCCGGGAGAATTCCCCCTTGCCACCAATCCTTCCATCGTTCTCCATGTGCTTAGCGCATGTAATTTGGAGCCTCAAGATCTTGCTAGCCTCGAGGCAAGTGGCCCTCTTAACTCTATTTTACTTTAACGTTGTTAGAATTGGGTTATGCCGCTGATGTGATTTTGCTGGTGGTGGTGGTGGTGGTGTGTTAGGCTACATGCACATTTTTCAGACAACCTGCCCACTTTGCTCCCGACTTTGAACTGTCCATTGCGGAGCTTGCTGCATTTGATATGTGCCAGAAAAGGGCGATATTTAAACCGATGATAAATGAGGAAAGGTTGTCTCTTAAGGAAAGGTGTGGTGGATCTTGGAAGCTAGTCCTTCGTTATTTGCTAGCAGGGGAAGCATGCTGTAGGAGGGAGAAGTCTCAGGCTATTGCCGGGCCTGGGCATAGCATTGCAGTTACTTCAACTGGGGAGGTTTATTCATTCGGATCAAATAACTCCGGCCAGCTTGGTCTTGGCACCTTAGAAGAGGAGTGGAGGCCTCGCATTATCAAGTAATCCTAATTGCTTCAATCTGGTTTAATAAATTACACATAGGCTATGAGAATTTGATAGGTGTCAGTAATAATTAATATAGAACGCAATTTTTCTTTAAAATGCCCATCATCAATATGCATATTTCGTTAAGTTGAAGTTGGTAGTTGTACATTAATGAGTAAGAAGAGGGAATATGAAACCGAAACATATTTTTTTACACTGCAGATCGCTACAGGGCATTCGAATCATACAAGCTGCGGCAGGGGCAGGACGCACAATGCTCATCAGTGATGCCGGGCTTGTTTATGCATTTGGGAAGGACTCGTTCGGGGAGGCCGAGTACGGAGTTCAAGGGTCGAAGCTGGTATCTACACCCCAACCAGTCGAGTCCTTGAGGGGAATATATGTAGTTCAAGCAGCAATAGGGAACTTTTTCACTGCGGTTCTCTCTAGAGAGGGCAGGGTCTACACGTTCTCTTGGGGAAATGACGCAAAATTGGGGCATCAGACTGAACCGAATGATTTGGAACCCCATCCCCTTTTGGGAGCTCTGGAGAACATACCAGTTGTGCAGATTGCTGCTGGATACTGCTACCTCTTGGCATTGGCATGCCAACCTGGAGGAATGTAAGCTTTTTTTATTATCCTGTGTGCTTTCATATTTTACATCTCCTTGTTATATTCTTGATTAGGGAAAGTATTAGTGTTCGGACTACACATTCTTGCTCCATTCTCGTGCATAATGTGAGACTGAAAGAGGAGACTACTTATTATCTCAAATGGATATATGAACAGTTGTGTACATCATATATTCATATTACTTCCATCACTTTTAATGAACTACTTCGAGATATTGATTGGTCGAGAAAATGTTGCTATATATATAGAGATGAGGGCAAGTTAGTGTCCTGTTTGGATAACTCATTGCATGTAATGAGAGTTTCTACATGGAAAAATGGCAAAGGAATTTTTTTGGGGGGAAGTTCATGATAAGTTATTTGCCTTTCTTCTTCATATATTTATAGAAATTATCGAATATTTCTTCTTTTGAAACCTATATAATGAGTTTATGACTTATTCGAGTGTGCAATCTGCCTGAAATTCGCTTCTGACTGTGAGTATGAAAATCCTCCTTTTGGGTTTGTAGGTCTGTTTACTCGGTTGGTTGTGGACTAGGAGGAAAACTCGGACATGGTTCAAGGACCGATGAAAGATACCCCAGATTGATCGAGCAGTTTCAGACACTAAATTTACAGCCGGTTGTGGTGGCTGCTGGGGCTTGGCACGCTGCCATTGTGGGACGAGACGGGCGGGTTTGCACATGGGGGTGGGGCCGATACGGCTGCTTGGGCCATGGGAACGAGGATTGTGAATCTGTTCCCAAAGTGGTTGAGGCCTTGAACAATGTCAAGGCTGTACATGTTGCAACTGGAGATTATACCACTTTTGTGGTCTCAGCGGAGGGGGATGTTTATTCGTTTGGGTGTGGGGAATCATCAAGTTTGGGGCACTCTACTGCGGTGGAAGGACAGGTAAGGGATATTACCCTCTAATATTAAACCTAAGTCGTATAATGGAATTTGCTTCTGTTTACTTTAATCTCGGCACTTTAGTGTGTTGACAAGTATGTAGTATCTCCTTAGTAGAGAATTTTTAAATCCCTTGTTTTCTCTGCCTCTCTCCTTCCTTTCGCAATACACAATTTTCTGGTACTACCAAAAGTATTACTGTATTAGGGAGCGACAGTTAGATTTTATTGTGATACCAGTTTGGAGTTTGTTTGTTACTGTAAACCACAAGTTATAATGCAGTTGTTATTGCATGCAATCAGAATTTTTTGTTTGGTTGCAAGTGTTCATTTTTTTATTCTTTTTTTGAAAGAAACTTTGCTAGTTCAGTTACAACTTGCCTAGTTGCAAGCAAACACAGTTAAATGAACCTTGCGTTAGTGTACCTCTAGGATAGTAGGATGTATCATGTATGAGAAGTAAATGATATCACAAACTCAGAATTTATCCTCAATTTAGAGTAGTTAGAGAGGCTAGTGATAAAGAGTAACCATTAGAATTTTCCCTTTACTTAGTCATTCAAGAAGAGGTAATCGCTGAAAACTGAATTGTCTTTGTGTCCAGGCAAACAGGCATACAAATGTGCTGAGCCCAGAGTTGGTTACCTCATTGAAAAACATCAAAGAAAAGGTGGTTCAGATTAGCCTCACCAACTCCATATACTGGAATGCACACACCTTTGCTCTCACCGACACAGGCAAACTATATGCATTTGGAGCCGGGGATAAGGGACAGCTCGGCATTGAACTTGTAAATCAACAGAATGAAAGAGGAAATCCAGAACGTGTCGAGGTTGACCTTGGTTAAAGCTCATGGTCATTACCCCCCGACTTGCATAGATTTCTCGTGCTCCCTTCTCATTTAGTTACCGACATCAGCATATCCATCATAATCTGTCCACCCTCATTGTTCATAGTTATGTTCAAATCTCTTGTTCATTTTGTAAATATGTGTTTATGTTCAGTGCATAATCAAAAAAAAAAAAAATCTAGTAGCAGGGGCAATGGTGAAGCACTTGGATCCCTTTAAAATTGTTTGTTTTTTCGTGCTAGTATGTATCTGTAGGTTTCAAATTGATTAAGGTGTGCATCATATTTTAACATGTGCAATATGAATTTGATTGATGCCTTGAATTGTCATTGTTAGTTATGTGGAATACTGTCTCCCATTTTAGAAAATATGCATATTGATGTTAGTACGATGGGTTTGTGTGTGTATTCTTTGCGATGTGAATCAGAACTTCTCCCAATTGCGTGTCTGGGAAAAGTTGTGTGCACTATGAGCATATCTATTGTGGTTTTTTTTTTTTTTTGGTCAATCGGCAGTAGCTGCCCACCTTAGGGGAGAGTTGTTCTTCTGCAGTTTTAGGGTATACAACAAGAATGTATTGTATCAGATAGTGATGAATTACTTTTAGATTATTTTTGTATGTCTATAAAATGTTTGACGTAACGGGGGCACCGAGAGAGACCAATTTGGTATATTTATATGTGATGATGCATCAAACTGAACTATCAGTTGGGCAAGATGGGGAAGGCGATTCTAAACAATTTTTTTGTGCACTGACAGCTCTTCGAGTTGGAATTTGTCTTAAAAAATTTGCTTTCTTGGAATACTGTTGAGTATGGGCTCTTCCATCTCTGCAGAGAGACTAAAGAATTCGGAATTATTTTTCCACTTGAAGATGTGCTTCTCCCTAACCCAATTTTGAGATGAGAAGTGGCTTTAGAATTACTTAAAAATTAAGGTAAGAATCTGTAGGAGTACATTGATGTTTGCTTGCATGGTTGGATTGTTGTTCCTTCATAGGTTTCTTAGGTTGGAACAATTCAAAGGGTAACTATGAATGAGTGTTCTTTCTTTTGATCTTGGTGAGTTGTGACTTGCTAATAAAGTAAACAATTTGTTATTAGGATTTCATAGGAAGATGGATGATGTTGTATAGTACAAGCTTTATTATTCCTTATGTCAACCAAGTTGTGCTAGGTTAGAAGCAAGGCAAGAATGCTTGAACAGTTTTTTTCTTGTTTGTAAATTTT
Source organism: Hemerocallis citrina (assembly GCA_017893485.1). NCBI lineage: Eukaryota > Viridiplantae > Streptophyta > Magnoliopsida > Asparagales > Asphodelaceae > Hemerocallis > Hemerocallis citrina. Next base: position 103,573,199 of record CM030358.1, on the reverse strand, counting down.
GGGTTGACGAGGTTGATTATTGAATTGGTTTTGGGCAAGTAGCTATTGTTTTGGGGTTTGAAAAGGATAGTGTGTTACATTTCTCCTCTGCTAACAAGGTAAACATATCGTTTTCATGCCATGAAAGATGTAACAAACTAATGGCAAAAAATCCAGCACTATCAAGTCATGTATATATAAGAAAAACTACTGAATAAGTATCCCTACCCATTCAGGAAGGGTCCAGCTCTTCTCTCCACTATTGGAGGGTGCAATTATATAATTCAATAATCCATCAATACTTTGATTAATCTGATATTAGCCATCAATACATAGACCACAGAAAAAAGAGTCAGCTCTAGTAGGATATGTACAGTGAAAATTGTGATTTCCACTTGGCACCACCCCTCTATTATTACTGTGGCCAGTCATACAACACAGACCGCATATTTGTTTGCATAAAAAGGCCAACATAACTATCCACCTTCATAGTCCCAATCATTTGGGTAATGACTCTTGTATAGTTTCTGGCACGATTCAGCGAGGAAGCAATCAATTCTATCCTTGATCTCAGCGAAAACAGGAAAAAACTCAAACAAACAGTCAGAAATTCCTCCTAGCAATGCACAACTCCAGATCATTAACAGTCAGAAATTCCAAATTTTTGTTAACTGAAGTTCACCGGATAACATAATAATGCAAAACAGAGAGCAAGGACGAACATACAAATATAGTAGTTGATATCCAACAGTAACTAATGTCTATAAGATCACTTTCATAATGAAATCCCAAAGTAGGCCAATTTTGTTTATCATACCTGCAAGACACAGCGGAATGGAAAGTACCAAACCGATGAGCAAATCACATCTCAAAAAGAAGACCGAGATGAGTTACTTGTATGCCACATTCCATTGTAAACACATCATATAGACCCCTCTCAGATATCCCTTGATTCCCAAAGCATTGAAGATCAGACCTGGCCAAGCCAACCACAAGTATAGGAAGGGTCTTTTGGTTTTAAGCCACAACTAAAGACCACAGACACTATTCATATCTATGTGCTTGATGGGGCACAAGAAACAACTACAACAGAAGCGAATGGGGTGGAGAAAAAGAACAGTGTCTGAGAAATTTTCACAACAATCAACAGAATGCTGCTTCTTTGAAAACCGTGCAGCTGGCACTCACTCTAGGCAGGAGCAGCTGCTACACTACAAAGGAGGGTAATAGCCAACCATGCTTCTTAGCATGCTCCACATAAAACCCAAACTTCTCTCCAGCATTAGGAATATCAAGAGCCAAATCATCGAGCCCGTCCCTGACCCTAGTAAAACCTTTAGTCATCTGGTTAATGGTTATCAGTCCCTCACCAAAGCTCTCCTGCAGTAATTCCAGAATCCGATCATTCTTCTTCTCCATCGCCATTCCCAATGCCTTCTTAACTACTTCGTGATTAAAAAAAGGCATCCCGAGGTCGCGAATGCATTGGCAGGCTTCATCTACGTCACCTCCACTATCGTACTCCTCCAAAAGCTTTGAGATTTTGTCCTTGGCATCCTCCACGATCCAGCCGGTCCCACCACCCCAGCATCTCAGAAGCCTCTCGCCTGCATGGCGAGCCAAAACAAGGGAACGGGCCATGTGGACGGTTTCACTCCCACTACAATTAGGTGGGAGCTTACTACTAATTTCTTCCAGATTTAGAGGAACCAACACGTCATCGATAACTGCCCGAGCCAGAAACAGAGCAAGCTCATTCGAAGCATCCAGGATATCTAAAGCAGTATCCTCTGCAGACTCCAGAAGCATTGTGAATCCATTCACAACATCATCGGCCGAAAATAACTCCATTCGTAGTGCTGATAAAAGAACAGAGGCCATCTCCTTCTCCCTATTTTTGCGGTCCATAGCAAGTGTGATGAGTTTTTTTATAAAAACAGGATTGAAATGGGTAGCAGCAAGGTCTTCTAGACTTCTGATAAGTTCCGGTATGTCATCTGATAGAAAGTACTCGTGAATTATGGTCACTGCCTCTTTCTTAAATTGGGTTAGCTTCTCATCTTCTTCGTCTCTGATCTCACCATCTGAACCAGAATACTTTAGAAATGAAGAGTCCAGCCATCCTTCAGAAATTGCTTTTGGGACCAGCAATTGGAAAGTAGATTTTGCCGAGGGAATGTCAAGGGTCAGGTCATCAAGACTTTCGGCGAGTCGAGAAAAGCCCTTCAACATCTGACTAGAACTGACCAGGCCTTCATCTGACGCTTCTTTCAAGAGATTCGATATAAGCTGCTCTGACGTTGGGAGCTCCATGGCAAGCACGAGAGCACGTTTGACAACCTCATGATGGAAGAAAGAGACCCCCAATTCCCTTATGCACCGACACGCCTCTGCAGCATCTTCACTCTCGGTGTATTCCTTCAGTAAAACTGAGATCTTTTTCTTGACTTCATCAACTGTGATGTGGGTGCTACCACCCCATTTCCGTTCAACTAGCTCGGCATGATGAGGAGCAGATAGATAGCTCTTTTCAGCAGTTTGAAGTACTTCAAGGCCTTTAGAGGATTCCAGGAGGGTTTTTTTTGCCCTACTAATGAAAGCAGGAGGGAGGATGTCATCAACTACTGCACGAGCGATGAAAAGAGCCAGGACATCAACTGCGTCAGGTATATCAACTGCTAGATCATCTGCAGAGTCGAGAAGCATCAGAAAGCCTTGGCTAATGTGAGATGGACTTATGACATCAGAATACAAGGCAGACAGTAAAACCGAGGCCATCTCTTTCTCCTTGTCATGCCTGTCCATCGCCATGGAGATGAGTCTCTTAACAAAGTAGGGATGGAACTCATCTGACCCAAGATCACTGAGATCAGAAGCAGCCAGTTCCACTTCTCCATTGCTAAAGTACTCCTCGACTAAAGTTACCACAGCCTTTTTGTAGTCGTCCAATGGGTCTAAAACAGTAGCACCCACCAGCTGATAAGGTTCCTGTAATTATATTAGGAAAGAAAAACACAGAATTATTGGTAATCAAGAGTTCCTGTAATTATATTAGGAAAGAAAAACACAGAATTATTGGTAATCAAGAACACGTGAGTTGAACTATAAAGAAATACGGAGCGGAGCAGATATGATGATATGGCCAGCACAGAAAAGGGGCTGTGTCTATGTGTGTTCTTTCGAAAGAATTCATAGCAACTGTTAACACGTATTGTAATAAACATGTCAGCAATGTAAGCATAAAGGCCATAAACAGGATAGGACCAGCTATGCATTGTACTTTCTTGTCTAAGAGTTTACAGTGATAACTAGCAAGGAGTTTAAATGTTTAACAAACATGTCAGTAATGTGCAATAAACATGCATTAACGGCAATAGATAGATAGTGAAAGGGAGAGAGACCATACCTCACCACTGTCATAGTTGGGATCGTTCCTATCAAGGTGAGCATCAGAATCGGTATCGAGAAGCTTACCCCATGTCCCTTTACCACCACCACCCTCTGTTACATGTATTGTGAAGAAAATAGAACTTAGTAAAGTCTATTGTCAACAAGGACTATGAAAAATGAAAAAGCTCTATATTCTAGGATCCATTTGGAAAATAAAATTGACAATATATATATGAATAAAAACCTAATTTTTTTAATTAAGAAGATGCATCTATCTATTCATAATTACATAATTCTGAAACTTGAACAACACACGGTGAGATAAATTATGCTACCAGAATAACTGAGCACAAAAAAAGTTCAGGTTGTCATCTTCAATTTCGATCATGTCATGCAATCGTTGCTTATACAAGCCTTGCTACTAGTATTCATTATCATATATAAAGAAAGCATCATCATACCTGCAAGAAACACAAATCTATCCAAATTAAAATCTCAATAATTCAAATTGAACAGATGTGGTGATTGCTACCATTTTCTTGGAGTTGAAACTGAACATTAAGGAAACAAACCACACAACAACAAAGAAGAAAAGAAAAGGGAAAACAAAAACCAAGGAAACAAAGAAGAAAACTAGAGTATTTGGTGTGTGAAAGTCCCTGCCACTAAGCTAAAACTTCGAAGTTGTAGAAGGGTTGAGAAAAATTGCACTTCATTTCTAACATATATTTTTTAGAAATCAAGTGCAATTTTAGAAATCAAGTGCAATTTTTCTCAACCCTTCTACAACTTCGAAGTTTTAGCTTAGTGGCAGGGACTTTCACACACCAAATACTCTAGTTTTCTTCTTTGTTTCCTTGGTTTTTGTTTTCCCTTTTCTTTTCTTCTTTGTTGTTGTGTGGCCGAGACTTTTTCTCTAGTTGCAAAACTCACATCTGTTCGTGTTCTTATATCTCTTGCCTCCAAAATTGAACCCGGGCCCGGACATGCAAGAACCGGATCCGTGTCCTAGTTAAAAAAATTACTTGTCTGGTCCGGTAGTAGAGAATAAATATTTGCACTTGAGAATTTTTGCACCCGATACCCTACGATTCTAACAATTTTTGCACTTAAGTACATGAATTAATATTATATTTACACATCTATCTTCAACAATTACTTTTTTATGTATACTAGATTTGCCCGTGGCCACGTGACTACGGCACGTCTTCAGAACGATACAGCATATGAAAAGCCTTGTAAACAGTAAATCAACAATTATATAGCTGAGGTTTGAATAGTATGACAATAATTAGTTGTAAATAAAAGTACATGTTTCCATTAGTATATGGGGAAAAATAATTGTAAATTTCTATATATATATATATATATATAGAGAGAGAGAGAGAGAGAGAGAGAGAGAGAGAAATAATTAAATAAATAAATGAGTTGTTTTAGGGAGAATTTGAATTTGAGTTTTGGGGAGGAACTTTTGGGGGAAAATGTGTTTTGTAATGTTCGATCCGGGCCTTTAATTTTTGGGGGATTGAAGGAGAGCCACTTGATAGCTTTCTTTGTGTGTGTGTGTGTGTGTGTGTGTGTGTGTGTAGAGAGAGAGAGATAATAATTAAATAAATAAATGAGTTGTTTTAGATAGAATTTGAATTTGAGTTTTGGGAGGAAACTTTTAGGGGAAAATGTGTTTTGTGATGTTAGATCTGGGTCTTTAATTTTTAAGGGATTGAAGGAGAGCCACTTGATAGCTTTCTTTGTGTTTTATTATATAGATTCCTATAACCCTATTATTCAAATTCTAAATGTTTGGGGGTATTTTTTAACGGGTCCGGGTCAGTTTTATTTTCAGCGGACCCGGACCCGAAAGTGCATCGGGTCTTATTTTAGAACCCGGACCCGGACCCATATAGATCGGATCGGTTCCGGTCCAATACCGAGTCCGTGTCGGGTCCAGGTCGGGTCCGGGTATCGGGTAAATGTGACAGTGCTACTCGTCGCCCTCAGCCAACCCCCACTCTTCCTCTCCTCTTCTTCTTCCTCTCCTCTTCTTCTTCCACCAAGCCCCGACCGAAAACCCCTTTCCCCTGATCGACTTCAACCCCGCCCAAGTCGACCACTGCAACCGCACACCCTCTCCCCGACCTATACTCCTGCCGCCTTCCCTGCCTCCTCGCCCACACCCCCGACGCCAGCCACCTCGCCTCCCTGGTCGACGAAGCCCCTTGTTGTCGCCCCCTTACCGACGCCTGCCGCCGACGACCACTGTCGCAACACCGATCCCGAGCTTCAACGCCCCACTGGCGCTGCCTCGCCGCCTTCCATCGCATATACACACAATCTGCAACCCGGTATACTCTTTCCATTTTTTTCAAATATTTGTGTTATACTGTCTTATCAACTCTAATAGATTATTTGATTTATCTGTAGTCCACAAATATTGAGAGTGACCGTTTCTACTTGCTAATTAGAGTACAAATCAATATTGCATCGTTTACTTGCTAGAATGCTTAGGAATATAATTATTGATTGTTAGAACTGAAACGTTAATTGGGCTTGTTAAACTTAATTCAATTCTTGAAAATCCATCGCACCGATTAACTGTTTTAAATTCTAACTTGATCCGCATTACATGTTGGTAAAATTAATCCTTATTAAGTCTTGGAAATTCTCTAATTAGGTTAAGTTTACATCACATACATACAGTTTCTTAAGGATATAAATGATAACATACTTGAAAATTTAGAGTTCCATATAAAAATAACAACCCTTGCAAAACATTAGTGTAACATTTTACATTTTACATCTACAGTATACACAGGAGAAAACAAGAGAAAAAAGTTGTGGTTGTAAATAAACAATATAAAAGTTTATGAAAAATTTAAAAAGTCATTTCATATTTGAGAGAACTCACAAGAGTATTTAAGAGAGAAGTATTGTAGGTTTATAGAAAAAAATAACATTTAAATGCCTTAAAAAACATTGTGATCATTAAAATGAGAAGCATAGATTAAAAAACAAAACATGCATTAAATATACATAAAAATGTTATACTCCAACTACTCGAAAATACAAGATAGGGAAGTTCTACTGAAATCTCCAAAGCTCAACAAAGTGCATTTCCATGCCTATCCAATTTCTGACACATTTCAGAAGCATCTCTTTTGTGTGGGGTTCATGCAAATTCAGATAATTTCATAACAATTTACAAACCAAAATACCATGGAAGCACATTTGAATGACTCCACTAATTTGACTTAACCTAGGAAGTAAGGACAGAGGAATGGGTAAGGGGTACGACACACTAGGGGTAAGGGGCAAGGCAAATCTGTAAAAAGTATAACATAGGGACATAACTATAGTATCATATAATATAACATTATTTATCATATTTACACATAAATTCAACCTAAGGTTCCAAGCGACACCAAACAACATAAAATTTTAATTTCATAATCAAATTAAGAGATCTATGGTCCCCATAAAAGTAGTAATACCTCATAGTCCATTACAAAACTTGAGACGATCCATAGTGCACAACTGCACATGCAAGTTCATTTGAATCAACTAGGATTAAGAATGTGGAGAAGTTCTATAAAAATTGTTAATTGTTTGTCAAAAAAAGGATTCAAGAAGTGTCGAAGTAGTGTCCAACACAAAGGGATATATTATAAAATTTACGACGCATATAAGAAGTATCCAGGGGTGCTGATGAGTATTGTTGTCTGACACGTCCCCTACACTGGTATGGCTCCACGACAGAGGTGTTTGTGCTACTTACTACATCATACCAACCAACACAAACAAGGAAATTATTTTAAAATGGAACTAAATAAATTGTATCCTCTTACTCTTGGGCTACATTTGGTATTGCTTTGGATATAAAAAAGTAGTATTAGTTGTCCATAATGTTCCCATACTTGTAACTGGGGTTTAAAATTACGGTTGATGATGATGCAATCCACATTGGTCGTAGCAGTCAACCTCGGTTGATAGTGACGCAATCCATATTGGTCGTTGTGGTCACATATCAGGTTTTGAGCTAGCCAATTTAAAACCACTTGTCGTTTCTCAGGGTCAAGCAATATGTGATACATAAGGGTGGTGATGGGTGAAGGGTAAACCCGTTTACACTTACCCAATTACCCTACGTAGGTGCACAGATTGGAAGATCCCTGGGAATGAGAGGATTCCTGGGAATGTTGCATTACCGTGTCACATTGCATTCTCGGAATCCTCTAATATGTATTTATTTATTCACAAATCCCATGGTTTTAGGGTTCGAATCCACAAATACCACGATTTTAAGGGGATAATGCAAACATTTCTCAACAAAGGATTTTGATTCGCATGAAAATTGAATATTCCTTACAAAACTATGCTTGCCTCTTACGGTACCAAGTAATCCACAAGGAAATGGAGGATTCCCTTACACATTACCTTGTACCAAATGCCCCCCTATGGGTAGTGGTATGGTAAAGTCCTCTTACCCGCAGGTAGGGTAAGGGTAGAATTTTTTCCATACCCGCTTAAAAGATAAGATAGGCTAAAGATAAAAGTAGATACCTACCCATTTACCTTTTTACTCGTTAATATGGATGTTAGACATTTGTAGTATATATACACACACATATTATATATACACACATATGATGCTTAAATATGTTTTTAAACTGTTTTTGCCTTGCCATATACTTACGTATACACATATACTTATATATGCGTATATACGTATCTTCAATTTGAACTTTTGGATTACATGACTCCATATAATGAGAAATTGAAATGCAAAAGCCAACAATCATTTTTATTTCACCTTTTGTTATAGTAACTCAATTTTTTTTAAAAATAATTTAACGGTTTCACCCATTTCAAGGTCGGTAGGTTAAGGTAATTTTCTGAAGTACCTGTTAAGAGTAAGGGCAATGTGTTTCGACTTTAGGGTAGGGTAGGGTTAAGGTAAACCTCATACCCTCCCCTTACCCTACCAGTTCCCATCCCTAGTTACACATATTAGGGACTTCACAATTGTTCTAAGGGGGCATTTGGTACATGGATTGAAAGATTCCCAGGAATGAGAGGATTCCCGGGAATGTGAGGGTAGTAATAAAGATTCTCGGAAATGTTGCATTATCACGTTTGGTATATTACATTGCATTCCCGATAATCATTTATTATTGTAATTTTTTATTCTAATTTTTTGGTTATTTTGTTGTTTGTTATGGAAATCTAATGAGAATCCTCAAATCTCATGATTTTGGAAAGAGATTTTTTCTATTTTTTTGGTTATTTTATTCTTTGTTATGAAAATACCCATGGGAATCCTCAATTTTAGGGGAATTGAAAGTCTTTGCAACTAAGGATTTTGATTCCTATGGGAATCCACCATTCCTTCCAAAACTATGCTTGCCACATACCAAACAAAGTAATCTAAGGGAGATTCTGAGATTCCCTTGCACATTCCCACGTACCAAACACCCCCTAAGTTTTCTTGACTTCATTTGATTTGACCCAAAACAGAGCAAATGTAGAGCAAATGTACAGGTAGTTAAGGCTAATAATTAAAATTAAATAAAAATCGACATTCACCTTACAACTAATGTGAGAATGGAATGGAAAAGAACGGAATTGAAAGAGAATGATAAAAAAAATTGTCAACCTGTACATTTGCTCTTTCTTACAGAGAAAAGAGAATGGAAAAAAATTATCATTCTCTTTCTTACAGATGTATCTTTTTGTGTATTTCTTTCATTGGCATGTATTTATTGTTTTCATTTTCAAATTTAATAATGACAAAGAAGGACAGACACCGTTAAACAACAATAACTCATTCCCAGGGAATATCGCATATCTTACTCCCATTAACCATAAATATAGTCAAAGTGGAAACATTACTAATCATTCAATAAATCAGTTCATCAAAATAAAAGATACTTGATATAGATTGTGCTCTTTCATTAACAGCTCCAACTAACAGATAAAGCATAATTGAAACCAAACCTTATCTTAGGAAAAACAACAAATAATGAAAGAAAATCACTGACTCAGAAGATTAAAAAAACCTATAATTCTACTAAGTAAACGAAAAAAAATAAAACAAAGTTGCTAAAATTTATCTCGTAGGCATGCTTTGACTGATTGGCTTAAATTCCAAGTACTATAAATTAGCTTTATCTCAGCTTTATTTACAAAGAAAACTCGGCATCAAGTTTTGAGAAGTAAAACAAATGACAATTAAGAAAGACAAGACAACTCTTGTTTAAGCACGATACTATTTTGGCCTAGAATTTAATTCAGGATTCTCCTCTTGATCAATATGGATCAGAGCTGGAGCCAAGGTTTGGATATAACTTAAACTAAGAGCAGTGTTTTAAAAATCCCCCTAGGCGGCCGCCTAGGCCGTTCCCAGCCGACTCGCCTAGGGCCTAGGATTTTTTAAAAATTGGCCTGATTGCCTAGGTGGGTCTCATGCAGATCTATGCGAATTTTTTGTGTGTTAAGTGAACCGGTTCACTGAAATCCCCACATCCCCCCACCCCCCACCCCATGTGTGCCTCTCTCTCTCTCTCTCTCTCTCTCTCTCTCTCTCTCCCCCCCCCCCCCAAAAAAACAAATCCCTAAATCAGAAATCCCCCAAATCGCTCTTGCTTTTCCAAAATCTCAAATTGATCACTCCTCCCTCATTGGAATCTTGATAATGGGCAATACGCAAAACAAGCGCTCTACCATTGAGCTAATTCTTATTTATGATTTTTAAAGTTATTTTTTAGTATTATATATATCTTGTATTTTATGCAATATTATATTTTATTATAAATATATTATAAAAAACCGCCTAACACCTAGCCGCCTACGCCACGCTTACAAAGTTTAGGCACTAAATTCCCATCGACAGTCCGACTACCACCTAGTGAGAACACTGACTAAGAGCGTGTGGAAATAACATTCCCTCAATAAGTAGTAGAATTTAGGAGGTTGCCTTAAAGCATTATAAAGCACTCGATCAACAGTTGGAGTCTAAACAACATTGATATTGACCACGAATGAACCATTGAATAAAGTCTCAATTACAACTATTAAATTTTAGAAGAGTCCACATTTGGCACAGAAATAGATTTTGAATACCGTCATCTCACATATCAATTTTCACAACAATGATACCCGGGTGAAACATCAAAATCTAAAAGAAGGCACATTGCCTGACTTTGTAGGTTGTAGGATTGTACAGGTAGTTACGGGAAACAATAGCAACAATACAGGGCATATCATAATAAGGTGGATCTAAAAAGTAAGAAGACGATAAATAAGAATAACAGATGGATGAATAAATATTTGATGCCGATTATCCTATAAATGTTATTCTCTTTAACATTTTAGGATGTTAATGTTAAAAATTTTAAACTCCAAAACACAAACTAATCACTAAATTACCAATACCTGAAGAGTCAACATTGATATTGATGGTGAGATTTTGAACCTTCAAGAATAACAACTCCAGAACTAAATGCTTTTCTATACTAAAATGTCAAGGAACTGAATATTAAAAATACAGACCTCACGCATATGTTAAGGCAAATTTACATATGCACAAAAAAATGCTCCAAGGAGAACAGTGTGTTTTTTTGTTTTTTTTTTTTTTTGGGTTGGGGGAGGGCTACTCGGAAGTACAAGGGGAAAATATAGGCCAAAGAGACCACAACTTTAAAAATAACTTAATGACCGGTGGATAAAATGTGTCCCTCTTTACCTTCGTAACACAAGTTCCTTATAAAGAGTTGTCAAATTGTTGGCTGATATGCAAGTCCCTCCAAGAGACTATTGTCTCACCCACAATTGGGCAACTATTGAAGAGTTTGTATGCATTCAATCCAGACAATTATATAAATAGCTTGACACATCCATACCCATGTATATTATCAGGTGGTCTTTGTTAGTTAAACTGGATCTACGATATTTTTTCGTCATTATGGATCAATTTGTCAAATTTACTTTTATACTACACTAGATATAATCAATAGCTTGACTCTTGTATATTTATCCATAGGCATAAAATCCGGACAGTTATATCAATAGCTTGACATATCCATAGTTTCATAACCATATATACTATCAGGTTGTTTTACTAGTAAAAAAAATTCAATATTTTATCATCAATATGAGATAATTACTCAACTGTAGGTAGATACTTCACAGATATATTCAGTTAGGCTGACCCATATATATATCATCGGGTTGTTTTTTCCTAATCAAAATTTGGGTTTAGGTTATTTGAGAACCATTGGTCAAATGAATAGAGATCCAATGAGCAGAAGATCATCTAGTTCTTACAATTAGCAAAAGTTTACATAACTCCTCTTCTATCAGTGACCAATGCATGACAAGATAATTCAACATTACTGAAACAGATGTATTAGAAAGTTATCATCCATTCTTCAGAAAATTTATATATTTTGAAATTTCATATTAGATAATTCTAATCATTAGTTATATAAATAAAACGAGTCTCTTGGTTTATGAAATCTGTACTTATCTATTTCATTACCCAACATGTAAGTTAATAAACCACCGTGTTCAAATCCACCAATAATGAATGAGATGTTATGTTCCAAAAGCTAATGTCATATCACCTAAGCTTAGTTTCTAGAGTTGATTGAATTTAAACATGGCCATCAAAGGATATTACATTGCATCAAGTGGCAACATAATTATGTTCTTACTCAATCTAAATGTGGTTGAAACCTCTGATTTTTTATTATGACCCTCATTCTTACAATTTAACTTGACCACTCAAGGAGAAGGGGAAAACAAGCTTTGGAAGAGTTTTGGATGTTACAAAATTTTCAGTTCAAATTATGGTTTAGGATTTCTCTCTAACAATAACAAATATATACCAATACATAAGATAAGAAGAAAATTATTTGTTTGTGTTGAAAAAATTAATACCAGGGCTAATATGATAGCAAAGTTATGACGTTCAATATTTGAAAACTTATTTACTTTTACTGACATAATTATATTGAAAAGAAAAATAAAAGAGAAGTAACTAATTAAAATTATATGAACCTAGACCTTTCATTTCTTAAAGAACCAACAAATAATTATTGAATATAGAAACTGAAAATGTTAGATCACCTATCAAGTTGCTCAGATTTATTAATTTATTATATATATTGTATGTATATCGGGTTATTTATATGAACTTTTTCCCATTGCTACCATCCTATGTAAGATTCAAATAGTGGCCTCTACAACAATGTCTACTTAGTATGTATTTTCTAAGACTTACTGTCCGCATTTTGCGATAAGGGAATCAGGGACGGAACCACCCATGCCCATGGGGGAGTCAGCACCCACAGAAAATGTTAGATCACCTATCAAGTTGCAAAGATTTATTAATTTATTATATATATTGTATGTATATCGAGTTATTTATATGAACTTTTTCCCATTGCAACCATCCTGTGTAAGATTCAAATAGTGGCCTCTACAACAATGTCTACTTAGTATGTATTTTCTAAGACTTATTGTCCGCATTTTGCGATAAGGGAATCAGGGACGGCACCATCCATGCCCATGGGGGGTCAGTGCTCCAAAACATTTTAGTAACTCCATTTAAATGCTTGAGAAGTTTGGTTTGAACTCCCCACCTGATAATTAGTTTCGGTTTTGACCCCCCAACAATTTTGTAACTCCATTTAAATGCTTGGAAAGTTTGGTTTGAACCCCCACCTAATAATTAATTTCAGTTTCGTCCAAAAATTATGACTACAAGATGACTACAACAAAATGGAAATTTTCTTAGCCCTAATTTGACTGAAAAATTTAGTTATTTCCCTTGATTTCTCTTATTTATACATTGAAACCCCACAATGTCAAATGTAAATTTGAAAGTCCTTGTGTTATACAAGCCACTTACATTATTTTTTCTACAAAAAAAGTATTCCTATTCAAATATTTCTTTGTTAAATTACCCCGCCGCAAAATATAATTTTTCTAGCTTCGTCTTGAAGAGAATACATTGCAATCTATAGTACGCCATTGAAAGCTCGAACCTACAATCATCAACTTGTTCTACAGCACAGACCAAAGCCTAAATGCTTTGGTTAGTTCCAACAGTTAACACATCCAAGCTTTAGTCACATATTGCTATACAACACTACACTGTCTTCTAAAAGAAGGAAAACCCATATATTATCCTACGTGTTTATCCTCGTAGGCTCAAAGTACCCATCCTCTCCACTCAACTCCAACGTGCAAATTCAGATTCCAGTACAAGGAAGAAACGAATGCAGCACTTCCAACCACCTTCAAAAATTCTCCACATTACTTACTAAAGCTGTAGAGTTCTTGCGGTAAACTTAAGACAATTCCCCTGAACAACCGATCTAACAAAATCCTAAAAGATTTGAACCTCTGATGTATATTTTTGTTGTCTAATATCTTCATACTTCCCCAAATGCAAACACTCCATTACTTTTATAACTAAAAACACTAATATCATCCTAACCAGACAAGATCCTAAATAGAACAATATCAGTTCAAAAAAATATAAAAAATTTAAAATTTTTAAAAAAATAAAACAGAACTCGCCTTTCTTGACTCTCACAACCTTCCCCGAATGCGACCGCCTCACCCGCCTCGCCCCATTCCCACCGCCGCCGCCGCCGCCACCCCCAACCCTTGCACCGCCGCCGCCCCCAGCCAAAGTCCTCGGGGAAATCAAAGTCTTCGGCGAAATCGGCGACGATGACAAAACCTCCGCATTCTGCGTCGCAATCTTCAACACCTCCCTCTGCTCCTCCGTCAGAAACCCCTTCTTCGGCGCCGCCATTCCCACGCCCACTTCCAATCTGCACCAAAATCAAGAATCAGTTCCAAAATATCGAGATTCCAACGATTCATCACTTCAATCAATAATCACTAAAAGTCACTAAAAGAATCGAAAGATTCATCGCTTCCATTAGGGAATCTCCATTACCGAATCGGAGATCGAGAAATGGACTAGATCAACACTGTCATTTACGGTTTCCGCAAACCCTATGAAAGAGAAAGTACGGCCTCCGGTTTTTTTTTTTTTTTTTTTTTTTTTAGGGGAGGGGGGGATATTTAATCGCTTTTGGTTTCTTGATTTGTATGAGACTTTGGTTTGGCACGGCCGAAGAGGGAGGAGAAACTGGTGGGGGACTATTTATACGGAGGGTGGATTTGTTTGGGGACACGTAAGCAGGGATAGGGGTGTAATTTGGTTCAAGGGACACGTGGAGGTTGGGATGTCGTCGTCTGGAAATGGGACGGCCGAATCCGCCAGTGATAGAAGATAAATTGTAATTAGGGTTTGCAGGTCGTAAAATACGGGGATGCCCCTGTCTTTTATCCTTATCCATTCGATGTCCGTAATCAAACAGTTCTAGATAAGTGTTGGCTTCATTTGTTTGTTTGCTTGTTTTGAAGGTCTTTCAAGACTGACGCTAGGGGTGGGTATCGGTCGGTATCCGATCTAATATGGACCATCTACCACCGATCCAAGGAAGATCGGTTTTTTAATTTTCTCATCCGCAACCAATCCGAACCTTAATTGGATCGATTTCCATCCAAACCGATTAAGCTCGGTTTGGATTGGATTGGATTGGATGGTCGGTTTGGCGTGCTACTTTTCACCTTCAACATCATTCATAATTTTATTAAAATTTAAAAGATCAACTTCAATCAAACTTAAAAAACAACCTGCTATTTGTTATTCAGAAATAAATTTAAAATGAAGATTCATAAAACCACAAGTTGTTAATAAATTTTGCACTAATTGTTTGAGATGATGACGTTTAAATGAGTGAGATAAACTGCTTTTTCACTTGCATATTTCTGTAATCTTAGTTTATTATCATAAAAGAAACATCAATAACCATAGCTAATTGAATTTCAGGTGCAATAAAAAAAGATTTAAAAAATAATTTCTGCTTGACTTGATTAAAGTAAATACTAAATGTTACATTAACTTTATGATTCTATTAAGTTGGGTCACACTGTAAATCATGCATCTCTCAACAACATAACACATAGGATTATGGAGAACTAAAACATAGGTAGAACAACTGCTCGGTTTGTATTAAAGAAATTAAAAAAGACTGTTTGTATCTCAAGGAAAATGAGATGACTATTTGTATATTCAATAAATTAAATGAGAACTATATTTTTTATGGACTTATGCATAGAGGTATGGTCGGTTCGGTTTCACCGATTATTTGAAAGCCTCATCCAACAACCGAACCAGTCCAATTGGTTATTGAAGATCAAGAACCGATCCAATCTAAGCCCCCAATTGGTTCGGTTAAAAACCGGTCGGTTCGGATTGGTCGGTTCGGATAATAGTTGTCCACCCCTAACTAACGTTAGCCTGAGCCAGACCCATTTGTTTAACATCCTGATGTCGGGTTAAAAATTATACTGTACTACGGTAGATTAATGGGACATGCTTAATAAAGACTCATAAAATTTAGGGCATGCTTGATTGGAGGTGAACGGAGAGGAGGTGAACGGAGTAACAGAGGAGAGGGAGAAATTTTTAACCAAACTATCCCACTTTTTATAAGTATGTACGAAACTATCCATGTTTGAAAATTTAATACCAAAACATCTCTGTCGCTAACTAAGTTAACGGTCTTGGTAATAATAGGCACGTTAACTGAGTTAACGTGTCTATACTTAGTGATTTTTTATGTGCAAAACATCCATGTCTGTTTGTTTGTGAAGATAGACATACAAGGCACGTTAACTGAGTTAACGTGTGTGAGTATCTCCAATTTCCAGAAAGTTTCAACTTTCTGAAAACTTAAAATATTCACGCTCGTTAACTCAGTTAACGGCCTTGGTAAGAATAGGCATGTTAACCGGGTTAACGTGTGTGAGTATTTCCAATTTCCAAAAAGTTTCAACTTTCTGGAAACTTGGAATCTTCACAGTCGTTAACTCAGTTAGCGGTCTTGATAATAATAGGCACGTTAACTGAGTTAACGTGTCTTTACTTAGTGATTTTTTACCCACACCCCTCTTTGAGGTAGTGTCCAATACTGTCCCATCTACGAACACTAACCCCGTTAGCACGAGTGGTTTAAACACGCACGCTAACAGTCTATATTGGGCAAGTTTTTTGCCACCAAACAAGAGGTGAAAAGTTGTATCCCCTGCAGCACGCAAACTGAGTTAGCGCGAAGAAAATTACTAGGTGCTAATCCAGTTAGCGACAGGGATGTTTTGGTATTAAATTTTCAAATAGGGATAGTTTCATACATACTTACAAAAAGTGGGATAGTTTGGTAAAAAATTCGTGGAGGGGAGGGGAGAGATTTTTTTAAAACAGTTCTTGTTTAATTTATTTTTTAGGAGGGGAGGGGAGGGGAATAGAGGGGTGTAGAATCCCTCCTGAGCCAATTTTGGCTCCCCTCCAATATGGGGGATTTGCAGGGGAGAAAGTTTGTCTAATTTTTTTTATGTGATTGGACTAAACTGACCTTTTTAGATCTAAATCCTTAAAATTAAAAAAAAAACATCCTCTCTCTCCCGACTCTCTCTCTCCCACTCGCACTCTCTCTTTCTCCCCCTCCTCGTCGCGGAGGTGAGGAGCAGATATCCTCTCTCTCCCGACTCATCTCTCTCCCAACATTTTCAGTTTTATTTTATTTATTTATTTATTTATCTTTTTTAAGCAAAAATATTATTGTATGATAAAGTTTTAGCATGCAATGCAAAAGTCTGAATAATACTTGGTCTCTCTGTTAACAATTGGGGATACATTGCATGGTTTGAACTTTGATCTCCTTTTCCGTCCACATAGGCGGCAAGAAGTCCTCCTTCAATCACGAAAAAGTGAATTAAAAGAATACAAATGAAAGTATTTTTTCTTATGAGCTATATGAGTTGAATCTTGCTACTGTTTTTGTCTATATATAATATTACATAAATATTGGACTTATAGTAGCGGTTTAGCCAACTGGTGGTCTCAGAGCGTGTAGCATTTGGGGCAGAATATGATTTGATTTGTTCAAGTACTATCAAATATCAATCAATCTGCCTTCATTATTTTGTTTATTCGTCTTCATTATTTTGTTTATATTACAAAATTAGTATTAGAAATAATAATACATAGACTCTCATAAAATATGAAAGGATATAAAAGTAATTTAATTATAAAATTTCTTCCCTTCTCTTGCGAACTAAATAAGAAGATAATTATTTTCCCTTTCCTCCCCTCCCCTCCTTTGAACCAAACAGAGTCTTCATTAAAATCCCTTTCCTCCCTTTCCCTCTCCTCCCCTCCCTTCCCCTCCTTTGAACCAAACAGAGCCTTAGGGACACTTTTTCAATATGCCCCTTATAAAAAAATAATTTGCCAAAATCGAACTTTGCAATGTTTATTCTTCATAATCTACCTCTCACATTGCAACTTAGGCATATAGAGGTGATTCACTACCAACTAGCACAGTTTAAAAAAAGCCGGCAATTGTAAAGATGGATCCATAGTTTTGAAATCCCGTATCTCGTGATTCCTTCTTTCTTTTAGTATCGTCCTATTTATCGCGATCCTCACTACAAAGGAGAACGACAACAACCGCATTTTTTCCATCTATATCGGCGTTTATAAATGCCGGTGATTGCCCTATCGGCATTTGAGAAAATGTCGCACCAAACGCTGGTGTTACGCATGCCGGGGTTTTTTTAGCACCCTACACCGGCATTTTTCAAAACGTCGGTGCACACTACCTATACACCGGGACGTTTGTAAACGTCGGTCTATAGCAATTTCATTTTTTTTTTTAAAATCTGAAATTAGTATACCCCGGCATTTTGAAAACGCCGGGGTATGTTTTTAAAATAAAAAATAAAAAAATTGAAATTGGCATACCCTGGCGTTTTGCAACCCCGGATTTTTTTTAAAAATAATAGTTTTCAATTGTAAAAAAATTTTTAAAAAATTGTAACTTTTTTCAATATAAAACCTATAATAATTTACATTTTTTTGCAAAAGAACAAAACCTATAGTAATTTTTAGAGTTCCACATAACACAATAAAAAAATAAACTGCAAAATTCTTTATATTATCTACTGATTAACATACACAGTGTCACGCCCCGCTTCCCAAAAATATGGAATACGAGCGCGTGATGAAGCCCAGCGAATGATTTTAACATCATCCATAAGCTGTAGGATCGATTCAACATCACAACAAGAATATAACAATATATATATATATATATATATATATATATATATATATATATATATATATATATATATATATATATATCACCAAGCATTGCATGAATAATTCATTAAGCAACAGGAAATAATTTAAACATTAATAATATCCAAAATGTTTTCAATGTCTGGAACAAAAGGTAAAACTCGGGAACATAAGCCCATTACAAGTCTTAAGCAACAACAAAAGAAATAACTCAATCACAAAATGAAATGATTAAATAAAGATTTTCCCAGGCAAGGCTAGAACGTCTGTTCACCGATTCCAGCAGGTAGCACGTCTTCAAAGTCTGCTTAAAAAATATAAAAGGAAAACATGGGAAAGACAAGAGAAAATGCCCTTAGTGCAAGCTAGGGCCACAAATAGTGAAAGCAAGTACAAGTGTGGGGAACAGGAACTGGATTCAAGAATGTAACAGGGTTATAACAAGTAGTAGAAAGAACCAAGAACTAGCTATGTAATACCCCAGATTTGGAGCGAACAGTCGACTGGTTTGCGTACACGGGATTTGAGGAAATTTGAGAAGGATTTGAGAAATTTAGTCTCACATGGGAGGTGCACAAAAATTAATTTGAGTATAAATATAATTAGCCAATGATCAAGAGTCACCTAATTGGTTAACCACCTTTTGAGAGGCAGCCTGTGGTGGGCAGTTGTACTACATAGTATCTAATTTGTCTTCTAAAAATATTAAAATTGTCTGAGTATTGGGGCGGGACGTTACAAATGGTATCTGAGCCGACTTTCGACACCGGGTGTAGTAGAGGTCAGGATGATCTGCGGTGCTGAGAGTCATTGATCTCCGGGGTCGGGTATATTCTGCGGTATTGAGAGTCACAGGTAGTGATTGATAGCCGGGTATCCGATCTGCAGTGTTGAGAGTGATTGATCTCCGGAATCGAGGACTATACTACATCGGCTAGAAAGGGCAGATCCTACACTAGATGTGTGCCCTGTACTCAGCGAGGACGCTGATTTCTAAGGTGGGGTGCATGTAATACCCCAGATTTGCAGCGAACAGTCGACTGGTAACACTGTTTACACGGGATTTGAGAAGGATTTGAGAAATTTAGTCCCACATGGGAAGTGCACAAAAAATAATTTGAGTATAAATATAATTAGCCAATGATCAAGAGTCACCTAATTGGTTAACCACCTTTTGAGAGGCAGCCTGTGGTGGGCAGTTGTACTACATAGTATCTAATTTGTCTTCTAAAAGTATTAGAATTGTCTGAGTATTGGGGCGGGGCGTTACAAATGGTATCAGAGCCGACTTTCAACACCGGGTGTAGTAGAGGTCAGTATAATCTGCGGTGCTGAGAGTCATTGATCTCCGGGGTCGGGTATACTCTGCGGTATTGAGAGTCACAGGTAGTGATTGATAGCCGGGTATCCGATCTGCGGTGTTGAGAGTGATTGATCGCCGGGATCGACTATACTACATCGGCTAGAAAGGGCGGATCCTACACTAGATGTGTGTCCTGTACTCAGCGAGGACGCTGATTTCTAAGGTGGGGTGTATGTAATACCCCAGATTTGGAGCGAACAGTTGACTGGTCGATTGTTCAGTCGACTGGTTTGCGTACACGGGATTTGAGGAAATTTGAGAAGGATTTGAGAAATTTAGTCCCACATGGGAGGTGCACAAAAATTAATTTGAGTATAAATATAATTAGCCAATGATCAAGAGTCACCTAATTGGTTAACCACCTTTTGAGAGGCAGCCTGTGGTGGGCAGTTGTACTACATAGTATCTAATTTATCTTCTAAAAATATTAAAATTGTCTGAGTATTGGGGCGAGGCGTTACAAGCTAACAAGGAGGATAACTCAAGTAAACAGGCCGGATAACAAATACTAGTGGTAAAACAAGTGACAAGTGAACACATAGGGTATCTAACCTCAAGTGACACGCATCTAGTTCAAGTGTCAGGTATCTAGTCTCAAGTCTAGTGTCAAGTTGTCGGGTCTCAAGTATCAAGTTGTCAAGTATCAAGTAACAAGTTATCAAGTTCAAGTTTCATGTATTGGGTTCCATGTGTCAAGTTCCAAGTATCAAGTAGTCAAGAATCGTGTAAGCATGTTTCATGTTCAAGTCTTATAGTTATTACTATCTAGGTAGCACTTCATGCATCCATCTTTTTACTACATGGTTGCTACAGTCAAAACAATTTCGTTTAGACCTAGTAATGGATTTTATAGGACGGCGTACTCAGGTATCAAGTATCAAGCAAGTCATGGTTCATGAATCGGAAAATAAATAACAAGTTCACGAAAGCAAGTTCGCGAATCCACTAACAAGTTCAAGAACCGCACAATGGGTTCATGAATCAAACAAGTTCATGAGCCAAATAACTGACTCCATGAATTGAACAAGATACAACAAGTTCATGAACCAAGTATTTGGGAAACACGGGCCCCCTTCCGAGTACACTTACCTATATTGTCCGCTCTATAGTCTTTCCCATAACCCCGGCATGTTACTTTTATTAATTCTTATCAAGCAAGCATGCAGGTGTGTGAAATGTTGTAAATTAATTCTAAGAAAAATTGGGGATGTCCTATAGGGTGTCCAGCTACTACATATAAAATTTCAAGTCCAACGCTTGCTGTTTACACAGCTAAATTAATTCGCAAGTAAAGGTGTGCAACAGTTTTTGCGAATCTGTGCCTACCGACACAGCCGCGGTAAAGCTGCAACAACTCCTATACCGTAACTCCAAATTCGAAAGTTTCGGAATCTAACGACATCTAGACATCCAGGGCTACATTTTCTATTCAGGTCTCGGGTCTAGATTCTAATGTTAAGGGGGTCGAAACAGCAAAAGAAGATCCAGGACAGCAACATGTGGGAAT
Organism: Hemerocallis citrina; assembly: GCA_017893485.1. Classification (NCBI taxonomy): domain Eukaryota; kingdom Viridiplantae; phylum Streptophyta; class Magnoliopsida; order Asparagales; family Asphodelaceae; genus Hemerocallis; species Hemerocallis citrina. Next base: position 103,551,734 of record CM030358.1, on the reverse strand, counting down.
AACTTACTAGTATAGATTTCATGGAAATTTGTTATTAGGCGTCTAAGTGATTGTGTGATATAAATACATGATATTGGTGGTCCAAACAGCAAGAAATAATTATTTTCCATGTCAAATGGTTGCAAGTTCATCAAATACAAAATATACCATGTGTCTACAAATTTATGGCTCCTTAATCTCATGTGTTCAAGGGGTAAAAAAGTCCAAGTAATTATAATTTAATACAATGAAATTATTGTGACTCTTAGAATTATGAAATTTTGGAGGTTCAATATTGATCAACAACGATAGTAAAGGAGGAGTCACAATTCTAACTATTTGTAGTATTTTTCAAAGGGTGCTTGTACTAGAACAAATAAATTGTACAAGGATACTTGCCTTAATTGACGACGTTTAGATCCACTTGCTGAAGAAAGTTGGATCAAAAAATCTCGGAAGAAATCTCCTAAAAGCACGTGCGAAGATCGACCAAAGAGTGAATTTTCCCCCACACCCGATCAGCCAAAACAGCAAACGGCGAGAGTGGATTTGCTGCGCCAAAACACAGAACAGCGAGCGCAGCGAATCAAATAGCTTCCTCACACCGGATCTGGGCCAGAACACGGAACACAGATTTCGGATCTGGTGTGGATGAACACGAAACAGCAATCTGATCAGACCGATGGGCACGAATCTTGATGTGATCCATCGGCTGAGATTCGATCCCGCCAATCCTCCTTTCTTCTTCCTTCTTCGTTCTCTTCTTCGACGAAGCAGCGAGCGAGAGAGCGAGGAGATGCAGCAATGGCACCGGCGAGTGACGAGGCGGCGTCGTGGCTCGTGACGATGAGAAGGACGGCGGCGCGACTGTGGCGGCGCGATGTCGAAGGGCGACGCAGCGTTGCTCTGTTCTTGGGTTCGAACGGGGGAGGAGGAGAACGGGGATTTGGTTCGGGGGCATTGGTGATGCGACGGAGGTTGGAGCGGAGGCGATGGGGTTGTGATTGCGGCGTGAAGCGCGCGCGAGAGGAGACAGGGCAGAGGTGCAATGGTGGTCGGCGATGATGGTGGAGGGGAGTTCGGGAGTGCGATGATGGTGGAGACGATGGTGGATGGCAACGGTGAAAGTGCGGCAATGGCGGATGGCGAGATGGGTTCGGTGGTTAATGACGATGGAAGAGAGGGAGTCGAGAGCGGGAGAGGTCAGGGGTGAGGAGGAAGAAGGGAATGGTTCTGTTTGGGTTTTGTTCTGGTTGGGGGAAAACACAGAGGAAGAGAGGGAGTAACGGGGGGATTTTAATAAAATAGTAATTAAAGTAGTGGGTAATTAGAGAAAGTGGGGATGTGGTTACGGGGAATGTGGGAAGAGTAGAGAAAAGTGAACAAATTTGTATACTGGTGAGTGTATGGATTTGTGGGTTTGGGTTTAGGGTTAGAGTCCAATAGGAGGTGGGCTTGAGTTTGGGCCTTAATTAAATATAATAAACTCAGTAATAATGGTTGGGCTTCTAAGTTTTGAGCTCAGATTAAAAGTATAATAAAAATCAAAATATAGAATTTGGCTTAAAATAACAATTAAACAATTGGGCTTCGGATTAATTTAACAAAATCAAGTACAAATTTGGGGCTTAGAATAAACAACTGGGTTACAGAATAACAGTTTAAATAAACTCAATTAAGGAAGAACAGTTATAAGATACTGATGATTTAAATACGGGAAAATACTTTAAAAAAATACGTATTAATGAAAACAGGGGTTACACACAGCCTAAGAAATTTAAAGTTATGCAGCCTAAAATCTAGAATCCAACGTTTCTCATACAAGTATCTATATATAGCTCAGTTACAAAAAAAAATCTAACAAGTTTCACCATACAAAGTAATTTGACCACCAAAATAGTCTTAAAAACATTATCACAATTAGTAGATTTTCTTAGTGGGTATCCCTCCTTATGTCGCTGTTGCTTCCAGCATGCTCGCTTCGATCTTTTGGATTGGCCCGACTTAAATTAGTTGGAACTATATTTCAAAACTATATAAGTCACAAATTATAAAAAAAATTAGTCAACATATACAATAGCTTGGTTTTTCAAATTAGTCACAAATTACTTGGTTTTTTGAATAAAAAGTTATCTGGATATATATACTAGTAAGTATATATATGTGTTGTAGCAGTTTTGTGCACTTATACAAAATCTTGAAATTGCGTTTTTGAGAAAATATCTGGAAAAATCCCGGGCAGATATTAAAAAAAATTATTTTATTTTTATTTTCAGAAATGATATATTTTTTGTGGGCATCACCTGGTTTTATTAATAAACATTATCTATACGTATATACTAGTCTGTATATATCTGTTTTGTATCAAATTGACACTGAAATCTTCCGAGCCGATAATAAAACTATTTTATTTTTATTTCTCGGAATTAAATTATTTTTGTACAGATTGGTTCGTTTTAACTAATAAAAATTATCTATATAGACAGATATATGTACGTACATGTATCAAATCGATTTCGTACGTTTGCACGAAATCATGCAGTATGTGATTTTTGGATAATGTCTCTTATTCTTGATCAATCATGATCAAAATGAAGGGTTGGAGATGAGTTTGGGGGTTGATTGCAATATTTATTTGCAAATTAGACATCAAATTGATGAACCACAAAATGGAATGGACAAGTGGCTTCTTCTGAACCCCATACCCCTTTACCTCTTCCTATAAAACCCCCCTTCCTCCCAATGGCCGGCCAACCCTAGAAGGGCAAAGAAATCCTTCCACTCTTGTGTGTCTATCTCCTTCTCATCTCAAATTTCTATTCCTTCTTTACTTGTTTCTATTTTAGAAAAGATTGAGAAAGAAAAAGAAAAGAGATATCAAATCAAAAGAACCGAGCGGTTTTTCAAGGGTTCTATTTTCATGTTGTGTTCTTGAAAGGGATCAAGAACAAGGAGCAAGGAGAATAAGAGCAAGTCCTTCCTACAACCAATTGGGTGGGGGTTTCTCATTCTCATGTTTGTTATTTTTATTTATTATTGTTATATGTTATTGTGTGAACAATATGGACTAATTCATGATGCATATGAGTAGTATGGACTAAGAATAGATGGCATGTAAAGATTCAAGTGGTAGAACACAAAATAGAAACATAAAGATTCGATATTTGTTGTTTTAGGGTTAGAATTAATTAACTAGGTTAAAGGTGAAATTTTGACCCCAAATTTATTTTGGAGGTTCTTATAGGTATTATTACTATGCTCTAATTTTTGGGGACTTTTCTGAGTTGGTTTGATGGGTGAAACAAACCGTTTCCCCAAAATAGCGAGAGTTTAGCCAAAAACAGCACCCATACTGTTTTGGGGTTAACATCGGCTATGTTCAAGAGGCTATATCTTGATGTTCCTTGCAAAATTTGGAAAAGTGATCAACTAGAAAGTTGTAGTAGACGTTCTCATCTTTCCAATGTAGTAGACGTTCTCATCTTTCCAAATTGCCCTATTTTGTTAGATTCCGATCAGCAGAGTAGAAGTTATGCCTTTTACAAGACACAGCAGCCAGCTTGGGCTGAAGTGCTCGCTGCTTAACTTGTTCTATGTTTTTGAGCATGTTACTTGCTGAATCAGAGAAAGTGACCAACTAGGAAGTTGTAGTAGACATTCTCACTTTTCCAGATTGCCCTATTTGGTTAGATTCCGATAGGCGAAGTAGAAGTTATAGTCGTTGCAATTTGCAGCAGCCAGCCTTTAAGCTGAAAAGCTCGTTGTTTGGGTTTTCGATGTTTTTGGATCTTTTACTTGCTGAATTTTGGAAAGTGTTCAACTGGTGAGTTGTAGTAGAGTCTCTCACCTTTCCAAATTGCCCTATTTGGTTAGATTACGGTAAGCGGAGTAGAAGTTATGTGTAACCCCCATTCCCGCAAATACGTATTTTCTGAATATTTTATGTATTTCGATATTATAAATTCATTATTTGTTCAAATTGTTTTAGATTTTATATTAAAGTGTTTTTCTAATTGAAAATTTATTCATTTCAAATAATGATGTGTTTTGAACTTATTTTCTAGATCTTATTGATCAACTATTTGTATTTGAGTCCAAATTATATATATATATATATATATATATATATATATATATATATTTATTGGGTCGTTTTAGTAAATTGTTAAACCCGAAAAATTATTTTATTGTATGATTTTATTATTTTTATAATTATAACTATTAATTGTTATTCCTTGATTATTTAATTAAAGTACATTTAACGAATTATTTTGTTCTCGTACTTGATCTGATTTTCGTGGTGAATTCTAATTTAATTTCAAGCCAACTTATATTGTTTTAATTTGTATTATTTATCTATTTATTTGGATTTCAATTTTTGTTCATGAAGTTCTTTGTTCTTTTGATTGAGCTTTTATTATCGATCCTATTGTTCTCTTATTTATTGTTGGTGTTTTTATTTGAACCCTATTGATTTTGATTTATCTCTTATTGAACCCTAAAACCTAATTTCATTTGTTCTTGACCCAAATCCGTTTTTATTGAACCCTAAACCTCTAACCCAGTACCCTAATTGTACCCTATAAATACAACTCTAATGCAAACCATAATTTTTGCACACAAATTGAAACCCTAGTCGTATACTCTCTCTCCTACCCCCTCTCTCCTCCCATTCTCTCTCTCTCTCCCCGAGTTCCCGCCAAAAACAGAACCCTCTACTATAGCTTCATCTTCTCCGATCGTGTAATACCCCGGATTGTACGACACTTCTATATATATATATTGTTTGTATGCATGCTAATGATTGTAGTATTTTGGTTGATTATACTGATGATGGGGTGCGGTTAGGTTTGCGGGGCGGTCCATGAGAGTGGTTGCGTTCTAGAATATGCACGAGACTGAGGAGGACCGATACTGGTATAAACACTAGTTTTTGGTACGACATCTATGCAAATATAATATTGTATGATACTACGATGGGTATATCTTGCGTACACTTGATAAACCCCTCGTCTCGCATCAAAGAACCCATTTAAGAGTTAAAATTGGCAGCCAACCTATCATACCCCAAAACCATTAGCTAGACTATGGTTTCCACTCCAAAACCACCCTACACCCTACCCCCTACCCCCTAGAATCCGGCCCCCACCTTCCCCCCTCTTTCCTCACACATCTTTCCATCAAAAACCCCTTCATTCATCTCCCTTGTTCTTAAAATTTCAGAACTCAAACCAAAGAAAAGAAGAGAATGAGAGAAAAGAAGAAAGATTGAAGAAGGAGCTCTTGGAGTGATTCTTGAGGAAGGGAAGCTCAAAGATATCAATTACTCTACAATCAAATCAGGGTGGGAAGTTTCTCTAGACCTTTTTTTTGTTTCTTGATTGATTTCTTGCATGCATGTGTAGTAGTAAGTGTAAGAATGAATGTTTAAAAAGATTGGAAGTTGAAATCAGAAACTAGAACTGAAATCTTGATCTGTATGCTATTTTCTAGATTTTTCCGAGAGCAACCCAAATGGAATCTCATCATGAAATTTGTATAGATTTTTACTTTATATGTCTATATAATTCATGAATTATTTCGGATTTTTCTGACATTGTTTGGTATTTTAATAAAATCCATTTGTGCAACTGTGCCGTAAGGCAGCAGCAGAAATTGGTTACTATGATGCCTGAGATTTTTGGATTTGTCATAATTAATTGGATCAAGATCTTAATCTGAAATTTTTACCTTGTTTTCTCACATGTATATAGACTCTACAGAAAAATCAGAGAAATATTTGGATGAACATAAAGGCATGTAAAAAATTGATCTTTCAACAGTAGCTAGAGTTGTAACTGAAGAACAGGATGATTTTTGTTCTTAATTGAAATATGAACTCAGTGTAGACTTGAAATTTGTACATGAAACCTTTTGTATGTTGTTCATTATGATATCTAGTTTCTTTACTGTAAGTTTTGTGTCAATTAGATGAGTATAGAATTTATGATGATTTTATTAGCACGTACTATGCTGGTTTTAGTCAAATTTGATACCATGTAGATATAACACAATTGAGGCTCCTTAAGAGCAGATTTTGAGGGAGTGTTTCCTTAGAGGATTGTAGTAGACATCAAGACCTTTCCAACAAGACCTATTTGAGGTGTTTTCAGTAAGTGGTTGATTTATTATGATTTTTGCAATACTGGACAAAGACCAGGAATTGAGCTGAGTGCTCTGATTAAGAAAGTCTTAGTGTGTGACTTGGTACACTTGTGAGTAATGTGTGTATTAGGGTGATCTATTGACATATTTTGGACTTATGACCAACTGGAGGATTGTTAAGGACATTCACACCTTTCCATAGAACTTGGGTTTATAGCATTCTGATGAGTGAGCAGTGTTTTATGCTACCGGTAATGTGCAGCCTGTGTACAGGAAATACACAGGCTAAGAATTGAGAGGCTATTTTGAGGACTTAGATGATGGAATTTGAGGTTATGATCAGCTAGGAAGTTGTAGCCTAGGTTATTACCTTTCCAGATTGGACTTGTACACCCCAATCGGAGTTGTATCGAGGGAGTTATGACCTTTCTAAGCTTCTGGCAGAAACCCCGTAGGTTGCTTAGTCTTGAGTTTTGACTAGGTATTGTGACGACTTTTTCCTTATACTGTTGGAGTTGATAACCCTTTTCTGGGGACGTTTGGTATCTGTTGTTGGTTTTGTTGACTCCCATAGTGGGTGTGTGACCCGAGTTAGTCACTAGGGTAAGGGATACCCTGCATCTGTCGATCCTAAGTTATGAACTTCCACCGAAGCGTAAGACATCCGAGTCGTGCCACTAATATAAGTTCATAGCCCAGGTTAGGGGTGAACACATACATTCACAGCCGGGTTAGGGATGAATGTAGGCCATAGTGCTGGACAAATCCAAGCCCGGGGAAGTGGCGAACCGGACCGATATCGCCAGGGCCATAGGTCGATAGGCAAGTTTTTGGAAGCAATCTTATCTTTTACCAAAGGTGATTAGAGTGAGGCTGGAATTAGAGTGATGCATTAAGGGTTGGGTAATTGCATTAGTACTAGCAGACCATAATCGGTGTTGTACCTTCCTGTCATAGGGATACGTTTTCGGCACTCATGAGTGAATCCTCGGCTCGTATCTCAATCTGTTAATTCCCAAAGTTTTACCAGAGTAAGGAACGGGAGGCTATGAGGATTTGACCCTCGAGGCCATCACGTTCCTATGCACATGGGTTTTGTTTATATATATATATATATATATATATATATATATATATATATATATATATATATCAGTTCATAGCCGGGTTATGGGTGAACACGCATGCGTCAGTCCACAGCCGGGTTAGGGGTAGACATATGAATTACACAGTCTTGCGACCAAATTCAACGCGACTTTCTGAAGAGGTCCGTACGTGGGTACCGAGTGGCAAACACAACCACCACTTAGGCACTACAGTGGCGGAACTAGACCGACCAACTGCAACCTCCTTGGGCAACGGACAATCTATTGAGAACTAGATGAGTACAAGGGTAGGATGCATGGCGAGGGGTTGAACCCTACAATCAGGAGATGCGAACTCTTTGGAAAGTATGTAGTATGGGATGCATACGTTTCCATCGAAGTTGATTTTGGGAAAGTATGTAGTATGGGATGCATACGTTCTCAAATGAATTGCATTAGAGTATGTGCATCGTGTGCATTCTTGTTTTGCGCATTAGATTAGGCCATGCTTGGGTCTGGAACGCATGTAGTATGGGATGCATGCGGATCCAGATTCCCAAGTCTTGCTTGCTTTAGAATAGGCTTGTGATTGGTGCATTTAGTTGTTAGATCATGGCATACACGAGCACTACATAATTTAGGATGCACGTTTCTCTTTCCATTCAAGATGGTTTGTGGTTGCCAGTTTAGAGAATTGCTGTTATTATCAGTATTGCGTCAGTCGAAGTATTGATGTTCCCCACCCTTTAGGCACCGGTTATACCTTTCGAGCAAGTGCAGAGATATCAGAGTCGCGCAGCAGAAGACTCAAGCCAAGGAGCAAGTCTCGGGGAAGCAGATTGACTGTTCAGCGGAGCTTCGGCAGTGAGCCGTCGACTGCCATTCTGAGAGACAGTTGTTAACTTTACAAAATGAGTTGATGTAATGAGTTAATGTAATTTGTATTCTTGTTCAAGAACAAGGCATTGGTTGTAATCAATGATGTAATGACTTTATTTGGCAATAAAAAAGTTTTTAATTTTTGTGTTATTATTGTATTGAGATGCATTTGAAGGCAAAGATTCTGGTTACGCCACGGATATCCGGTAACGGGGTTCCAGGGCATTACAGATCGACCTCCGGCACCCCGCCACCACTTCCCCCTCTGGTGCCGCTCTCCTAGCACGCACCGCCACCAGCACATCTCCTGATCTCCCCTTTCCTCCTACTCCGCTCTCGTTGACAACAACCAGACCCAACCCCCCTTGGCTGCTCCTGTTCCTGCTCGACCTCAAACCCCACCATCGACCGTACCTATCGATGCCCTTGCCGTCGATGCCGCTCCACTGGCCGACAACACCACCGCCGCCCTCTGGCTGTCGTGGTCTGGCCACTGGTTGCTGCTGTCTCTTTGATTTTGTTGCTGAGCTCTCTTGCTGTGTTTGTTGTTATTGCTTTTGGAGATCTTTATTGCGCATGTTATTGTGTGTTTGTGGGTTCGTTGCTTCGGGATTCTCATCCCATTATTCTTGGTATTCAAACTCACCGTTTATAAGGCAAGTAACTTGTATTAAATTCCTTTGTAAATATAAGTACTAAATACTGCTTAGTGTAGTTGGGTTCTAGAGACAATTTGTGTATGTATCTCCTTGTTGATATTGTCTCTATAGTGATTATTTGACCATAGTTGCCTCACGACATGCATGACACGTGATATAACTTAGGATTGACCACATCTTGTTGCATATATACGTATTATTCATATGTTATCTTGTGCTCGTTCATATTATTCGTGGTAGACTTGTTGACTTGTAAAATACCATATACCATGTTGCCTGGACATCTAGTACACCATATTCCATGTCATCATCCTATTGGTTCTCTATTGTTATTATCGTTCATCTCATGTCTCTAGATTGCATATTGTATTATTGCATTAATAAAATAATTAACAAGCGGGGTTTAAGGGTTGACTTTTAGTAGTGGACAATATAAAGACTGTACTCGGAGGAGGGGCCCGTGTTTCCCTATTTATTGGTCTATTGGTCTAATGGTCATATCGGTCATCGATTAATTGTAGATTAATGGCTATAGTATCTCGATTAATTCGGTCATCGGTCATTATTGAATATCATTACCGAGTACGTGAACTATAGAGCCCACCACTAAGTCTAAAGCGAAACTGTTTGAATGTAGCAACCATGTAGTAAAAGGATGGATGCATGAAGTGCTACCTAGATAGTAATAATACAAGACTTGAACATAATCATTGGACACTAGCTACTTGATACTTGTTACTTGATTCTTGACACTTGTTACTCGTTACTTGTTTACATAATACTTGTTCACTCGACACTTATTACATGCTACTTACACTTGTTTATCTTGCCATGCTAGTTGTTATATTTGGTTATCATGCCTATTCCATGTTATTAGTTATCATTTTCCATGTACTTGTATCATGCACTACAAGCGGCCCGTAACTTGCATTGACGTGCATTTGTTTTCTTCTCCTTTTCCTGCAATTTATTAAATTGCAGATTTTAGAGAACAATTGCCTGCTAGAGTCGAAGAACAAACAGTCTGAAGACTACTGCTTTCAAATTGCTTACTGCTTTAATAAACTTAATGTATTGAGATTTATTATTATTTGGATTGGATTTATTATTGTTTTGGACTTATGTCCTTATTTGTTTCCAGACGTTGGATTATTATTGTATTTGGATATTTTTATTGCTTAATTCCAAGTAATATTGTTCATGAGATTTTTATTATTGCCTGCACATTTGTTCTGTATTGATTATATTGTTGAGTTAATCGGATAAACAGTTTATGGGTGATGTTAGTCATTCGCTGGGCCAATCTTACGTGCTCGTATTCCGCATTTTTGGGAAGCGGGGGGTGACATTATGCCTTTTACAAGACACAGCATCCAGCTTGGGCTGAAGTGCTCGCTGCTTGACTTGTTCTATGTTTTTGAGCTTCTTACTTGCTGAATCAGAGAAAGTGACCAACTAGGAAGTTGTAGTAGACATTCTCTCCTTTCCAAATTGCCCTATTTGGTTAGATTCCGATAGGCAGAGTAGAAGTTATGGTCTTTACAATTTGCAGCAGCCAGCCTTTAAGTAGAAAGGCTCGCTGTTTGGGTTTTTCGATGTTTTTTTATTTTTTACTTACTGAATTTGGGAAAGTGTTCAACTAGAGAGTTGTAGTAGAGTCTCTCACCTTTTCAAATTTCCTTATTTAGTTAGATTCTGATAAGCGGAGTAGAAGTTATGCGCTTTGAAAGTTTCAGCTTTGCTGTAGCTTTGACAGTCTTTTGTTAGTTTTTGCGTTTGTTCAAGGGACGGTAAATTGAATTCCATAAGGAATCTGGAAAAATGTTCAACTAGAGAGTTGTAGTGTATGTTCCCACCTTTCTAAATTGTAGGGTTTGGTTAAATTCCGACAAGTAGAGCAAAAGTTACAAGCTATAGAAGTTTCAGCTTTTTGTTGAAATTCTGTAGTTTGGTTAACTGTTTGCGTATGTTTGAGGGCATGAATTTTGAATTCCTTACGGAATCTGAGAAAGTGGCTGATATGGCTAAAAATGGGGTTAAATCGGAACCATCCAGATTGGGCGCAAATCTCGATGCTCGGGGGTAAAATGGTAATTTCACATACAAGTGGATCCAAGACGGGTACTGAATCTCCTTCTCACAGATCCAATAACCCGCGAACGGATCCACACCTATTGGATACGGGTCCCGACCCAAGGCGAACCCAAACCAACGAGAGACAAATCAGGATCCCTGATTTGGCCAAATCAACGGCCCTGATTTGCTCCCACCGGGAATCAAGGAAAGATTTCCTAAACAGACTGAGGATTTTGCTCCCGGCTGTTACACAGGAAATCAGACCCTTAAACGACTCCCCTGGCGACTATAAATAGCTCCCCTCTGCCCCTATGACCAGGTTAATCACTTTTTCACCACTTTAAGCTCTTTCTTAATCTCTTCTGATTACTGACAAGAGCGTCGGAGGGTGCGTCGCCGGAATCAACCCCGGTGTCTCGCACTTCCTTGCAGGTTGCACCAGGAGCAAGAAGGCTTGAGTCAACTGTTCAGGTTTTTCTCTAACTCACAAATCCTATCTGATTACCCCCACACCGAAATCAGCGGTAACAGATTGGCGCCGTCTGTGGGAATTACCACACGAACAGCCTCAGCCCCTTCCTTGTCGTCCTCTCCAACCATGCCTCCAAAGAAGGTCAGATCTAGAGGGTCCAACCGGGTGGCCAATCCCGCCGACCCTACGGAGGAAGCCCCTGTCAATCCAATTCCGCAGCCCGATCTTCCTCCACCAGCCCAGCAGGTCCAACCTCCTCATCCCAAGCAGCAACCCAACAATGGCCCTTCCGGCCATAACGGCCGGAAGCAGAAGCAGCCCCTCCATCAGGACCATGTCTCGGTCCATAATGGGTCCTCGAACTCAATGGCTTCCCATCACCCCGACCTCCGCAACACAGTCCTGAACCGCCAAAAAGATGAGGACCTCCGCACACACCTCGATGAGAGGCGGGCCCGAGGGGGAGCCTCCCGCCAGCATCAGGGTGAGCGGTCCCCTCATCGCCGAGACGGTAGGAGGTCTCCGGACCGTAGAGGCCGAGCGGCATCTCCCGAGCGCTGAAGGAGGAGGCCGCATTCCCCCGCGGATCGGCATCATCGTAGGAACAATGACGCACCCATCACCCGTGCCGAGTTCCTACAATTCCAAGACACCGTACTGCAGGCTCTCAACCTTCGGCAGAACGTCCAAAATGCCCAGAGGGCTCCAACGCCCCCGAGGGATCCCAGTCCTCGTCGCCGAACCCGCAGTCCTTCCCCGGCTCCCAGCCGCCAGCAGCAGCACTACAGTCCTCGCCGGTCCCAGGACTACCGGCGCCGCAGTCCGCGCTCCCCTTCCTATGAAGAGGAGTCTGGGGGGTCATATGATCACGAGCGGAGGGACGACGCCCTCATCCGCCGTCTCCATGAGGTGGAAAGGCGTATTGGCCGCATGGACAGGGAGGAGGAGTCCCGAGCAGGAACAGTCCGTCCCAGCAGACCCCCTTTCTCTCGGTCGATCATGGAGGACCACATACCGAGGGGTTTCAAACCTCCGCAGTTTGAAACGTACTCAGGGGAATCCGACCCAGTTGATCACGTCGAAAGCTTCAAGACCCTGATGCTGATCCATCAAGCTTCCGACGCCGTGCTCTGCAGGATCTTCCCCGCCACCCTCAGGGGGTCGGCTCGGGAATGGTATTCCAGACTCGCTCCCTCCTCCATCTTCTCGTTCGAGCAGTTTGAAACACTGTTCATAACTCACTTCGTGAGTAGCAGGCGGGCCGAGAAGACAAGCCTTTCCCTACTGAACCTGCGGCAGGAAAGGGAGGAGAAGCTGCGGGACTATGTGAAAAGATTCACCGCAGAGGTCAGGTCTATCGCCTCCTTAGACCAGTCAGTGGCGACAGTGGCGTTCCAGTCGAACGTTCTCAACGCCAACCTCCGATCGTCCCTAGCCAAGAAGCCCCCGCATGACTTCGCCGACCTCCTCCTGAGGTGCGAGAAGTATATCCGAGCAGAGGAGGCTGAAGCCCTCCCGAGCTTCAGGGGGTCCTCCTCGGGGTCGAAGAGGAAGGCGACGGGGGAAGAGGGGTCCAAGAAAGCTCAGAAGGACAACGGCGGTCAGCGTCGCCCTCCCCCCAGGTTTGAGAAGTTCACTCCCCTCACCACTAACGTCTCCACCATCCTAATGGAAGTGGAGAAGGAGGGAGTCATCCCTCCAGCTCCGAGGATGCACACCCCGGCAAAGAGGAGGAACAAAGATAAATGGTGTCGTTACCATCGGGACCACGGCCACGACACGAACGACTGCCGAGCACTGAGAGATGAAATAGAAGCCCTCATCCGGAGGGGGCAGTTGGCCAAGTTCGTAAAGACTAACGATCGGGCGGATCGCAACACTCCTCCGCCTCGGGGGGCTAACAAGCGCACCGAGCGGCGCGAGGAGACACCCGAGTTCGAGGAAGAACGGGTTCTGCACCTGATCCACGGAGGCCCCATGGGGGGCTCCTCTAATTCCTCCCGGAAGGCCTTCGTCCGAGAGGTCAACTCGGTTCACAGCGCCCCTCCCCCCAAAGGTCTCGGCGTCCCTGTGTCTTTCTCCGACGCAGACCTCGAAGGGGTCCGAACCCCACACTGTGATGCCCTCGTCATCGACCTCCGCATGGCCAATTTCAAGGTGCAGAGGATTTTGGTAGACAATGGGAGTTCGGTCAATATCCTCTTCCTCTCGGCCTTCCGAGGCCTGCAGCTGTCTCGGGACCGTCTCAAGCCGGCCGGTTACACACTCCATGTGTAACGCCCCAAATTTTTAAATAAGGATAAATTCGAGATTTCACAGGATCTTTACTTCACTTCGTACAATTTTACAAGGAATTTAAAACTTTTCATTCACAATACATCAGAGTTCAATTACAACTTGGTTTTACACAGCGGAAGACTGAAATTTACAATAAAACATTTACAACATCTTTAAAATAAAACAGCATCAGCATATCCACTTTATAGCTCCATGAATGGTCCTTTACCTGCATATTAATCTGTGGGCACGTCAGTTACTTGCAACTGACGAAATGTTATACACGGCTATCCTCTCTATGCCGGGAATAGTATAACGGTCTCATACTTTAACAAATCACAGAAAGATTGAATGAACATATAAAGTGTCAAAAGTGATTATTCTAAATATAAGTGTATGTCATGCCTTAATGCCTAATGCACACAATTCTACACTAGGATGACACTAATGCACACTTGTTCGGATTCTATGCATCTCATACTACATAGGTCCGAGGGCAAGCGCCTACGTTCTCCACAATAAAGGGCTCGATCCCTCGCCATGAAAATTACCCGGTAGCAAAACAAAGTTCAGACTATTCCACGAATGTGAATCCCAGCCTTGGAGTCCACCAACAGCTGTTATAACAAATTCCACATCGTACGAACCGTCCCGTATGTGACCCTCTAGCCCAGTATATATATATATATACATTGGAGACGGTAAACACAAAAACTCATCCGTCCGACTACTCAAGATCTTGGAGTCCACCGCCGACCCGTCCTCATAGTCCCGGATTAAAATATAATAATCCGTCTCCTACAGGGCAATCTCAGTCCACCAACTGGGTCTATAGTCTTGGAGTCCACCGCCGACTATATAGAGCACCCCACTTACGTTTCCCTAAGTTTACTACATCTCCACTTATGTGCCTAAATTTTCTTAAGTTCAAGACATGAATAATCTCCACATGTAGAATTAGTTGTTACCTCCTACCGGACTTAGTCAACAAATACGAGATGGCTCCATAACCACATCTCAAAATCACAACTCAACATTCTTTTATTTCAATAATGCCGGTACCGAGGTCTTACTAACTCAAAGTCATAAGCTTTCATGTACAAGGTACGTATACCCCTTAATAATCCTGTCTTAAACCTAGTTATTTTCATCTTCAACTCATTCACAAATGGTCAATAACTTGTCTCAATTCATGATCTAATTATTCATTCATAATTTTCATAGCAAAATAATTCTTTTCAATTACATAATTTCATTACATGCATTTTATCACAAAAATCCAGGCTCATATGGTGTCTCGATTCACTTCGAGATATTTCTTAACAAAATACAAATGGAATCTCTTCAAGGGTAATCACTTCACAAAAAATAATATTTTACTCTTCTTCACAAAAGAAAAATTCTATTCTCAATTAATAATTTTGAAGTCACATAATCCTATCTCAATTTTCATTTTTATTTCTCAAAATCCATGAAAATCTATGAAACTAATTTTAATAAATTCCACATCAAATTATAGGAATATTGGATAAAATCATGTCTGCTATACCATTTCTATAATTACTTTGTAGTCCGGGACCCTATGAAATGAAGAAAATAAGGACAAACTCGAATTTGAATGATATAATATGTGAACTGGTATCTTCATATTTATATGATAACATCTTATAATAGTCATTAAAAAATAAAAAGCCCTCCCGGGCTTCGAACCCGTGAAGCCCCCAAGCAACACCCACAGTAGCCATCGACAGCCACTAGCCCAAGTGGCTCAGTGTCTTAGTTTGAAAAATACCATCCATTTTCTGGACAAGTAACCAAGTGGGCTCATTTCAAGTGGGCTCAAGTGGACAACAAAAATACATATCATTTCTACTGAGTCTACAACAAATACCATCCATTACCTGGTGTCATGCCTTAATGCACACTAAGTTTATAAGCACATCCATTTTTTTTTTTATACTATCATTCATGTTCTTCAACAATTGGTATATAATTATACCAATTAAAAACCATTTCTTCTCTTTTGTTACAAGAATGCAATTCTTCATTTTAATCAACTAGAAAATTTGTATTACCTTACAACAAGTAAAAATAAGTTATGTATACCCATTTTACTCTACAAAAATTTTTCTTTAAACATAGGGGAAATCTCTTCAATTATTTTCACAATTGCTAGTTAACATATAAATGACAATTTCTCCTTACTTCTTATTTTAATTTCCAAACTACATGACAATACTTTGTTCCTTAATCAATATTGGTATTTATACAACTTATCTAACATAAAAAGAAACATGAATTTATCTTCTAATTAAGACATCAAAATTCTATTATTCATCAAGCATGCAAGTCTCTACAATTAAGAAGACATAAAATCACTTACTAACATTAAGTGGATTTATTCCTTAACTTAACAATTTCATGACAACCAATGCATAAATCTACTCTACTTCATCATATCAACATCATATACTCATTTATTTTTCACTAGAACACATAATTCTAAAATAAAAAGCATGAGAACACCCACCTCTTGTTTGAAGGTTGAAAACTACAAATGAATAGCTCCTTCTTGCTCCTAGCAACTCCTAGTCCTCTTCTCCTCCTAGCAAATGCTCCAAGCAAGAGATCCTCCTAGCACAATAACTCTCTTTCTTTTTCTTACACTCTTTTCTTTCTCTTTTGCTTCTCTTTTCTTTCTTCTCTTTCTTTTATTTATTTTATTTTTGGTGTGAAAAAGAATGAGAAATGAGTTGCTATTTATAGGACAATGCTAGGGACTATATTGCAAAATCTCCCACCTAATAACTTCTCATTTTAATTCTCTTTTTAATTCTCACCTCTTCATATTTTTAACTCCTAAAACTCCCACCCTTTCACATTCTCCAACTCTTCAAAAACTCAACCCCTAAAACTCTCAAACTCTCCAACTCCCCACTTCTACAAACATTAAATCCTACCCTCTCCACATACAAAACCGGCCAGCACAAGTGTGCTGTGCATGATAAAGTGGGCCCCCAAATACCATTACACCATATATACATCATATTTTTATATTTACCAAACCAAGCCCACCAAAAACATTAATCCATTATACTACCATTTCATTTATACCATCAGTCCACCAAAAACAGTCCATTTGCTGTTCTTTACACAACCGTGGGCCCCCTTCCCCACTTTCAAACCATTCACCATCCATCTCACATTTAAACTATATACATATTAATCCACTTTTATACTTATCTACTATATATATACATGGACACTATTCACTATTAAGCAAAAATTTGTTAAATTAAATTTTATAATGCAAAAAAATAAATGAGCACATATTTTATTAAATTTATTTCGAGAAAGGATGCGCGCACCGAAACACGTGCGTCGCGCGTAAAATATCAAAATGCGAAAATCGACTTTATTGATGAAAAGTTATTAAATATAATCGAAAACAATATAACCAAAATTATATTTACTAATTTATATATATTTCATGATGAAATCACTACACGTAGAAAGCACGTGCATTATACGTGCAGAAAATCAAAAATGCATTTTAATCAAAACAAGGGGAAAATAAATTTTCGTTTTATAAAATAGATTTAAATACATAAAAATAAATAATTTAAACCTATAGAAAATATTATACGTAGTGGTGGAAGCACGTGCATCAAAACACGTAAAAAGCACGTAAATTCCAGGGATTAAAATATTATATTTTAGTTGACTAAAATCAATACGAAAAATGTATAAATAGTACGAATCCAAAATATGTAGTGAAATACATTACAAAATATACGTGCGTAACACCCAGGGACAAAATTGTAATTTCAATTTTGCGGGGTGTTACACCATGGGTTCACGAGGGTCCCGGTAACTGTCGAGGAGGTGATAACCCTAGACGCGACAGCCGGAAGCACCCCTACTACCCGGACCGAGCCGATGGACTTCATGGTCGTCGACGTCCCGGCAGCGTATAATGTCATTCTGGGCCGACCCGGCCTAGCCGCCCTGGAAGCTTTCCCCTCGGCATACCATCTCAAAATGAAGTTCCCCACTCGGTCAGGGGTAAGGGAAGTCAGGGGAAGCCAAGAGACAGCCCGGAAGTGCTACATGACTTCCACAGGGGGACCAGTGCTCTCGCTCGAGACACTAGAAATCCCCGAGCCGAAAGTTCGGCCAACGTCCGAGCCGGCGGACGAGTTAGAAGAAGTGCTCTTCTCGGACGAGGATCCGAGCCGGAAATTCCTCATCAGCAAGTCCTTGCCGACCGCACTGTGCTCGGACCTGATTCAATGCATCCGGGATAACCGTGACTTGTTTGCATGGTCGGCCGCGGACATGCCCGGCATCTCCGAGGAACTGCTCGTCCATCGCCTAAGTGTCGAACCGGGGTGCAAACCGGTTCAGCAGAAGAGGCGAAAGTTCACTCCCGAGCGACAGCAGGCCATCAAGGAGGAGGTGGATAAACTGCTGAAGGCCAAGTTCATACAGGATGTAAATTACCGTGAGTGGCTCTCCAATGTTGTAATGGTCAAGAAGTCGAACGGCTCCTGGAGAATATGCATTGACTTCACCGACCTAAATAAGGCGTGTCCGAAGGACCCATTCCCTCTCCCGAACATCGACACCCTTATTGATGCCACCTCGGGCCATGAGCTCATCAGCTTCATGGATGCCTTCTCCGGCTATAATCAAATCCGAATGTTCCCTCCGGACATTCCGAAGACCTCCTTCGTCACCGACCAAGGCCTCTACTGCTACCGGGTCATGCCGTTCGGCTTGAAGAACGCGGGCGCCACCTACCAGCGCCTCGTCAACAAGGTCTTCCAGAACCAGATAGGCCGGAACATGGAGGTGTATGTTGACGACATGCTCGTCAAAAGCGTCCGAGGCACGGATCATGTGGCCGACCTCCAGGAGGCCTTCGACGTGTTGAGAAGGCACAGCATGCGGCTGAACCCGAACAAGTGTGCGTTCGGGGTCTCTTCGGGAAAGTTCCTCGGCTTCATGGTGAGCCAACGAGGAATCGAAGCTAATCCCGAGAAGATTAAGGCCATATTAGACATGGCCCCACCTCGGAACATCAAAGAGGTGCAGAAGCTTAATGGTCGGCTCGCTGCTATCGGTCGGTTCCTCTCGAAGTCGGGGGAAAAGTGCCTCCCCTTCTTCAAAGCACTCAGGGGGGCTAAGGGTTTTGAATGGGGCCAACCACAACAGGAGTCGTTCGACCAGCTGAAGGCCTACTTGGTGAACCCCCCTCTGCTCAGCAAACCGGTCCCGGGCGAGACCCTCTTCGTCTACTTGGCTGCTTCCGAGCAGACCTTGAGCGCTGTCTTGGTAAGAGAGGAGGACCGGTCCCAAAGGCCCATCTACTACGTGAGCAAAGTGCTTCGGGACACCGAGCTCCGCTATCCGAAGATAGAGAAGATGGCCTACGCCCTAGTCACGGCGGCGAGGAAGCTTCGGCCATACTTTCAGTCCCACTCGATCGTTGTCCTCACCGACCAACCCCTAAAGCAGATCCTTTACAAGCCTGAGACTTCGGGCCGGCTGATGAAGTGGTCCATAGAGCTGAGCCAGCATGACATCTCTTACCAGCCTCGGACAGCAATTAAGGCGCAGGCACTCGCCGACTTCATCGTGGAGTCCACTATCCCTGAGGTCGGCCACATCCCGAATGGACCCCCCATTTGGACAGTCTTCGTGGACGGATCCTCCTGTAATGAAGGAAGCGGTGCCGGCATCATCCTGAACGGCCCTGACGACTTCGTCCTCCAGTATGCGATCCGCATGAACTTCAAGGCCTCGAACAATGAGGCAGAGTACGAAGCGCTCATTGCTGGTCTCGGACTTGCACGAAGTGCTGGGGCGCAGCGCCTCCGAATCCACAGCGATTCCCAGCTCGTCGTAAACCAAGTCTTGGGCGAGTACGAGGCCCGCGACGAGCGGATGGCAAAGTACCTCGCTGAGGTTCGGGCCCTCATGAGCCGGTTCGAGGAGGCGCTCATCCAGCGGGTCCCTCGTGAAGAGAACTCACAGGCCGATGCCCTCTCCAAATTGGCCTCGTCCTCCCTGCAAGGTCTCGAACGGACCGTACTAATCGAAGTCCTCTATAAGCCGAGCATCGAAGACGAGACCCCTGGCTCGGCGGAAGCGTTGCCGGTCATGTTACAAGATAATTGGATGAAGCCTTTGGTGGAGTTCTTAAGGGACGGGCTCCTACCGAAGACCCCAAAGAGGCGCGCCGAGTCAGAACTCGGGCCGAGCGGTATGTCTTGATCGAGGGCATCCTATACAAACGGTCTTTCTCTCAAATAGACGGCCGACCGTACCTAAGGTGCCTCTCTCCGGACCAGGCCGAATACGCCCTACAAGAGCTCCACGAAGGCATCGGAGGGGCACACTCAGGATTTAGGTCCTTGGCCCAAAAAGCTTTAAATTATGGATACTTCTGGTCGACCCTCCTTCAAGACGCCGAGCGACACGTTCGGCAATGCAGCTCTTGTCAGAGACACTCCAGCATCCGTCGCCTCCCTCAGGCCAACCTCGCCTCCCTATCAAGTCCTATCCCCTTCGCAATGTGGGGGATGGATTTACTAGGGTCTTTCCCTCCGGCTTCGGGTCAGTTCAAGTTCTTGGTCGTGGCCATCGACTACTTTTCAAAGTGGGTCGAGGCCGAGCCCCTCGCCACTATAACCGAGAACAAGGTGGTACAGTTCTTCTGGAAGAGCATCATTTGTAGGTTCGGCGTCCCCCGTGTCCTCGTAACGGACAACGGGACTCAGTTTACTGGCGCGGCATTCCGAGCTCTATGCGACGACCTGGCCATCCAGCAGCGCTTCTCGTCCGTCTCCCACCCTCAGTCGAACGGACAGGCAGAAAATGCTAATCGGCAGATCCTCATAGGCATCAAGAAAAGGCTGGACAGGAGTTCCAAGGGCTTATGGGTCGACCAACTCCCCAACGTCCTATGGAACTACCGCACGAGCAAGCGGACCCCCACAGGCGAGTCCCCTTTCAACCTCACCTATGGGTCCGAGGCCGTGATACCTCTCGAGGTCGGAATACCTTCCCCTCGGCTCACAGCCTATGACGAAGCACAGAATGCCAGGGACCTCAGAGCGGACTTAGACCTGATAGATGAACTGAGAGAAAGGGCGTCAATTCGGCAGCAGACTTACCGAAGAAGGGTTGAACTAGCGTACAACAAAAAGGTCCGACCCACCAACCTTAAGCAAGGAGATTTGGTCTTGAGAAAGCTAGCCATATCCTTCCCCAGTCAGAAGAGCAAGCTGGCTCCGAACTGGGAAGGGCCGTACAGGATCACGAGGGTAGTTCGGCCCGGGACATATCGTCTTGAAGACCTAGAGGGCAGAGAGCTTCCGAGGACCTGGAATGCTGACCACCTCCTAAAATACCAAGAAAGCGCTCCGGCGCCACTCTAAGTATCATAGGATATCGAGCCATTCCAATCCTCCGACTTGTAACCTATTTTCATAAATTGTACTATGTAAAACGGTTCGCCGTCGATTATTAATAAAGAAAGCTCTTTCATGTTTTTGAATTCGTATGTTTCTCTCCCCTCTTATCACCTGCTTTTTAAATTGTGATTTCAACCAATGGTTCGGAGTCCACGTTCGGCTCGACCTCATCTCCTTGGCTCGTCCCCGGACGAACCAGGGGTAGACCCTCGTTCAGAACTGCTCCCACAACCGTTGAACTTTACCGATGGTTCGGAGTCCAACACTCGGCTCGACTTTACCTCCTCGGCTCGCCTCCGGGCGAGCCAGGGGTAGATCGCCGTTCGGAATTGCTCCCACAACCGTTGAACTTTACCGATGGTTCGGAGTCCAACACTCGGCTCGACTTTACCTCCTCGGCTCGCCTCCGGATGAGCCAGGGGTAGATCGCCGTTCGGAATTGCTCCCACAACCGTTGAACTTTACCGATGGTTCGGAGTCCAACACTCGGCTCGACTTTACCTCCTCGGCTCGCCTCCGGGCGAGCCAGGGGTAGATCGCCGTTCGGAATTGCTCCCACAACCGTTGAACTTTACCGATGGTTCAGAGTCCAACACTCGGCTCGACTTTACCTCCTCGGCTCGCCTCCGGGCGAGCCAGGGGTAGATCGCCGTTCGGAATTGCTCCCACAACCGTTGAACTTTACCGATGGTTCGGAGTCCAACACTCGGCTCGACTTTACCTCCTCGGCTCGCCTCCGGACGAGCCAGGGGTAGATCGCCGTTCGGAATTGCTCCCACAACTGTTGAACTTTACCGATGGTTCGGAGTCCAACACTCGGCTCGATTTTACCTCCTCGGCTCGCCTCCGGACGAGCCAGGGGTAGATCGCCGTTCGGAATTGCTCCCACAACTGTTGAACTTTACCGATGGTTCGGAGTCCAACACTCGGCTCGACTTTACCTCCTCGGCTCGCCTCCGGACGAGCCAGGGGTAGATCGCCGTTCGGAATTGCTCCCACAACCGTTGGACTACAACGATGGTCCAACACTTGGCTCCCAGTCCCTCCAAGCTTGCTTCGCGACAGACTGGGAATGGACCCAAACTCCGCTTCGCCAGTGGGGGGATACCGAAGTTACGTTCGGCCACATAATCCGAGCAATCTTGCCTAGCGGCCGAAGCACGAAGCCCTACGCCTCCGGTCGGCTACCGAGCAAGTGCCTTCCCGAGCTCGCAAACGGAGAAAACTCACTTTCTCCTCAACTTTCGCGCATGATCTCGATCAGACGGCCCAGATCTTGCCACCGGCACCTAAACGACAAGATAGCATTTTCTTGGGAACTGAGCCGCCTCGAGATTCGTGCCTGTGTTCAACGACTCAGATCTTGCCACCTGCGCTAAACGACAAGATAATGCTTTCTTGGGGACAGAGCCGCCTAGGAATTCGCATCGTACCTTGTCAGAGTCACTAAACAACAAAATACCCCACATATAGGAACCCGTTCGGTTCAACACTCTCGCCCTCGGAACTAACACGCTCGGCTCAAGGATCTCGGCGCGACCAACACAGTTATAAACAAGACAAGTATGCAGAGCAATGAAAGATATTTTACTAAACAACCAGGCCATAATACAAAGCACATCTTTTCCATGGTTACAAAGTGTTCGCGAACAAAATAACGACGCCGACCCACCATACTTGGTCCTCATATGGAAATATCTTCACTAGACCGTTCGGTCGACGGTCCATCCTCCTCGGCTGATGGCTCCCCCGCTTCTTTCCGGAGATTTGCTACCACGGTCTGCAAGTGTCGAATCTCCGAGAGCAAATCGTCCCGCTCGGCTATAATCTTCGACTGGTTGTGCCGAATACACTTGACCCGAAGAGCGTTGCTGAAAGCGGTCTGCGAATCTTCGTCCCCTCCTGCAGGGCTTAACTCGGCGATCCTATTCTCCAGGCATTGGACCTCGGCTTCCCGTAGGTCGAGGACGGACAAAAGGTGGGCCCGCTCACTCTCAGCTCGGCGTAACTCCAGCTCGACGCTCCTAGGACTCAGAGCCGCCGTCCCAGAAGTGGCCTCGGATTCAGATTCGTCATCCGAACTGTAGAAATCAGCATAAGGGTCGGCCGCCTCGAGCTGAAAAGAAAGGAGAACGAATTGCAAGTTTTCAATACACTTCCGAGGCACAAGACTTGGAAAATTATCCAAACAAACTTACAAACTCATATATATTGTCTTCGCATACATCAAGACCGACCCTACTACAAAGTTTTACAACAAATCCGAAGGAACATAAAACGACATGATCAGGGCCTCTTCGGAAGGGGAACGCTTCGGTTCAGGGAAATGCGAGGACGACGAGGCCTGCCCTCCGAACTCGATCCTAAACCAACGAAGCGTGAACCCCCTTCGCTGCCGACCCTAATTGTTGCGCCGGCCGAGGCACCGCTCGACGAGACGGCTGTGCTACTCTGAGCGTCGGCAGGGCTCCGCCTAGCCGCGGGCAAACGTGTTGCGAGTTCGTAAAAAGAAATCCCCCTCTCGCTCTCTTCGCGGGTGCACGACGTACTGCGGACGTTAGCCCTCTCCGGCACAGGCTTGAGCGACGCAATCTCTTCCTCCAGTTCGATGATTTTGTCTCTCAGAGCGTCGTCCTTCGCCAATTTCCTCGGACGAGAAGGCCTCGACGAGCCAGAGGCATTGGCACCATCGGCCGCGAGCCGTCGGAAGTGGGTGACCTCGATCCCCCTGTCTATCGTGATCCTTCTGAGCTTGTCGACTTCGGCCAATAGCCTCTTGCGCTCGACCGACGCCTTCTCCAGCTCGGAAATCAACTTCTCTTCCGCTGCCGAGCATTCTTTCTCCGATAATTCCAAGTGTTGGACCTCAGCCAAAAGGTCGTCATTCTTCTGCTCGACGGCAGTGAGCTCCCTACGGAGCCGCTCGACTTCCCCTTCGGGACAAGGAGCTTAGAGGTACTTCCGCAGTTGCCACAGCTCGCGACAATACCTCCGCACAGCTGCCTTCGTCTCCTCCAGCTTGCCGAGCAGGAGAAACTGCCTCTGTCGGCTGTCCGAAAGCTCACGCTTCATTTTGGCCAGCTCTTTACGGAGGTACGAAACCTCCGTGATCGGACCAAACTTAACCTGAAAAGCGGAGATAAATCCGATGGGCCCACGCTCGGAAACATTTACAACACAATCACATACAAAAACCGAGACTCAACACTTGGATAAATTTTAGCCAAACAAAATATTTTCATTCAAAACCGAGGAGAAAGTTTTACAAAAAGTGGTGGCCAGTCCGCAGTTAGGCTTACAAAGAAAAAGGAAGAGCAAAACTACGAAAGACTAAAAGAGGCTAACAAGTCAAGGGTCGACCTTTTTGTCGTTCGGGTCCGTCGACCCCACGGCCTTGTTCTCGCCTTCGCCCTCGTCCTCGTCCTCACTCCCACTCTCCTCCTCGGAGTCGCCCTCCTCTTCGCCCTTGGCCTCGGTCTCGCCCTGATCCTGGACACCTTCCGTCTGCCCCTCGGAGTTGAGCAACCCCACGGGAACTGTAGAACCCCGTATTTTCAAATATTATTTAATTATTTGAAAATGAATTTAAATGATTTTTGAGGATTTAATTAATGTTTTTCCAAGAAATTTATCTTTTGTACACGTGCAAAACACGTGTAAATGATTTTCAGAAGTTTGAAAAATTAAGATTTCTTTATGAAAAATCATTATTTATTATTTAGAATTTATGTAGTATTTTTCCAGATTTTTCTGAAGTTAATTGATACTATTTGCAATTTTTGAGAAAAGAAGGACTTATTTGCAAAATTGACAATTTTAAGGGTTGAAGTGCAAAAGATGTTTTCTGGACTTTCCGATCAGTACTTATTGAGGGTTGAAAATATATTTTTCTATTAGATCCTAATTTAAATGATATTTGATTTAATTTTCAAGAATACAATTATATGTGTAAGATGTACTCTTAAAAGGATTATTTTGCAAAGTGGGAATTAAACCCTAATAATTCAATCCGGCATATTTAAGGGAAATTCTTTTCCCAGCTGTCATTGAGTATATTCAGATTATTGAGATTCGTTTGAGGAACAAGAAGAGGATTCTTGGATCTAGCAAAAGGAGGAAGCTTTTTGTGGATTTTTCTTCAAGAACAAAGTGAGTGGTTGTTTTGTTTTGTTTTGTTTGTTTGTGTACTTTGTTTGCTTGATTAATGAAGGACATGAGACCTTTGTTATGATTGTTGTGATCGTCATGCTATTGTTTGTCAATCTCGTTGTATATATGATATGGATCTTTTATTTGATATGGATGATTAGAACTTTTATTGATATTTGGACCATGATGAGAAAAGATTTAGATTCGTTGAGGATATGTTGATTTATGAGACCATGTTGTTAGAAAGCAAATTAAGAACTGATTATGTTGTGATCAGATATTACACATCTGGATCTAGTGATTGCAAACCAATCTTGTTTATGTGTTGAGGACGACATTTAGTTTTGTTGAGAAAACCCTAATCAAAGGATTAAGAGTTTAGATCATGAGGAGATGAGATTTGAGTATTTGATTAATTGAGAAATGTATCCATGATGGAGATCTTTGAGAGTTGTTTAATTGCCTGGATACAAGTTAATTTGGTGATCAGTAAATCTTTAGAAAACACTAGTTTTGATTTGTGTTCAGATCTATTCTGTTTGGAAACCTGTAGCCGACGGTCGACTGGCATGTAGAGCAGCCGACTGGTTCGAGCCTACTGATGTACTTGTAGCCTTTGAGATTTGTTCGGGACAGTCGACCTAGACTGAAGTCAGTCGACTGATCTTCTGTTTGTATTTTGTTCAGTCCTTTCGGGACAGTCGACCTATGAACCATTTCAGTCGACTTATATACTTAGAATATTTTTGATGAAAATTATTTGTTTTTGTCTCGGGGCAGTCGACTGACTCCTTGGTAAGTCGACTGACCATGCCTTAATTTATTTTTGAGAAATGTTGGATTATGTCCTCTGGACAGTCGACCGGTAAGATATGCAGTCGAATGGTCCTGAAGGATATTGATATTTTGTTCAGTGTTTGATTTTGAGACATTTTGTTCAGCATATAATTTTGAGATCTTCAGTTCAGTATTTGTTTTAAGATGTTCAGTTCAGTATTTATTTTGAGATGTTCAGTTAAGAACATGATTTTGAGATATGTTGTTGAGCCACTTGTTTAGTGGGAATTTGTTCAGTTATTTGTTTTTGAGTCTCTAGAGGTAAGTGACCCTAGTATACCGGTGTTGAGATATTTGTTCAGTTATTTGTTGAGGCCCATTGAGGCGAATTTTCAGTTATTCAGATTTTTAGTCCGGTAGGGTACACTACTCTAGGAGATTTGTTCAGTAACCCAAACTAATAAGGACATGCATTAGTAGTGTCATGACGAATGGGAACTTGAGTTATGCACCTCAGTATGGCTTTTGATGTAGGATTTAATCTCCTGAATTATCCAAGTAGTTATCTTGTGATGTGTGATTTATCTCCGGAATTATCCAGGTAGTTAACCTGTGATGTGAGGTATATCTCCTGAATTATCCAAGTAATTATCTTGTGATGTGGGATTGAACTACGGAATTATCGGAGTCGAGGCGACGCTTTTGGGGTATTCTTGTGATTATGAGTCTATGTTTAGATGTGGGATGATCTCCTGAATTATCCAGGGAAAATACCTGTGATGTGGGATCAATCTCCGGAATGATCAAGCATGGGCAAATTATCATAGTTTATCTTCATCTCTTAGTAGTCATCGTTGTCAGCATGTAGTCATGATGTTTTCTTGAATCACTTTCATGCATTTGGATTTCCTGTTTTTACACACACTCGGCTTTTGGTTTTGGTATCGCCCGTTATTCTTTTGTTGTTATTTCATACTTTAGTGTTTGATCGTTATTCGTTGGATATTATGTTTTAAGTTCATTTATGTTATTTGTTGATTTGTTACCACTCACACCATTTATGGCTGACCCCGTAGTTTTGGGCGTTAGGGTTCAACTCTAGCCTCACATGTTGCAGGTTATTGCTTAGATTGGAGGTTGGATGCTTGAGTGGGCAATTTGAGATAGTTGGACTATTTAGTGTTTGTTGTAAAATTGTAATGACATAATGAGTTATTATTGAGTTGTAAACAAAAGATTAATTTGTGTTGAGATGTTTGGACTTCCGCTGTAATTGTAATAATAGTTGTAATAAAAGAAAGAAAATCTTAGTCATTTTGGTTGTGACTATTGTTGTATTGAAGTGGATTGCTGGGATTTCGCCACTTATTTTCTAAGCTCTCATATTAGAAATTTGGGGCGCTACAGGAACCTCCTCCTCCCCCTCCACGGGGTCGTAAAAATGGTAAGAGGACGTGTCGAAGCCCGGGTTCTTGGCGGCTACGTGGAGCAGGGCTCGACCGTAGGCATCCTCCATGTTCTGGAGCATGTGCTGCGCGGCCTCCTCCTGCACGGCCTTCCTCACCTTCTTCACCTTCTTCTGGTGTTTGGTCATGATCTTGTTTGTCCTCTTCCGAGCCTTCTCCGCTTCTGACCGAGCGTTGGCCAGTGCCTCCTTCAGCTCGGCAGCCTCCTTCTCCGAGGCCTCAAGTTTGGCCGCCGCATCCTTCGACAGCTGAATGGCGTTGGCCAGCTGCTGCTCCAGCCCCTTCACTTCAGCACCCCTCCTCGTCGAGAGGAGCTGCTCGGCATCAAGCAGCTACGTGGCCTTGACGCGCTCCGCCCTCTCCCGTTCCTTCTCCTGCTCCTTGTTCGCAAACTCCTCGAGCAGGAAGTTGAAGTGGCAGAGGGTCTGAAAAAGAACAACAGATTAAAATCCGAACCCAAAGACTTGGAAAAAATTCTAGGAAAGAAATTTCAATGAGGGAGAGCCCGGCCTACTTACCGACATAGTATTCCGAGCAATTTGCATCACGGCGTCCCCTGCTAGCCCGGCCTTCAGGGCCGCTCGGTCCTTTGGGGTCGGCAAGTGCTTCACCGCCTCCATGCAGATGTTGCCGTCGCCCAAGAAGCCGTCGACGTTCATCACCTGCCAGTCGGGGACGAAGATCTGCTTATGACGCTCGGTCAAGATCTTCTCCGCCTCGGCAGTGAGGGGCGGAACTTGGAGGGACAACGCCTCTTTCACGCCGAACGCACCGCTCGACGAACCGGGAGCGTCGCCCTTCGGGGTCGGTGTCGGCGCATCCGAGGCAGGAGGGTCGAGGACCATGACCTCCCCCTGCCCGAGGACCATGACCTTCGGCTGGTCGGCATCCTTCACGACCGAAGGCTTCTTCGAGGCTCGGCTGTCCTGAGGCCCCGCCGCAGGCCTCTTCTTCTTCGCCTCCTGCTCCGACCGGCCCTTCGCCACCAGAGCTTTGTAGTCCAGCTTCAACGTCTCTGCACAAGCCGAATGAAAAAACTTAGAAAAATTTTCATGAACTTTAAGCAAGGAGTACAAATACCAGAAGCATACTAGGGTCGATCGGACTGAGACCTCCTCGGAACAGATCCTCCTCAGTAATTTCTTTCCAGCTTAGCATTGGCAGGGCGAGGAGCTTCTTCTGGACCTCTGCCTCCTCATCGCTCAGCGCCGCATCCTTCTTGGTCCGCTTGGGCAGACCATCCTTTGCCCAAACCGTCGGTATCACCCACGGCGGCGGAGCTCGGATGAGGAAGTACTTCTCCTTCCAATGTTTGATCGAGTCCGGATTTTCGATCAGCTTCACGCCCGTCCGGGGTGAAAGATAGAACCTCTGTTCGTCTCGCTTTGGCTGACAGGGTCGGTAGAGACTCCGAAAGAGGAACATACTCGGCTTGGCGCCGACCTCTTGGCATCGGAGGACGAATGCCATGACGTGCCTCCATGTGTTCGGCATCAGCTGGGCGGGGCTCAAACCGTACCATGTCAGGACATCAACCACGAACGGGTGGAGGGGAAAGCGGAGTCTGGTAATAAGGGAGTCGACCGGGAAGACGCACACGTCCGACGAGGACTTTGTGTTGGCTCGGAAACCCGGCCCGGGGAGGAGCAGTCCGTAGTCGACGGGGATCCGGAAACCCTCTCGGATCAGACGAAGGTCACCCTCGGTGAGAGAAGAGATGGTGTGGTCCACCTCGGACAGCTCCCTCGGCTCATTCTCCTCCACCAATTTAGCCATGCCTTGGGTCACTCTCTCCAAGGTGTCTTCGGCATAGTCCCGTACACCTCCCATGCTCGACAGAGCAATGGGCTGCCGACCGAACGCTCCCGCCGTCTTCAGCGTCTCCACGATCGTGACCACGGCCTTACCCTTCTGGGACACCGCCTCGACCTCTTTAGGCAGCTTGGCCACTTCTCCCTCTATATCCGGACGAACGACGCTCTGATCGCTCGGCTCCACCGTCTCCTTCCCTTCGCCCCCTCGAACTACCGCTTGCTCCGAGGCGGGGGTCTCATCCGAGAGCGTAATCTTAACCATTTTTCTAAAAGAGAAGGGAGAGAAACTGACCTCTAAGTGACAGCTACGGTCGGAAAGTTCACCAGAAAAGGGAAACGCCTTGCCGCGTCAGCTAGCACCACCACCAAAGAGCTAAAAACTTCGAAGGCAAAGAGTAAGAACTGAAGAGAGAGAGTAAAAGTAAAAAATGAGACTTGCTCTAAGGGGGGGGGGGTGAAAATTTATAGTAAAAGAGAACGTCCCTTGAACTTCCAAACGAAAGAGTGCGACTCTTGGGCCGCTCTCGAAGCGTCGCGAAGGCCCAACACAACTACCCTCTTCGCCAAGACAACTAATTCGGCACCACAGGTCCCGAAGCCGAAGCCTCATGCCTTCGGTCGGATACCGAGCAGGAGCCTTTCCGATCCTGCAAGTGGAGAAAATTCACCTCCGCCATACCCCACCTCTGTCTGAAGAAACCAGAAAAAATTTTAAGTCAAAGTTTTAAGGCACCGCCTTCGGCGTGCCCCCCAGGCCCCATGTCTCAGTCGGCTTCCCGCAGACCCACGGGGCCCGGTCGAAAGCAGATCAACACTCAGAGGTCGGAAGAAGCGCGCCATTCCGAGCTAGTTGATTGCAACAGTGAAGGTTCGGCCTGGTAGAGGACTCTGGCAACAGAGCCTTCACAGTTGCAAACAACAAGCTCGGAACGCCCTTTATTTCTTCCCCCTCAATCTCACCCCTCGGACTCGAACATGGATCATCACCTCTTCCACCAAGATCTCCGCCGACCCTGACACCCACTGTGGGGCAACCAGAGACGACAGAAGATCTTGGTGGAAGAACGACCACCCGTCCTTCCGAAGTAACTCGCCCCTCGGGTCCGGACTTCAGTCGTCACATCTACTGTCTTATTCTCTCCCGCTCCTGACATCCCCTTTGGAGCAGTGAGGAACGGGAAAAGAACAAGACAACAGAGCGACCACCCGTCCCTCCGAGATAACTCATCCCTCGGGTCCGGACCATGGTCGTTACCACTACTGCCTCGTTCCCCCCCTCGCTCCTGACATCCACTTTGGGGCCGTCAGGAACGAGAGAAGAAAAAGGCAACAGAGCAACCACCCCCTCGGACCTCGAAAGAGAAGTTACCCAAGGCAAACACCTCCGAGGTTTGAAACTCCACATTTGTTGCGGTTGAAATGACAAAGGGAGTGGGATACTTATAAGCTCCCCCCCAAGATCTAGCCATTATGATCCTCGGAAGATGAAACGCCACACATTAATTGAAGAAATTATCCTTAATGACCTGGGGAAAGTGGAACGTCGCGCAAACCCCGGAGCACCATTAATGTCCTTGGGAACAGGAACATCTCGAAACTCGATGCGCCACGTCGTTCGGCCAGCCGAGACCCCATACTTTCGGCCGGCTGCCGAGCAAGTGCCTTTCCGAGCTCGCAAACAGAGAAAACTCACTTTCTCCTCAACTTTCGTGCATGATCTCGATCAGACGGCTCAGATCTTGCCACCGACGCTAAACGACAAGATAGCATTTTCTTGGGAACTGAGCCGCCTCGAGATTCGTGCCTACAATCAACGGCTCAGATCTTGCCACCTGCGCTAAGCGACAAGATAGCGCTTTCTTGAAGAATGTGCCCGTCTCGAGATGCGCGCCGCCATCCGACGGCTCAGATTGCGCCACGTCGCTCGGATTTACCGAGACCCCCTCTCTCCGGTCGGAATCCGAGCAAGTGCCATTCCGAGCTCGCAAACGGAGAAAACTCACTTTCTCCTCAAAAATCGCGCTTGATCTCGATCAGACGGCCCAGATCTTGCCGAGGACACTAAACGACAAGATAGTGTTTTCTTGAGAAATGTGCCAGTCTTGAGATGCGCGTCGTCATCCAACGGCTCAGATTGCGCCACGTCACTCGGCCTGCCGAGACCCCCTGTCTCCGGTCGGCAGCCGAGCAAGTGCCATTCCGAGCTCGCAAACGAAGAAAAAAGACTCCGAGCTGCTACGATCGTTGGATCTCCCAGAAATTCGTGCTCTTGATGATGAACGGTCCAGATTGTGCCGCGCGCACTAAAAGACAAGATAGCGTTTTCTTAGGATTCACACCATCATCCGACGGCTCAGATTGCGCCACGTGGCTCGGCCTGCCGAGACCCCCTGTCTTCGGTCGGCGGCCGAGCTAGTGCCTTTCCGAGCTCGTAAACGGAGAAAAAAGCTTCCGAGCGATAACAGCCAATGGATCTCTCAGAAATTCGAGCTCGACCATGATCAACGGCTCAGATCGAGCCACGTCATAAATCGGTATTAAAAATCATTTTTTATTTATTTAAATCGTTTTATTTATTTAAAAATTGCGAAAAATCGCTAAAAATTCGGGAAAATTAACTAAAAATTCTAGGAAGGAATTAAAAATTCGGGGGCATATTTTTGAGCCCCTAAACGGACAATTCTCGCCTGGAATGCACTGTTAAGGCCCCCGAACGATTAGTAAACACATTGCAAAATTAAGTAAATAATCCGAAAAAATAAATAAAGGCCGTCAAATACTCGATATGGCTAGGAAACAGCACATGGCCTCAAAAAGTTACCTCACTACCCCCTTCGAGATTCTAAGTCCTCCATATGGACTCCGATACAACTCCGCTAGCCATCAAAACAGTTGAACTACTCCTCAAAGGCTGGTCACACCCAGTCTTTAGGAGTGGGGGGCTCGTGATATGGCTAAAAATGGGGTTAAATCGGAACCGACCAGATTGGGCGCAAATCTCGATGCTCGGGGGTAAAATGGTAATTTCACATACAAGTGGATCCAAGGCGGGTACTGAATCTCCTTCTCACAGATCCAATAACCCGCGAATGGATCCACACCTATTGGATACGGGTCCCGACCCAAGGCGAACCCAAACCAGCGAGAGACAAATCAGGATCCCTGATTTGGCCAAATCAACGGCCCTGATTTGCTCCCACCGGGAATCAAGGAAAGATTTCCTAAACAGACTGAGGATTTTGCTCCCGGCTGTTACACAGGAAATCAGACCCTTAAACGACTCCCCTGGCGACTATAAATACCTCCCCTCTGCCACTATGACCAGGTTAATCACTTTTTCACCACTTTAAGCTCTTTCTTAATCTCTTCTGATTACTGACAAGAGCGTCGGAGGGTGCGTCGCCGGAATCAACCCCGGTGTCTCGCACTTCCTTGCAGATTGCGTCAGGAGCAAGAAGGCTTGAGTCAACTGTTCAGGTTTTTCTCGAACTCACAAATCCTATCTGATTACCCCCACACCGAAATCAGCGGTAACAGTGGCCAACTAGGAAGTTGTAGTAGATGTTTCCACCTTTTCAAATTGTCCAGTTTCATTAGATTCTGACAAGTAGAGCAAGAGTTACCAGCTTGCGAAGTTTCAACTTTTGTTGAAAATCCGCAGTTTGGTTAAACTGTTTGCGTGTGTTCAATGGACCGGATTTTGGATTCCTTACAGAATCTGAAAAAAGTGTTCAACTAGAGAATTGTGTTAGATGTTCTTACCTTTCTAAAAAGTTTATTTTTATCGAATTCGGATAAGCGTAGCACTAGTTGCTCCAAGGCTGTCAGAAGGTTTTTTTATGTCGCTTTGGTGTTTTTCATTGGTAGTATGGTTGTAATAGACTATTATAAGATTCTTCTGTTGCTTCTAATTGTAGAAGATCAAGTTTTGCAAGTAAGCACGGTTGGTTGCGTCTAGGTTGTTAGAATACCTGCATGGTTGTTTCTATATATTGTTTTGCTCATACGCAGCTCATCTGTCTCGTATGTAGTTGTTGGTCTCATACATAGCTTATTTGGCTCGTATGTATGTTATTGTCTCGTACGAAGCTCATTAGGCTCGTATATAGGTATTGTCTTGAATAGGTAGGCTGTGGGCGGATCCGAGGAGATCTTGTGAAGTCTAGGTTAAGACTTGGTTAATTGTGTCGACAAATTGTTACACTCTCTAGAAGAGTGACACGTACGGTATTTTTTCATGACGAGTTGGAAGCACAGTGCATGTCTCGCTTGTTTGGTTAGAAGAGGGACACATACGGTGCTTTTTCATGACGAGTTGGAAGCACAGTGACATGTCTCGCTTGTTTGGTTAGGGCTAGTGACATCGTTAGGGTAGTAACAGTTACTTAACCATTTTTATCTATAAATTGTCGAAGGGTGAGAGTTGGTGTTAGGGATGATACCCTATAATCCAACCTCTCCTATAGGCTGACATTATGTGGTGTTATTGGGATGTATTCCCCTGTCAAAGGGATACGGGCGGTGTTTTTCCATGACGAGTTGGGAGTACAGGATCTGTATCTTGATTGTTAATTCCTGGACTTCCATGATAAGAACTAGAGTTTTTCCTAGGGAAATAGACTCTATGATTACATCAGGTTCTATGCCTTCTCATGACGAGTGGAGGGCACGGAAGAAGGTTGACGAGTATCTTGTAGTTCGTGTTGGCTTTGAGCGAGGACCGGTTCGCCGGGCAATAGTGGAAAATGGGGACACCACTATTGTACTGCAGTAGCGGAACTAGACCGTACCTGCAACCTCATCAGTCATGTAGTATGTGTCAGGAACAGGATGGGTACAAAAGTAGAATTCATGACGCGGATTCAAATCCCTATTATCACGCCCGCTTCCCAAAAACATGGAATACGAGCGCGTGACGAAGCCCAGCGAATGATTTTAACATCATCCTTAAGCTGTAGGATCGACTCAGCATCACAACAAGAATATCACGAATATATATACAACCAAGCATGCATGAATAATTTATTAAGCAATATAAAACAAATGAAAACAAATAATAATGTACACATAGTTTTCAAGTCTGGATCAAATGTAAAACTCGAGAACGTAACCCGTTACAAGTCTTAAGTAGCAGGAATAAATAATTCAAGAAAAATAATTAATCTAAACAAGTCCTCCTCCACTTGAAAGCTAAAATTTCTGCTCACCAATCCCAGCAGGTAACTCGTCTCCAAAGTCTGCTTAATAAATAAAAAGGGAAAAACAAGGCAAACATGAGAAAATGCCCTTAGTGCAAGCTAGGGCTACAAATAGTAAAAACGAGTACAAGTAACGGGGAATTGGAATCAAGAATGTAACAGGGATATAACAAGTAGTGGATAAACCAAGAACTAGCTGGCAAGAGGGACATCCTAGTAAACAGACTGGATAACAAATGCTAATGGTAAAACACATGACAAGTGAACCTGTAGGGGTATCTAACATCAAGTGACAAGTCTCAAGTCTAGCATCATGTAACAAGTGCCAAGTCTAGTGTCAAGTATCAAATTGTCAAGTCTCAAGTAACAAGTTATGAATGTCAAGTGTTATTATTCAAGTATCAAGTCTCAGGTAACAAGTCATCAAGCTTCAAGTAAACATGTATCAAGTTCAAGTCTTGTGGTTATTACTATCTAGGTAGCACTTCATGTATACATACTTTTACTACATGGTTGCTACAGTCAATGCAATTTCGTTTAGACCTAGTAATGGATTTTATAGGGCGGCGTACTCAGGTATCAAGTATCAAGCAAGCACGGTTCATGAATACGAAAATAATAACAAGTTCACGAAGCGAGTCCGTGAATACTAACAAGTTCAAGAACCACACAGTGGGTTTATGAATACAACAAGTTCATGAGCCAAGTAACTGACTCCATGAATACATCAAGTGCAACAAGTTCATGAACCGAGTACTGGGAAACACGGACCCCCTTCCGAGTACACTTACCTATATTGTCCACTACTATAGTCTTTCCCTTAAACCCCGGCTTATTACTTTTATTAATTCTTATCAAGCAAGCATGCAGGTGTGTGAAACAAAGTATGAGAAAGTGGTGGGAACATGTGTCCAGCGAATTACATAGTTAATGTGTTCAGGCAGAATTTATGAATCGAAGTTTAAACATGTGAAACAGGGTTGAAATATCATTAATTAATTCTAAAAAAAATTTGGGATGTCCTATAGGGTGTCCAACAACCACATATAAAATTTCATGTTAAACGCTTGCAGTTAACATAGTTAAATTAATTCGCAAGGTAAAGGTGTGCAGGAGTTTTGCAAATCTGCGTCTACCAACAGAGCTGCAGTAAAACTGTAGTAACTCCTACACCGTAACTCCGAATTCAAAAATTTCGGAGGCTATCGATATCTAGACATCCAGAGCTACAATTTCTAGTTAGGGCTCGGGTTCAAATTCCAATGTTAAAGGGGTCAAAACAGCATAACAAGATTCGGGACAGCAACATATGGGAATATCTTTTATAACACTCAAATGAGCTTCATAACATCAGATCTTGTTTACAATAATTTATTTACTTATCAATTGTTCACATAATCAAAATTCTCCACGTTCATGCATTCTAATGTATGACAAATAACCAATCAATTCTTTTTCTCATTAACCCCTAACATGGCTTAATTTATTAATCATACATGAATTACTTATCATTCTCATCTCATACCATAGCATAGATCATATAAGAAATTTCATACTACTCATTATTTATTACTTAGCATACATTATTCTAAAATTAGAAAGTATAGGATCACCCACAAACATAATGTTAATCCATTTGTCAACATAGCATGATTCACTATTAGTCTCACCACATTCATAGTATTATTATTCTATTTTATCAAAACTACTCATTCACTTTTATTATCATGTACATTCTAAAAATTAGAAAGTAGGAGAACGCCCACCTTATAGAAGCTTGACGATGAAAGAAAGAACACCACTTCTAGCTTTAAGAACTCCTAGCTCTTCTCCTAGCAATAGTCTCCAAGCACAAGAACACTACTTCTCTTACTCTCTTTTCTTTTATTTTTCTCTTTTCTTTCTTTCTTGCTTCTCTTTTCTTCTCTCTTTCTCTTATTTTCTTTTGTTTTTGGTGTGAAAAGAATGAGGAATGGAGGGTGCTATTTATAGGATTTTGCTAGGGTTCAAATTACAAAATTACACACCTAATAAATTACTAAATTTAATCTCCAACCTTTCATATTTCATAACTTCCCAAACTCCCATCTTTTCCTCTCTCCACTCTCCAAAAAACTTAACTCTCATCCCCATTACTACAATCCGGCCATGTCATCAAGGTAGTTGACGTTACCAACACAGCATATAGTGTTGTCCTTCACCATGTAGGCCCTCAATACACATGCAACACTATTCCTATATTATTCAACAATCTGTTTTCATTTATAATTAAGCCATATATATACATTTAATACTTTTGATACATACATATATACTAATGTGTATATATATAGAGTAATGCTTCATCCACTACAAAAAATCCGGTCACTCACTTGGTACCACCCGGCCAAAAAAAAAAAAAAAAAGAAAACATCAAGTGTGCACATACAACATTTGTAGGTGGGCCTCCATTCAATTACCATACCCATTATATTCCTTAAACACCAAAAACACTAACAGCCCAAGCTCACGTGGGCCCCCACCTTTCAAACCATTCATCTCATTTACCTAATCCATGCATGATTTAAGCAGCACTTTATACTATATCAAAGTATGCATACATATATCCGGTATATTAGTATATATTAGAGAAAAAAAAAAGTTTAAATTAAAATTTATAATGTATCAAGCATAAATAAAATAAATGCACACACTTCAAAAATTTATTTTAAAAACGGATATGCTTAAATACGTTCACCGAAACACGTGCGTCGCACGTGAAAATATGAAAATGCGAAAATCGACTTTGTTGATGAAAATTCATTAAATATAATCGAAAACAATATAAACAAAATTACATTTACTAATTTACATATATTTCATGATGAAATAACAACACGTAGAAATCACGTGCATTATACGTGCAGAAAATCGAAAAATGTATTTTAATCAAAATAGGGGGAAAAATAAATTTCAGTTTTATAAAATAGATTTAAATACATAAAAATAAATAATTTAAACCTATAGAAAACATTGTACGTAGTGGTGGAAACACGTGCATCAAGACACGTAAAAAGCACGTAAATCCCAGGGATTGAAATATTATATTTTAGTTGACTGAAATCAATACGGAAAATGTATAAATAGTATGAATCCAAAATATGTATTGAAACACATTACAAAATATACGTGCGTAACACCCAGGGGCAAAATTGTAATTTCCAATTTTGCGGGGTGTTACAGAAGACGAGAGGGAGGCAAAGGCGATTGGGTTTGGGCGTAGTGAAGGAGTGGAGCGGAGGATGATGGAGAAGGAGATGGGTGAGGAAGAAGATGTAGGCGGCTGGGTTCTAGGGGGCTAAACAGTAGAAGGGGTTAGGGATTAGGGTTAGAGTGTGTTAGGGTTTATATATAGTTAGGGTTTCGGGTTTTTGGGTATTAGGGTATCCGAATTGAATAGGATCCAACCAGAGAATTGGTCAAATAGTATTAAAATGGGAAATAAAGAGATATAGGAGAAGGAATAGTCAATTCTTCATGAAGAACGACACAAAGTGCACACAAATGAATTCGATAAAAGGACCAAAAATTGAGTCGAGGCAAAACAATGATTTTATTCAATCTGAAACAAAATACATGATCTCAAATAGATGAAGAAGTATAATGAGGCAAAATACAGTATAAAATACAAATACGGAAAAACATGAGTTACACCTATATATGAAGAAACAACTTGATATGGGGTGTATATAGTATGGGCTGCATACTGTTCCAGAGTCTTACTTGTATTAGAATAAGTGCATCATTGCATTAGTTAATCTTGCATTAGAGTTTAAGTCATAGCATACACTGACACATCAAATATATGTACACATTTCTATTTTCATCAATCTATTTGCTTATAGTTGAGAATCGTTGCTAGTCATCAGCCTTAAAGCGTCAGTATATGTACTGACGTCCCCACTTCAATAGGTACTAGATTGCAGAAGTACAAGTACATGATTCAGGAGGACTCAAGGTAAGAGAAGCAAGGAGTCGATTTTATTTAAGTTTTCCGCTGTAATATATGTTGATTACTATTGTTTCTTTTGTAAAAACTAGTTGGAATTTACTGTGCACCAAGTGCACGTGACTTGGTGCACATAAATGGTGAAAAATTTATCTGAACATGCTTGCATTTAGCACACACATATTCTTCAAACTACAAATTCGACGAAGTCAATCATCTGAAAAAGCAAACCATCAATTTTAAAATTACTCCAATGACAACAAGCCCATCGAAATCAGATTTGAAGCATGCATCAAGAACCCAAGTTAATCAATTATAGCAAAATTCCAATCATAACAAAGCACAAATAGATCAAAATTCGAACGATGTAAGAGGGAGCTATATGCATAATAGTTTCATCTAAAACATAAAGATATAATCATTGAATTTTTCATAAGATACATCATCATTTTCGACTTTAACTTTCTTAAATTTAAAACTTATATTAAAAAAAGTTAATAAAAAAAACAAATTAGTAAATCCTAAATTGATATCATGGTATTTTTCATAAGATCAATCATCACAATCGACTTTAACTTTCTTGAGCTTAAAATTGCCTATAATTTCTTGTTCATTATTTTTAATTTTGCATCATGTCAATATTCTTGTAGTTGTTCTTCCATATTGGACGTCTTGGGATTTGATATAAATAAACGTGTACTCATCTCCAATGCATTTCTTTGTCCGTCCAATTCTTCGACATTTTTTCCCTGCAAATAAAATTAAGAAATTAGCTCTTAATTAATTGTAACACTATGAGAATAACATATTATACCTTATTCTTAATATCTTCCTGATCTTTTGCGTAACAGCCAATAATGCACCTTGCTTCATCATCAAATAAAGTCAATTCTGCCTACGCACTTGTATCTTTTATTGTGATTTTGAATACATATTTTAAACATGTTATTGTTAGTTTTTTTTTTATAAATTTATTGTTTATTATTTTTTTAATAATTTGATTTAAGAATGGAAAGATGGTAAACTAACAATATGTTGTTTTGTATACCTTGGCTCATATTCAACATTACTCTTTTTACATTTTCGACAATAAGCTTCATCATTTTCAACATTGACTTTTATTGAACAGATTTTGCATGCAATGTACCATGGATCTCTAACGCCTTTGACACTTTTGATCAAAACTTTGCAATAGTAGTATTTTGCCTTGAAATATGAAGAAAAAAAATTTTTAATTCATCAAAATATTTATAGACATATATAGAATTGAACAAAATATTTAAAAATAATTTCATTATTCATAATACCTCCGAAGAATCTTCGTCTGCACAATAGAGAATGTCAAATAGTTTCACTTCTTCCACATCCATTACTTTTCTTCTGTTTATTTGCAAGGAATTACTTTTTAACATAATTCATTACAGTTTATCCTGAAACAAACAAACAAAATTATGTTAAATGACACTCCAAAAGGCAACAATTAAAGGATTAAATATACAAAATAAATTATACCATTCTCGAATTTTATATGCTTTTGGTTTGTTTAGATTTATCTATATTGTGGTGTTATTTGTTGATGTGAGGGAGAATCCTATTTTAAAAAATCAATAATAAATAAATAAATAAAATATATAATAAATAGCATTATTAATTTTTATTGTATATAATTACCTCCAAAGTTTAAGATTTTTATAAAGGTAATTACAATAATTGGCATGTTGGATGATAATTCTTTCAGAACTTTCCTTCCTTGATTGCTAGTTTTCCCATCAAGTAAATAAGATTGGTTTTGACCTTAAATTAAGACAAAGCGTATGAATTACAAAACATTTTTGTAAATTATTATACAACTTAATTAATTGATATTACCCGAATCCTACAACTGTAAGATTTTGCATTTCTACTTCATTACCATATTTTGAGTCTACCTTATCTACATCTCCTGCATTAATTACTGCTAAACAAAGATCTGTAGTTCAATGCAATTAGTATTTGATATCTGTAACTCCTGTTTCCCCGTATTTGTATTTTATACTGTATTTTGCTCAATTGTACTCTTTCATCTATTTGAGATTCTGCATTTTGTTTTAGATTGAATAAAACCATTAAATTGTTTTCGACTCAATTTTTTGTCCTTTTATCGAATTCATTTGTATGCTCATTGTGTCATTATTCATGAAGAAATTGCTATTTCTTCTCATTTATCTCTTTATTCCCCATTTTATTGCATTTTGACCAATTCTCCAGTTGGATCCTATTCGAAGCCGATACCCTAATACCCAAAACCCGATAACCCACATTATTTAAACCCTAACCCCTACACTATCACTGTTAAGCCCCAAACTAACCCACCACTACCCTTCTCCTTCAACCTCCCGCTCCTTCCGCTCACCGTTCCCGTCTCCTTCTCCCTTCGACCAACGCCCAAACCCGATCCACATTCACCTCGCCGCCCAACCTTCACCATCGCCATCTCCTCCATCATCCCCAACACCTCTCTGCCATCATCACCCATCATCCTCCGCCGAACCCAC
This sequence comes from Hemerocallis citrina, assembly GCA_017893485.1. Classification (NCBI taxonomy): domain Eukaryota; kingdom Viridiplantae; phylum Streptophyta; class Magnoliopsida; order Asparagales; family Asphodelaceae; genus Hemerocallis; species Hemerocallis citrina. The sequence continues at coordinate 103,510,756 of CM030358.1, read as the reverse complement.
TCCGTCTTCAACCTCGAACCCATTTCGATCGTCGTCCCCGTTTCCCTTCAGCCGTCACCCATCATCATCGCCTCCCTCGTCCCCATCCCATCGCCCTCGTCACAATCGCATCCACCATCATCCCCTCGTCAATCACAACCACCGCCATCGTCCTCTCGAACCCAACTTCGCCATTTCCCGAACTCTCGACAACCACCCCATCGCCATTACCATCGCCAGCCACTCCCACCATCACCCTCGTCGTCAACTCCTTCGATCACCGTCCCCAACCCACCAAAACACCACCTCCGTCGCGTCGCCAACACCCCGAACCCCACTCCCCTGTTCTTGAACCTAGAAACAGAGCCCACCGTCGCGCCTTCCTTCGCCATCGTCGACTGAACTGCATTCGAACCCAGACGTAGTCGCGAGCCCCGCCGCCGCGTCGCGCCGCAGTTATCGCGTGCCGTTCGTCGCTCCCGATCGCTGCCATCGTGAGGAAGAAGACGAGATCTGGTTGGTGGAGAACGTTGTTTGGTGTTTTGCCACAGCGGATCTCCACTCGATGTTCCCTGTTCGGCCCAGATCCGCTGCATGGAAGAGAGCTGATTGGAGGGTTTCGCTGTTTGGTGTGTTGGCGCAGCAGATTCCAGATTGCTGTACGCTGTTTTTGGGCGATCTGGTGTGGGGAATTTCACGCTTCTGTTGGATTTTCACACGTGCTTTCGGGGGACTTCGCCCGGAAATTTACGGTCCCGATTTCTTCATCTATCGGGTCTATTCATCGTCATCAAGGCAAGTATTCTTCTTGTACACATTTTTGTTCTAGTACAAGCATTCCTTGAAAATATTACAAATAGTTATAAATTGTGACTCCTCCTTGACTGTCGTTGTTGATCAAATATTAAACCCTCATCAATTTCATAATCTTAAGAGTCACAATAATTTCATTGTATTATATTATAACTATTTGGACTCATTTTACCTCCTGAACACATGGACACATGAATTAAGGAGCCTTAGATGTGTAGACATATGTTATATCTTATACTTGATGATCTTGCAACCATTTTGGCTTGAAAAACAATTATTACTTGCTGTTTTGACCACCATTATTCTGTATTTTATATCACACAATAACTTAGACGCCTAATGACAAATTTTCATGTAATTTATACTAGTAAGATATTCCCTCATGTTGCTGTCCTGAATCTTGCTTCGCTGTTTTGACCCCTTTAACATTAGAATCTGAACCCGAGCCCTGAATAGAAAATGTAGATCTGGATGTCTAGATGTTGATAGTATTCGATTTCGAATTCGGAGTTACGGTCTAGGAGTTATTGCAGTTTTACTGCAGCTGTGTCGGTAGACGTAGATTCGTAAAACTACTGCACACCTTTACCTTGCGAATTAATTTAACTATGTAAACAGCAAGCGTTTGACTTGAAATTTTATATTATGTAGTTGTTGGACACCCTATAGGACATTCCCAATTTTTCGTAGAATTAATTTACATTATTTCAACCCTGTTTCACATGTATAAACTCAAATACACAAATTCTGCCTGAACAAATGTAATAAGCTGGGGTTAAGGGAAAGACCATAGTGGTGGACAATATAGGTAAGTGTACTCGGAAGGGGGCCCGTGTTTCCCAGTACTCGGTTCATGAACCTGTTGCATGTGATGTATTCATGGAGTCAGTTACTTAGCTCATGAACCTGTTGTATTCATGAACCCACCGTATGGGTCTTGAACCTGTTAGTATTCATGAACTTGCTTCATGAACTTGTTATTTATTTTCGTATTCATGAACCGTGCCGGCTTGATACTTGATACCTGAGTACACCGCCCTATAGACTCCATTACTAGGCATAAACGGAATTGCATTGTCTATAGCAACCATGTAGTAAAAAGATGGATGCATGAAGTGCTACCTAGATAGTAATAACTACAAGACTTGAACATGAAATTTGAACATGATACATGTTACTTGATACTTGATGATATGATACATGAAACATGATACATGAGACTTGAAACATGAAACTTGAACTTGACAACTTCTTACCTGATACTCGACAACTTGTTACTTGAGACTTGACACTTGAAATAAAATTTTGACACTAGACTTGGCACTTGTTACATGATACTAGACTTGAGACTTATCACTTGATGTTAGATACCTCTACAAGTTCACTTGTCATGTGCTTTACCATTAGTAATTGTTACCCAGCCGTTTACTAAGATGTCCCTCTTCCGAGCTAGTTCTTGGTTTTTCCATTTCTTGTTGTATCCCTGTTACATTCTTGATTCCAATTCTTGTTCCCCATTACTTGTACTCGTTTTTACTATTTGTGGTCCTAACTTGCACTAAGGGCATTTTCTCTTGTTTTCCCTATGTTTTCCCTTTCATATTTGTTAAGCAGACTTTTGAGACGAGCTACCTGCTGGAACTGGCGAGCAGACATTTCAAATTTTGCTTGGAGCAAGGACTTGTTTAAATAATTGTTTTCCTTAAGTTATTTATTTCTTCTGTTGTATAAGACTTGTAACGGGCTTACGTTCCCGAATTTTACTTTTTATCCAGACTTGAAAACTATGTGGACATTATTATTTGTTGTTTTCTGTTGCTTAATGAATTATTCATGCATGCTTGGTTATATATATCTCTCTTGTATATTCTTGTTATGATGCTGAGTCGATCCTACAGCTTATGAATGATGTTAAGATCATTCGCTGGGCTTCGTCACACACTCGTACTCCGTATTTTAGGAAGCGGTGCGTGACAGTATCCTTTATCAATTATAGACAATTATATATATATATATATATATAATAATAAAATACAAAGAAAGCTATCAAGTGGCTCTCATTCAATAGGGTTGAAATCAATGGTTCAGATCTAACCTCACAAAACATATTTTCCCACCCAAAAGTTCCCCCCCAAAACTCAAGTTCAAATCCCCCAAAACAACTCCTTTATTTATTTATTTATTTATTTCTCTCCCTTTCTCTCTCTCTCTCTCTCATTCTCTCTCTATTTAATCAGAAATTTATATTTTCATATTTCAGATTTGTAAATTTTCAGATTTTTAAAGTATTTTTTATTGCTCATGTTACATTGAAAAATACAAATATCACATTAACAGTTAAATTTCATCATTTTCCACACTCAAAGTTCTAAGAAGTTGAATTTCACACCCCCATTTATAATTATTTTTCAACATATACTAATGGAAACATGGACTTTTATTTACAACTAATTATTGTTTTACTATTCAAACTTGAGCTACATAATTGTTGTTTTGTTATTTACAAGACTTTCATATGAAGTATCGTTCCGAAGACGTGCAACATAATTTTTTACCTTTAAAGACAATAGATGTACTTTGCAATTCGTCTACAGTTGCAAATTTGTATCTATCCTTATCAATGATAAGATCTTTCTCAATTTCATCTGCAACACTTTCCAACTTCAAAATGATGTTAAATTTATCGTGCATTGGGTTATATCTTTTGTCGACATTTTTAGTATTCCATTAGAAATTAAGTTTTATGCTCCTCAAGCATATGTTGGAACGCTTCCACCGCTTCATTAAACATTATCGCCAGTTTTCTAGTTCTCTACAAAAGATAAAAACTTGGTATTAATAATTATTTATGTATGTAGATGTATGAATATTTTAACTATATTTAAAGTATCTTACCTCATCATCCATAAGTGCCAATTTTGAGATTTTTCCTGTGCCTTTACTATTTTTGTATTCTTTCACACAATAATGTTTCGTAACCAATATTTTAATAGTCCACAATTGTTGATTTTCTTGCAAGGCACTGATAGAGGAGTATTCATTGTAGGATTTGTCCATTGATATAGATAATGTGCAAAAAATATAATTATTGATAAGTTAATATTAATTCATTAAAATAGCAAGTGCTTCATACTCCATATATATGGTAACTAACAACACTTGAGTAAATGAAAGGTTAATATAACTTCCACTAAAAAATAAATGACTAAGATTAGATGGTTGATTGTACTATCTCATCTCTTCCATTATAATATTAAAGATATAACCTTCACAACTATCATAGCTGTTGTGAGTTCATATATAGTTATATACGCAATATATACATGCCATATATACAGTATATACCAATCCGCCATATACAACTGATCAGTATATGGCGGATTATATACGCCACATATACAGTATACAACTGCAATTTCAATGTAGTTATATAATCCGCCATGTACAACTACAATTTCAATCTAGTTATAGGTAAGCCTTTACAACTATCATGATTTCCGAAGGTATGATAGTTTTTAATTCAAATCTAATCATACTTGTGAAGTATGTATGATGAAGATGTATACTGTATACTACAATAAAGATTATGTTCTTTTGGCATTGTTACTGGTGCTGCGGCAGTTAGGTTAATTTTTTTATATGTTGCTCTTTGTTTTGTTTTTTTTTTGGAGTAAATATCTTACTACTTACTTCTTCATCAAGATGAAATTCTGGGGCTGAATAAAATTGAGCTACTGAAAATTCATTATTTTATTTTAGAACTGGTGGAAAAATATATATGTATAATGACTAATTATTAGTACGTAGTCCCAAAGTTTAGTGTGTACAAAAATATATGTAGAAAAAGTGAAATTTCTCTTTGTAAATTTTACCTTGGAGTGCTACACGAAGAACCCTAGCCTTCTGATTTGCGAACTTGTGACGAGACGAAGAAAGTTAACCTTGCAATGAATTTGTCTGGCAATTTTATTGAGTATTTATAGCCTATATGAGAACGTTAACTTGAGGTGAATGTATATCTCTTATAACTAATTTTTAAAATATAATATGACCCTATCAATTGAAGATGTGCTGTATGATTAACTTAATTTGAATTTTTATCCTAATTATGTGTTCTTGATTCCAAGGTAAAATTCAAATTAAGTTAATCATATTGTGTTGTGCGTTCAAGAATTATAGTAGTTTTTTTCTTCTGAGATTTTAACAGATTTTTTGTTTTGGGGATATTTGTAGATAAGGACAGTTAAAGTTGGGAATATTTCAAATCTAGCTGGAGAGAGAGAGAGAGATTTGGGAGTTCTTCTCCTTCTCAGGCGAGATCGAAGATGTCGAGATCCGAATCCGAGTTTTCTTTTTTCTTCTAATTTTGGTTTTAGTTTCTTTAAATTACGTGCAAAAGCTGTGATGTTGTTGATGCGATTTTGTGGGTGCACTGGTGAATCTGCATTTTTCTTTAGTTGGTAGTATTGTTTATTGTATGGTTATTTATGGCATGATTTATTTGCATGTGCTTTGTGCATGTTTTAGTTCTTGTCCGAAGAACATTTTGGAAATTGATTACATTTTTAGTAAGTAGGATATTTATTTGATGTAAAAAAAAGTTGTTGTACTTAGTAAAACAAATTTTTTTATTGGTTGAAAAAACATTCAACCAATATGTATATGAAACTTTAAACTATTTTTAATAGTAAAATTGTTAGTTAATTCAAATTCAAATTTGTTATCCTATTTATTAATAAAAACTTTAATGTGTAAATGCTTGTAACGCAGAAACTAAAAAAAAAAAATCAAATAACCTTCTTAATTATCATATTCTAGGAGATATATATATATATATATATATATATATATATATATATATATTCCATTCTTAATTATTTAAAGTGCTGTGGATATTATCATATTTTAGGATAATATCTTAACCTTCATATTTATTCCATTCTTAATTATTTAAAGTGCTGTGGATATTATCATATTTTAGGATAATATCATACTTTAAATAATTAAGAATGGAATATATATATATATATATATATATATATATATATATATATATATATATATATATATATATATATATATATATATATATATATTCCATTCTTAATTATGTAAAGTGTTGTGGATTTTAGTTCAGACATATCTAAGGCAACAAAAACAAGTATTTTAACACTCCTCATACCCCATAAGAATGGCAGTGACTTGATAGTTGATCAGAAACTCCAACCCTAGTTTTCTAGATGCATGGAGTCGTTTCCCGACTCAGACAATAATTCTTCCTTTTGGTCACATGAGAACGAGTGCACTCATGCCATTTCCAGTGAAATAATACAAGGGATAATTATTTGTTTTTTTTTTGGCTACAATGAAAAGTTTCATCTTGTGTATGGTTTGCTGAGAGAACTGACAAAGGGTCAATTTGAGATATAAGAATGTAGCATGACATAATTTATATAGAATTGGTGTACAATTGTAAAAGATCCCCAAAAATAATCATGAAAAGTTAGTGTTAAGCCAACAGAAAAATATGCAGGCAACTGGAGGTGAAGCTAGCTCCAACTAGAAAACACATTCTTAAAGTGCAAATTATAATATTTTATGCATGACCTAAACTCAAACCAAAATCGCAATGCGTGTAATCCAGTACAAGAAGCAACTATGAAAGCGAGACCAACTAAAAACAGCTCAAAACCGATCATCTGTAGCCTCAATGCATAATAATGTTCAAATGTTACTTATACAAACAAATTTGAACTACATTCCAAAAATAAGTTGTTGATGTGTTATAATTCACTTTCAGAATCCCATCACCTACAACAATGATGTGTTGTTGATGAAGAGCAACTTTGATCCTAATCAACTGCTTAGAGTTGGAAGCGTTGAATAGAGATCGCAGTCTCAAGATCACGACATCGATGTAAAACTATTCAATTCAATGGGTAAGCTCATCGCACTTCACGAGGATTGTAACGGGCTTGTTCATGAACTTTTGGGTGATCTCAAGGGCCTCAAGGGGCCTGGTTACAGACAAGCCACCAACCAAGTCTTCCGATAGGAGCAGTTAAAGATATCTTAGATCTGAAAAAAATGAGAACAATCTTTATTAGCAAGTTCACTAAATAAGGAAGCATCAAGTGGTTGAAAATAACTGCTATCAAAGAAAAATCGCTCATTTACAATCACTCGATGAATGAATGAATGAATGAATGATTGAGTAGTAAAATCTCTAAACTACTAATTCTTTTATTTACAACATATGATATATAGATCACAATAATTTCCTAAAAATATGAAAGTTTTTTTTACTGTACATTTTGTTGAGTTGTTTAATTCCCCTAAAGAATAGAAAACAATAAGTCTTTTTTAAAAAACTAATTATCAATACAAATTGAACTCGGGTATTCAAAAAAAAAATTAGAAAACGCAATTGCTAAAATTATCTACTACAGAAAAACTACAAAGCTCTAAAATTGCTCAACGAATAAATTGGATGGTCTGCAAGGTTTAGCAATTTGCAGAGCAGCAAAAAAACAACACCTAGCACATAACTGAAACAAGTTCTCAGATAACTATCTGCAAGAAACATTGCCATATATAGTGATCTAAACGAGAAAAGCGGAGGATTTGATTGCATACAAGTCATGTTAAGAACTTTCAATCGCAAAAAAATTGTCTACTATGACTAAAACTTTCCACTCTAAAGCAGTTACCATCACAATAAAGCTGGATCGATAATAGTAAACAGCCTCTTGCCCTTCCAAGTAACTCCAGACAGGAATTTCTACTGAAAGAGTATGGTACAAAATAGTTTTTTATATTTCCACTGTAGATGGACTTGTAAGTTGTAACTAAATGTAAGGATGTAACAAGTGTGCTACTTTACAGGTCATCCAAGTAAAATTGAAACAAATAAGTTTTAATATCAAAGACAAGCAAGGCGAATAGAGCCTGTTATTTATTTACAAAAGGAACTAAAACATACAGGTGCATAATTTATTGACTAAACATTTGAGCCAGCAATCTACATCATCAATTACTAGTATAGACCTATCCAACTATACCTCCATATTAGTCTGGACAAAGGATCCTTCTCGATCTTTACTTCCACAGTTAGCCAGATTCCATAGGTTGGGTTTGTATTTTTTTCATTTTCAAATATTTAAATTCCTATGCAACAAAATCTTCTTGAAATTATCTAACGAAGGAACAGTTTAGTTGCAGCCTTCTCAATTTTTTTTACAATAGTCCAAATATGACATGTCTAAAACCTCATTAACGATCCCAAAATGCTAATTTTTTTTAGATCAATCAGCTCATAGTGCATGATCATTGGCATCACACATGAACAACACAAAAAAAGAAAGAAGTTAAAATGGCCACCATAATCGATTATTAATTTCATGTTTAGACTTCCATTAAATCATGTACAACTACATGTGATAGGTTCGGTTCTCTTCACTCAATTTTCTGTTCAAAATGCTTTCAGTAAAAAGCATGGAAAAGGATACAATATGAGGAATCTAAGGATAGCAAAGAGTAAGAAAATCACAACAATTTTTTTATTGACCTGACAATATTGCTCCACAAAACTCACATAACAGTCTCTATATAGATGAGTTGTTAAACAAAACAAAATTCTCTAAGATACTAACACTTTTCACATGAAGGGCAAAAAAAGGCAAAGGTAATGAAACAAACATTTTTAAAAAAAATCAGTACAGTAAGCACAGAATAATTATTTGAAATATTTTAATGTTAAAAAAAAGTTGGATGTTATAACTTATTGTATAGTTATTTCAAACTCATTATCTTCTTTTCCTTCTTTTATATCAATTATTCTCTACATGTCTCGCACCTTGCTACCTAGCTTCGGACCGTCAATATATAGTAAATGAAGTCTGTAGCCTCGAAAGAAATTTGCCACAAGCTCATAGTGTTATATGAAGTCTGTAGTCTCCATAACTGTTGAGTTTGCACTGACCTCTAAAGACAAAAATGGAATTGGATATCTGTTTAAGGTGCTTCATGGGGTATGAATATGAATCATACGATGCATGTTTCTCTTAATTAATGAACTTGAGAATACACTGAGCCTAAGTTCATCATTGTCTTTCCTGTTTATATTATTTGCCGTGCATGTGGCTTGGGAGACCTATCGCTCAAGCAACACATTTTACCGCTTTTTGAAACCATGGCAACAAACACAAAATTCAACATCAAAGAGCTTGCCATTTTGGTTCAGGGAAGCAGGGATTGCTATATAATTTATGACCAGGTATAAGCTTCAAAAAACCAAGGGGCATCTTGTCCTTCGACCCCCCAACATCAAACAAATAAAGAAAAATCAGAATCCGTCTATAGTTCCAAAGCTGAACTCATGCCACCGTATTAAGAGTAAATAGTTTTTTTTCTTATCAAAGTAGAGAGCATTGTAAATATCTCTATCTCTACTATTATAATGGAAGAAGGGGTTAGTGTCATTGACTGTCAATTTGAAGCCAACACGTGCAGCGCACGTGTTGACAGAATGGCTCACTTTGGTAAATATTTTCGAAAGTGGACCAGTTTGGTAAATATTTTCGGAAGTGGATCATTTTGGAAATTATTTTTCTTTTTTTTTCTTTTTCCTTCTTCCTCCGCGTGCACGTGCGAAAGTGGACCAGTTTGGTAAATATTTTCGACAGTGGATCAATTTGGAAATTATTTTCCTTTTTTTTTGGTCTTTTTTCCTTCTTCCTCCACGTGCATCGCAAGTGCATGATACTAGTTTATATATAATATCAACATGTATAGAAAATATCAACATGTCCTCATGACTTTATAAATTGGTACCAATCTCCCTCTCAACAAGCAAGAAAATAAATTTTACAGATCATTTATCATGGATAGAAACATGTTACGAAGATAATGAAGTTGAGAGTACAATCCTCATGATTTGACAATATGATGCATAAATTTTATGTATCAATATAATTTGCCATAATTACTTATCTAATGTATGTATGTTTGTGTGTGTGCATGCACACAACATATATCACAAAGATTGAGAGAGAAAAACAAAGTACAAATTACACCCAAAAGGTTTTATGTTTCTATAAGCAATCCATCTATGTAGAAAATTTAAACCCTGCAGGAGTATGCATATGAAGAAAATATTTCGCTGAATCAATTACCCTTTTGACTGAAAAATATATGTCCATCAAAGTAATCAACAAATAATAAAGTTCCTTCTACCTTAATAATATAAATATAATAACATAAATAAATCACCAGAATTTTAAAATCTATTGAACTTCTAAAGAAAACATTATATATTTATAACATTAAATATCTATTGCCAAATTCTTTTTCAAAAAAAAACTATTGCCGAATTTGAAAAAATATAAACATAAGCGAAAAGGAGTTGAAAAGGAGAAACAACATGGCACATTTTATTTGTATGCCTGTAGCTTTAAAAAATCCTTTCGCAACTACGTATGATCACAAACTAACTTCACGTTATTCATAAACAATCATTAAATTCAAAACTTTTTTGTTAATATTCAACTCAATGTTCCTCTTATTCATCATGCACCCATCAATATCAGTCAAAAATAAAATAAAATAAAATAAAAGAAGAAGGAGGATACCGACGGAGATCGGGATTGGGTTGTTGTCGGCGTCAGGCGTCGGATGCGGACACGCTTGAGATCGGGTCGACACGGGGATCGAGGCAGCGGGAGGAGGCGTCAGAAGGCTTGATTGAAGGTTTATTACTGGATTGGGATTTCGGATTGGTTAGGTTTAGGGTATTGGTTTTGAAAGAGATCGAGATAGAAGGTTGGAGCAATTAGGTTCTATAGAAGGGAAAAAGAAAGCAATTGCATGTGTATTACACGTTCCCATTAAGTTATTTAATCTCAACCTTTAATCGGCTAGATCAATACAATATATGAACGGCTAAGATCGTCTCCTGACAGATTTTTTTATATATTGTGGCTTTTATAATAGAAAATAGATTGTTGTAATTTATTTATTTGTTGGAAAGCATCCAAGTGAGGTACCAAGTGTTGTTCCTTATTCATTGTACTCTGATGTAAATTGTTGAAAGTTGTAACACTTGGGATTGTAAAGGCATTACTGTAACACTGTTGTAATGTATTGCAATTTTGTAACATTCGGACTTGTAATACATTTGTGTTGAATAAAAAGTTTTAAATTTTCCTGTTTTCCTGTGTATTGTGGCTAATTGACGGAAATATTCTTGCTTGTGTCACAGTTTTCCAGTGTATGGAAATCGGGGCGTTACAACCGATGTAGCACAATTATATATGTCATTAAGAGCTCCTGGTAACCCAAAGAATGCATGCCATATCCAAAGATCATATGCAACCACAGCTTCTAAAATAATTTTAGGTTTATGAATGGGCTAGTATACATTCCTTGCCATCAAGCTGGACAATTCATCCACTTCCAGTGCATACAATTAATTCTTCCTAACAAACCTGGAAAACTACGATTTTCGTTCATTGCCAACAATCGAGTAATGTCATTATTGTTTGGTGATCTTAAATTTTCATCGCCAAATACTCTAACAATGGCATTGACAAAATAACGAAGACTCTCGATTGCAGTGCTGTCACGCCCTGCTTCCCAAAAAGAATACGGAATACGGATACGTAATAAAAGTCCAGCGAATAATTTTCATCATCCATAAGCTGTTCAGGAATCTTTACAACATACCACATACATAATCAGAGTCTGAAGCTAAAGATACAATCAAACATGCATAATTGAAACAGGATTCCAACAAAAATTACTTGAAACCAAATACAATAATCTCAAATAATCAGGTTCTGAACAAGTCAAATATCCTGGGTCACATTGCCCAAATACAAAATAATTATCCAAGTCACCAAGTACATTTTATTCAAGTTCAAGCAACAAATAATAATAATAATAAAGCAGAAAATCTAGCACTAGTACATCATCTCGTCAATACCATCTGGCAGTCGACCATCTTGATATGCAATTAGTAAATTTGCAGGAGAAGGAAAAATAAAACAAGTACCCGTCAATTGCAAGTTACGGGCCACTTATAATGTAGGATACAAGTACAGGGGATAAATAATTCTAAGTAACAAGTATAGCATGGTATAAGTGTGTCAATAGAAATATAATATCTAACATGAATCAGGAAAATAGAAACAAGTAGCATGGTATACTAACAGGTACATGTAACATGTATCAAGCGTCAAGTAAACAGGTAAACATGTAACATGTATCAGGTAACAGGTATACAGGTAAACAGGTAATCATGTAACAGGATAATCAGGTATCAAGTATAGGAAGTCAGATTATGTCATGTCAAGTCTGGTTATATTACTATCTAGGTAGCACATCATGCATCAATCCTTTTACTACATGGTTGCTACAACAAACAGTTTCGCTTTAGATTTCATAGTGGAGTCCATAGGGGGCAGGGTACTCAGGTGCAGGAAACAGGTATAACAGGAACAGGTAGAACCTAGTGGTTCTCTTTCGAGTACATCTTTCTATAGAGAAGTATGCAGTCAGGTACATGTAACAGGCATAACCTAGTGGTTATCTTCTGAGTACATCTTCCTATAGGAAAGTATGCAGTCAGGTATAGGTAACAGGATCGTGAATCGTGTAGTCATGAACACATAACAGGCAGGCAGGACACAGGTCCTCTTCTAAGTACACGTTTCTATATTTTCCACTACTAGATATTTTCCTTAACCACGACTTGGTCATTTATTATTATAATCAGGCATGCATGTATGTGTTGCAAAACAAAGAAAGGATAATAGGGTATAAACATGTATCAGGTTCAGGGTGCAAGATAAATAAGTACAGGTACAAGATATCACATGCATAACAGGGTAAAACAACTAGTTTTCTAATTCAGGTCAGCAAGACAGTGTTGTACAAAAATAGTGATTCTCGCTACTACAAACATACAAATCTGAATCCGTCAAAGGATCTGGAAAATAGACTTCCACACAAATCTAGAGAGTATAAATAAGTCATATAGTAATTCACAACATCATAACTCGAAACATATTTGAAAACAGAAAACATGTTCAGTCAGAAATCAAGAAAACGAATTCTCAGTCAGGAAAACTACATCAAAACCTCTCAAATAAATTCAGAAAAAATCTGGGGTATTCCCCTATATGTCTAGAATCACAATATAAAGTTTCATAATATTCCAGTAAAAATTTTTTAGTCATCAAAAATAAGAAAATATCAAGAAATGATACTTTGGCAAATCTGGAATTCCCAACACTGCTGTACGAAAACTGGAATATCTCGCAAGCAGTGAAACGAAATCTAAATCTGCCAAAAGGAGGTGAAAATAGATCAAATATATTAACTTTCATATTTCACGAATATTTTTCATACAGTAAAAGGAATCATAGTGAAAATAAGGTTCTTTACAGATCAGCGAGAAAAATACAGCAATTATAGATTTTATAAGTGAGCATGAAACAAAACATAAAACTCATTAATAGAATTCACCAAAATTCTGGTTAATCCCTAACTAGGTAAAGAAATACTGACCAAAGTTTTGGATCAAAATAATATACGTAGCATAGTTCTTTAAAATGATTTGTCATCAAAATTACCGAAAAACAGAATCTGGAAAAGATCGATACCTCTGTAGTAAAACAGCCATAACTCACTCATACGAAAACAAAATCAAACAAGGTTATAAGGGTTTGAAAATATATAAAATTCTCTAAAACTCATGTTTTATGCCGAAATTATGATACTGACTTTAAAACAGTCCAAAACAGTAAACAAAACAGATCGGTGTCAAACTACAGATTTTTCCCTTAAAAACAAAATCGACATAGATTCAAGAAGATTGATCCAAACACACCCAAACATGAAATCGAGTCTACCAAGTGTCTAAACATCACAAATTGGGGTATCTAGCATGTCCACACCAAATATATCACATGGGTCTCAACCAAAACACGAATTCTCACAAAAGTCTCACATACGTGATCAAAATCAAGAACGGGTAAAACCTAAGTTAATTCATGTCAAAATTTGTATTGTGAGTCATCTATGGTCAAATTTTCACAATAGAGACAAAACCCATCAAGGAAAATACACACAAAAGTCTTCTCTAGATCCAACTACACTATAGGTATATTTTTGACTTGTATCAAACAAATGAATTGGAGTACAAGTTACTTGCCTTAACCGAAGATGAAGAACAACGAAACAGAAGAGTAACGAGCAAAACCCACGAATGAAAATATGCGAATCAACGAACCCAGGCAACTAGAGGAAAAATCTCCACGCGAACAAAAATTCCAAAAGCGAGATGTTAAAAGTGACTTGTGGCCACAAGAGAACACCACGAAAAGGAGTCGAAGGATTAAGTGGTACAAAAGGGTTGAACGATGGTGGTGTGAGGAGGTGATCGGATGGCCAAGGAGGGGGGACAAGTGGGCTCGGGTGTAGGAGAGGAAGAGAGACTAGGGTTAGGGTTTAGTGGAAAGGGGTTTATATATAGGGTTTAGTTGTGGGTTAATGGGTATTGGGTTAATGGGTATTAGGAGGAGTAGTAGGTGTACCAATGGGTTTTGGGTTAATTAAATAGGAAAACAAATAGGGTTGGGGATTTAATTTGGCTTTGGTAATCTTATTAGGGATCAAACCATAGGATTGGGAAAATAGGACAACCAAAACACCACCACCACAAACACCCAAAAAATTAAAGTAAAATAAAGAGAACGAGACCAAAATGAAGAAAGAACAAAATAATGAAGATCGAAACAAAAGAGACAACCAATCAAACATAAAGAGCCCAAAATGAAATAAAACGAATATATATATTGAAAACAATTCCAATATATGGTCCAGAAAAATACAAGAGATAAAATATACCAAAACGAAAAATACACTCCAAAAATACACAAAAATGAAAAATAAGGGTCACAAGTATTTTCTCCAATACGTATGTGATCATCAACTAAATCTACCGATATCCCATAAGCAAGCATCCTTATTGCGGCGTCATCTTTTGAAGTGAAGACAATCCAAGAACTCCACAAGCATCCCTTATTTGAATGAAGTATCGATCATGGGCTTCTATAGCAGACTGAATTCTTAGAAAAAGAGGACGTCTCATTCGGAATCTCATTCGAAAGAAATGAGGAGGATATACAGTCCTTTAAGAAAAATAGTCATTGAAAAGTCTTTCATGTCCCTGAGCTCTATCATGTTGAATAATAGCGTGGCCTGGAGTATAACCACAACGAGGTGCTCTTCGTCTTCTTATAATTAGTTCATCTTCTTCTTCTATAGCCATTAATGCTAAAGGTAGCATTTCATCATCGGAATAGGCATCAAGGTCATTGATCTCAAACATCATATCAAGTACATTACTAAAGTGTGTCATTACTAAGCAAATATGGTTCAATGCTTAATTGAGCTAAGAAGAGTAAAAGCATGAATTGAGTTAGATTATTTATATTGCAAGTTTATGTGGAAATTGAATTCATAAAGGCAAAATACAACTTTTATTAATAAGATGTTCAGCTGAAGGCTTGCAGATGCATAGGTAAAAAAATACATTAATGAACGATGACTATTCAATGTAATAAATATACAAACAAATACTAATTATTGTTTAGTGTTTTTCAAAGAATTTCCATTTTGCGGGCTTCATAATATTTTGCTTGCAGTGGGTCCATTCCAGTGGTGTCAATAGCCATTATTTTCTCCTCGTCTGCTAAATTTTGTAGACATAGTTTTTCCTTCTCAATTTCGATTAGCTCTTATCATTGACCAAATGCTTTCTCATATTGTTCTGTTTTTATTTTTTTACTTCTTTGCACTTCGCAGATCAACTAAGAATATGCTTATCAAGTAACGTGAATTACATCCGAGCATAAATACTTACTTCTAAATACTGACATTGAGGTGCATATTATAAATTTAGAAGGCAAGGCAAGTCTAACAGGGTGTCAGGTATACTTACTTGTAAATTTCATGATATGCACTTCATGTCAGGTATACTAACTTCTAAATTGTCTGTTTACCTATCAAATGGAGTTAAGCATATATAATGCGGTAGTCTCTATAATATGCACTTCATGTCAGTTAGATAGTTCACCTCAAACATATATAATGCGGTAAATCTTTTCACCCCAAACAAACTATTACATATCAGAAAAATAAACAGTTTTGAATGCTATTGAATCTATATTGTTCTTAAAACATCTAAAGCCATAGATTTATCACAGTTCAATCAATCAGACCAGACTCATTTAATTATCAGATAAATAAAAACATGACACCAATAACACTCATGGCCTCAGAAATTCTATAATATGCAGAAGAAATTTAATTTAATGAATATATATATATATATATATATATATATATATATATATATATATATATATATATATATATATATATATATATATATATATATGATATAGCAGTATCTAGAGTGAAAGTCCTTACTCCCACCCAAGTGTTTCGACAATTAGATGGCATATGAAATTGCAAAAGAACATTTCCTCAAATACAAACTAACTCATTTCATTAAGTAATTGTTCTCAGGTATCAGCATATATCAGCAATATGAACCTTTTGACCAGGTCTGGAGCATTTAAACTAGCTCATTTTCACCCCAAACAGACTATTACTGATGTAAATAAACAGTTATGAATGCCATTGAATCTATATTGTTCTTAAAACATCTAAAGCCATTGATTTCATACATATCAGTTTTCATACACCTTGTTTTAGATCCTAGACATATATATAATTTCAGGTTATCGTACTGGATAGTTTCAGACTCATTACTCTCAACTGTACATATATTGGATAATTTCAGACTCATCACCATACATTGATGTTATTCCAGATCTTGTTATAAGTTGGTTTCATATTTTCAATAGCTTCCGGATTGACTATCAGTAGATTCATATCCATAGCTTAACTATCAGTAAATTCATATCCAAACCACAAACAAAAAATTCATATCCAAACTATCAGTAAATTCACATATATATTTTTTCATATTCATATTGCTGTAAATTCATATTCATAGCTTAACTCTCAGTAAATTCATATCCAAACCACAAATTTTTTTTCTTTCAAAAGACAAATTTTTACCTGAGGAAGAAAAAGAAGAACCCAATGAACAAGAAGAAGAACCCAATGAACAATAAGAAGGAGCATCAATTTACCAAGAACAAATTGAAGAGATTGAAGAAATTGAAAAAAAATCACTCTTGATTTAAATCAGCGGGAAAGAAATCTTACCGTTACAACCCCTTGATCTCCGGCAGAAGGAGTATGGCGAGCGGGATCGAATCGCCAGATTTGGCGAGCGGAAATCAGCTCGCCAAGATCGCGATTGATTTGGCGAGGTTGTTAGAGAGGATTTATTGGGATTTAATCGCTATTTTGGCTATTGGGGGGGGGGGGGGGGGGGGAATAGTGAGGCCGATGGAGATGGTCTTAGAGACGAAAATTCAAAATTTGTTAATGTGGAAATTACATATATCTATATAATAAAATACAAAGAAAGCTATCAAATGGTTCTCCTTCAATCTCCCAAAAATCGAAGGCCCAGATCTAACCTCACAAAATATATTTTTCCTCCCAAAAGTTTTCCCCTAAAACTCAAATCCGAATCCCCCACCCAAAACAACTCCTATATTTATTTAATTTATCTCTCTTTCTCTCCTCTCTCTCTCCAACCCTCTTCTATTTAAAAAGTTAAGAAATAAAAATTTTAATTTTTTTTAAAAAAAATAAAAACTAAAAAACTGAAAAAAATTAAAATTTTAAAACTTTAAAAATAACTTTAAAAAATCAAAAAAATATGTTTGTAACTTCAAATATAATTTGCTGGAGCTTCAAAACTATTTTCTATGATCAAACAATGTGCACCGTTCCAAAGACGTGCCGTAGGCACGTGTCAACGGGCAAACCTAGTAATTCAATAAAACTTTAGGAAGTATTATGTAAAAGTACTCTTCTTTCTTTCATATTCAACCCTTTTATTTCAAAATTTGCCCTTGTCATTTCCTCAAATTAAAAAGCAAAACTCAAGATTCACGCAGAAATCACGTGCCCAAAAATCTCATCTAATAAATCTCATAGTCCTCTAATGTTATCCCTCGCAGAAAAAAGAAGGGTGAAGGGATAAAATAAAGATGGGTCTAGCTGCCGTCCAAGCCGCCGGCGCCACCGCCTCTCCCCCCTTCAAACCCTCCCTCCGCCGCCACTCCCGCTGCCCTTCCACCTCTTCCACCCTCCTTCACTTCCCAACCTCCACCTCCACCAAACCCCGCCGCCTCTCCGTTAGTTCCTCCGCCCCCTTCGTGGGCCCCACTCCCAGCAATTTCTCCTCGGAATCCGTCCCGCCCGGTGGCTGCGACGGAAACAGAGGCGGCGGAGCGTTTCTTGAACGATGCCTCGCCGTCTCCGCCGACTGCGCCGCTGCTGCGCCTTGCACGTCTTCGATGATGCCGGTGATGAAGAAGGAGTTCGGAGCGTACGGTACGGTTACTTTGGAGAAGTCGAAGCTGGATTTGTCGTCGAAGACCACAAGGACTAGTCCTGAGGTACGAATTTCGTGGAATTGTCTTCGGTTTGATCGTAATTTGGTGAATTTGTTTTGGCAGTGAGTCTTAGTTTTGTGAATTATGGAATGATTTAGAACTTAGGTATTATTAATTGAATGCCATTTTGACTAGAATCTAGTTGATTGTGAGATTATGGAGAAATAACTTATATAAGAATTGATATAGGGTACAGGTTTATGTATCGAGCCATAATTTTCGAAGAGATGCATGATGGTTTCTTCATTTGTTGAAAAAATGCATTTCCTCTTAATTTTGCTGTTAGAATTCTTAGGCCCAGTTTGGAACAAATTTAAGATAATCAAAGTTATCTTAACTTTGGAGGTAAAAAGTACGCAAACTTTGGTTATCCCGACATCACCTCCAATTTAAAGTTATCTTTAATTTGTTCTTTGGCACCATCATAGAGAGAAAGTAGATAAGAGGGGATTTTAGATAACTGCAGCTGTTTCAACTTATGGGATGAGATTGCAGTTGTCTTAACTCCAAAATGAGTTCCAAACAAATTAAAGTTAGGGTAATTAGTCTATGTTTGAGAACAAACTTAAGTTAGAATAACTGGAGTTATCTCTCGTAACTTTAAAAAACTCTTACATTTGACATGTTTTGGCATGTTTGGGTCTCATTTTGGAGTTAAGATAACTACAATTATCTTACCCCAAAAGGTGAGAAAATTATAGCTATTTAAACTCCACTTTTACCTAATTTTTTTAAACTATGAAGATAACTCTAAGTTGTAGGTAAAGGTAAGACAACCAAAGTGAGCATACCTTATACCTCCAAAATTAAGATAACTTATTTTAACTTGTGTTCCCAAACAGGGCCTATTAGTTGGAGGAACTCGGGGGAAATGTAGCAGGAAATGAGAATGCCTATTGTGGGCCTATTAGTTATGTGTTCCACTCTTTTTATTTGACCTTTAAAAGTAGCTACATGTTGAATTAGCTACAAAGATGCTATGGTGTTTCACTGATCAAGTGATCATTTGAGGGAAGATTAAAATGACTTATTGTTGGTTTAATTATTGAAATGAAATATTGAGTCTTTGGAAAGTTTCTAGGGCACTACTTTTACTGTAAACTCATACTTCGGCCTTTTACTATAAACTCATACTTCAGCCCAACTAGGCACACTATGCATGCATTAGAACCGAGGAGAAGGGATCTTACTAATTACAAGCTAGAAGACATGAAGTGCTAGAGATGAGGCTGTCATATTTGAATGAGTGTCTATGGATTTGGAAGAGGAAACAACTCAGGAAAAGCTTTATCTGAATTTGCTGCAATCTTGCAGAGTACTTTACTTAATTATAATCCTTGCACGAGGGGTTTTGTTCTTTCATGTACTAATTCCCCTCTGGTAGTCCAGCTATGTGATTTTTGTATGATCAGATCTCAATTATTTTTTAATAATTTGGATGAAAAGTAATAAAATTGTATAATTGGAGAAGTATAGGAATATCATTATTTATCTTAGTAGCTTATACAAATTTGTAGTTACTATGATGGAGTTTAGTGCATGAGGTTGTTCTGAAGTTACTTATTCAGCTTTATGCCAATTTTTACAAAGATTAAGGATCACAAATATCAAATGAATCGTTCAATTAGTTGATTTGGGAAACACCATCCTATTTGTGCATTAAAGAAACAAAGAATCCAACTTATGATATATAGAGCTGTATTGGCTATATATGGACAACTGTCTTTAGCTGACCTGATCTGCAAAAGTTCAATTTTCAATAGGAGTAGATAGCTTTGTTGGGATTCCTTTCTAAGCTGTTTTCATCTCAATTTTGCTGTACTGCTCCTTTCGAATTTGATATTTTTATTTTTTACTTATCTTCATTGTTTCTTTATTTAATTTTCTCCCTTTTTTTTCCATGCCATTTTTTTACTAGAAGCCTCTGTCATCCTAGGAGTGGCAGCGAGACAGATTTGGTTTAAATTGTACCAGTGTCACTGCATATTGACTCTGATTTTATAAAATGAATCCATCCACTTGAGGATCCAAACCAACGAAAAATTTATGTGGAAGAGTTTCTTAGGGCCCTGCAAGGTTCTTTTACGGTGTTGCTAAGCATAAGCTATAGTAGATAACTTGAAATTTGGGTTAGATTATAATTCTCTTTTCCAAAGAAGAACAATTTGTTCTTTACTTACTGTACTAATAGTTTTACTTCGTATTCACTTGAACATTAGTAATTTGATATTGAACCTTCTCTTTCTTTTCTTGGGTGCTATATTTCATTTTTCATTTGTACTCAAACATATATTAATATAACAACATTTTGCTTTTGAAAGTAATATAACAATACCTCCACGAAGTTAATATCATGATCTTGTTTTGATTGTTTGATACAAGCTAATCTTTTGTGTAATGTTCTTTATCTGCAGCTAGCAACGGGTGGAGGAGGCGGAGATATTGGTAAAAAGAACTTTCATGGTGGGGGTGATGGCGGAGATGATGGAGGTGATGATGATGACTATTTTGGTGACTTTGATGATGGCGAAGAAGGAGATGAAGGTGGATTGTTTAGAAGGCGTCTTGTTCTCGAAGAGGTTGTGAATTTTATAATTTGGTATAGTACAGTGTAGGCATTGGTCTAATAATGAAAATGTCCTACGAAGTTGGGGAGTTGTACTAATTTTCCCTGTTCGCTGTCAGCTTTTTGACAGAAAATTCGTAGATGCTGTGCTCCAGGAGTGGGGCAAGACCATGGTGGACTTACCTGCTGGAATTCGCCAAGCTTATGAGATGGTAATGATTTTTCTTTACTGCAGTTGTTTTCCCCCCTTCATTGCAATGGTTAGTAGACTATCTAGACACTTGCACTCATATCAGAATCTTAATTTTAGGGTTTGGTGAGCTCTGCTCAAATGGTGCGCTTTTTGGCTATAAATGCAAGGCCAACAATATCTAGGGCTGTTTCTCGTGTGATTCCAGAGTCTTGGTCGAGAGCTTTCATTGGAAGGTAACATCTCTAGAGAAATTTAGGCTGAAGATGGCGTTTCAGATTTATGTGCATTGTTTTATTTGTTGCCCTAAGAAGGGGCTACCTCTTTTACCAAAGGGATCTCTTTGTGGTGGTAGAATATTCAAATAATGACTTGGTCATGGCTAAAGTTGAGTTACCTTGTAGCTTGAGTTAAGTAAGACTTGTAACAAACAAGTTGAACAACAAGTGTAGTTCATAGTAAATTATTTAGAGACACTTCTACAAAAAGTTTGTGAGCCACTACCCAAACAAGTTTATTAGCCACTACTAAGAAACTGAAGGAAAAATGAAAGAAGTTTATAGCTACTACTTAGAAACTGGAGAAAATAAATGATTTCTTCTGGTGGAGATAAAACTAAAAACATGTTCGCTCTTTGTATCTCGCTCATAATAAATTGTTGGAATTAGAAGGACTTGCTTGTGACATCATTATATAACAAAGCTTTTGAAAAGTAATTTTCCTAACCGCTCCTAGTTTCCCATGAAACAAAAGAAAAGATCGTTGAGCATGGACCTCATATTGTGCAAAAGGGAACTGAGAAAATGCATTTCTACTATACATGCCCCATTAGATAGAATTGATCAATGAGGATGTTCAAAGATTCTCTATTCTCCTAATCTTTAGCTCAAATCCTCTTTTGCTAAATCTCACTTCATTTCGAACATAACTTGGTAAATTTGTCCCCTGTCAGCTAAACTTTTGAGAATACTAATATACTATTATAAAGCTGAGGCTAATGATGCATTGCACTAAAGTCTTTATGTATTCAAGGATGTAAAGTCTTTATGTAGAATAGTATAACAACGCTGATTGTTTCAACTGGTGGGTGTACACCAAATTCTTCAAGGAAAAGACTAGATTCTTTGGAGTTTTTTGGTTTGACTTTATTCTCTAACATGCTCTTTTTGAATCACTAACTTCAATGTTTTCGGAAGTTTGTCAAAGGAGTGTTTATGTTAGATGTGCAGTCTACCGTATTAATCTATATTAATTAATACCAGGTCAAATTTGAGCTTCTTCTATCGATGCATTGTAGATGCTAACTGGCAAAGAAAAATTGTTTAACATGGGAAAATAAAACTTCTGAGGAAAAAAATATTTAAACACTGAAGTTATTTGTAGATGCAGTAATTTTTTGCACTGTAGCTGAGCAGATGCATCCATTCTTGTAGTTAATTCTGGTACTTTCAACATATATTTTATGTGTGACCATTTTAAGCAATTTTTTTGAGCTAATATACATTAGGTTTGTAGATGGTTGTTAATATTCAACTATGTTGAATAATGATTAGTTTTGTTCTGTACAGATTCATAATTTGTTGGTGACATAATCTAGATTTATGCAATCAATTTGTTTCGCATTGGATATTGCAATATCTTTTGTCGCAATAGTTCTCTACGGGGCTGAAAAGCTAATAAATGAATTTCTTGCATCAAAAATATCAGCTTGTTATCTAAGTATAACTCACCCCTCCTTCAACCAAAAACGCACTCCAAAGCCCTTATTTTTAGCTTCCATTGCTCTAAATACCTAATAATCATGGTTCCAACCCCTTAAACATATTTGATCTAAGCTGGCACATGGAGAAATTCTTCTTCATATTGTGTGGCTGGTTGTTCCTTGCTTATGAAAATCCAGTACAATGTTAACCAAGCAGCATCATTTTTTGGCTGTAAAGAAAACACAAATTTTAGAAATAAGATGTAAATCCGGTCATGTTGAAAGAATTAAGTGCAAGGAAGATTGGATGTTTCCTAAAACGTAGGAGATAGCTCAGGATTGAAAATAATAAAGGGAATAAGAATGCATGAGTTGCACAATGCACTAGTTATGAATGAATAGATCAGCAGCTGCCAGCTGCCAGACATCGATAAAACAAAGATATGGGTGAGATATCATCATAGTAGGGAATGTGCTTAGTCAAAAAATTCAGCAAGCCCTTATAATGGAAGTATTTTGAATCAGCTTGTGCTATAATTAGCATAGATGGATTATGTAATTCGAGAAGTGGATTTATAGAACGATGCAGCTATAATCCCTTTTTTTCTGGTAAATAGCATAAGTCCTAACCCACTTTGTGAAACTCACTTTTGTTATTAAACCTTTCTTGGCCATTTTAATTAAGGGCAGAGAGTATAGATGTGTGGTGCATATTATCAATACGGACAGCTATAGGACATGATTCTTTTTATTGGAGTGGCTGCTAAAAGAGACATGCCTTCGCATATTGTGTATAAGTCCCCACAGCTGGGACGTTAAAGGGTAGTGTGGAACCCTAATGTTCATGATTAAGAAAGGAGATAAGCCTCCCGGTTGCTATGCTTTAGAATCGTCAGTCGTCCACACAGTGAGTTTTTTGATGATGTTAAATAAGTTTCCAGCACAGCAATTACTAGGTGTGAATGGCTATATTTTGGTGAATGTGTGGCAGTAGGTTTGCTTCCCAACCCCTCTGCCCCCCCTTCCACACACAGTCAGCCCATAATAGGGGATTGGTGCAAGGGAGACTTGATCACCGGACGTCTTGCTCAGTAGCAAAGAGACTCATGAATAGACTCTTTTGGCATTTCCACTATATTTTTCATTTGGTGTTAAGATTTTAAGCAGTTATCAATTTGTTTTGACTGAAAGATAAGGTGCTTGGGCTGTGGTTATATCCAATATGGTCCTGACATGTGCTGAGTACAATGCTTTTATTCAGGGGAGTGTTAACTCTATTGGGATTCTGCTTAGCTGATACCTTGGCTGTACCAAAGGGCTGATGGTTAAAGTCAGATGTCCATCGTCCATCATTCTAGATTGAGGATAAGCAGTTCATGGATGTTAGTTCTGCTAATTGATTGCTGACTAATAATTCTGTTTCCTATACTCTTGAGAAAAAAAGAAGTTTCATCCTTGACTAACAGTGGATCAGGGATGTTTAACGGTTTTTGGTAGGATTGATTGTATATACTCTTGTCTGCACAATGTTTAACATACTAGATTCTTAAATATCGTTTGTATTGTGCAAATTCCTTGGAAGATATGCAGGTGATATATCATAGATTACTTTGGATGATGTTAAACTAGGAATGTACACCCTTGTGGTTGGCATCTCTTTAGCATACAGGAAAATTTCACTCTCTTCTTATACAAATTTATTGGACGATATATAGGTGATACATAAACTGGAAGTATATTGTTCTTACGAATCTAGTAGAAAGAGATATGTGGAATGGTAGATTTTCTAGGTGTACAGAAGGTTTTGAAGATTGCCCCATGAGAGACTTCCGGTTCTCAGTAGCATACAACCCTTGTGGATATACAGCTAAATCTACTTGAGAATGTGAGTTGGTTGCTAACATGGAAGTTTGATGATCCTTTTCGGAATTTTCCCCCAAACTGCCCCTCTTTTTGAAAGTTTTTCCCAAACTACCCTACTATTTTTTAAAATTCCCAAATTGCCCTACCCGCTTTCTGAAAAAGCGAGTGTGGGTAAAACCCTGTGGCTTTTTCAGAATGCGAGTGTGAGGCTTTGGTTTTCGTTAGCCTACACTCGCTTTTTGAAAAAGTGATGGGATAAATCCCACACTCGCTTTTTCCAAAAGCGAATGTCGATTGGGGCTTTTTAAGCCCCCAGATTTGATTCTCGACCCCCATTCTCGTTCAACTCTCTATCTTCTCTACCTCTTCTAATCTCGAATCCCTAATATCTCTCATCTTGTTTTGGTCGATTTACCTAAAAATTTGGTCGATTAACCCAAAAATCCTCGCATCTCTCATCTCGTTTCGATTTTCTACGTCTCTCATCTACAAATCTCATCCTCGATTAACCCCCAAAACCCTAAACCTCAATATCCAAGAGTTTGTTGATTTTCGAATTTGGGGATAAAGAGTGCGGTTGAAGGAACTTCTTCGACCTCCTATTCACTATCTACCTATTCAATCACCTTACTTTAACGGTATATTTCTCATACTTTTGCCTTTTTAATTTTGTGTTAATTTTGAAGCATTAACATTGTATGTTTGTTAATTTGCGTGTTAATTTTCAAGCATTAATATTGTATCTTTGTTAATTCTACCCAAAATCACCCAAATTTGTTGATTTTCCAAGTAAACATTGGATCTTCAAAAAGACAAGTAGCAAAAATTCAAAGCATTAAGTTGAGTTTTTATTTATGTAGGTATATAGTATATTCCAATTTGAGTATATATAGGTATATAGTGTACAAATAGGATATATATGTAGATATATGTAGATTATATATTTTGGTATAGTTAATAACAATTGTTTTAAGTTGTAGTGTAGTCTCGTTTATTATAAATGGCATGCACGATGGGTAATGTGGAGGAAGGATCGAGTAGTAGACCTCTTCGCGGCGACGGACCACGTACTTCTTTTGGCCCACCTCTTCGCGGTGGACGTGGTCGTGGTCGTGGTGATATCGAGCGTACTAATGTAAGTGAATAATTGTTTATATTCGATTAGTTTGATTATCATACAATAAAATGTAATATCGGTCTATTAATTTAAATGTCATTGTTGTATAGGTCTCAACTAATCCAAATGAGGCGGTCCCTTCTTCATCAGGCCCTTCTTCATCATCTTATATTCCTCCTGCAGGTCCAGGTCCGCTCGACCCTACACTCCTTACTTTTCAATCGCATCACCGTTCGAAGGATGTGTGGGAAGGCGAATCTAAGGAGTGTACATTTACGGAGGGTGATCCACTTTCTATGCACCCATGGATTCACGAGATTCTACGGGACTGTGGGTTATATGGTATTGGACTGATGAACTTCATCAAATGTGATCGTCCTCTTACCACACTTCTCGAGAGATGACGGCCTGAAATCCATACCTTCCACCTGCCAGTTGGGGAGATGACCGTAACACTGCAGGACGTCTCCGTACTAACCGGTCTTCCAGTCGATGGGTAGACAGTGATCGGTACGATGGACTTCGAGCCGGTATATCTGGTGGAACAATATCTTGGCGTTCAAGTCGAAACGGGGGCAGTAAATGGAAAGTTCGTTCGCTTGAAGTGGTTGAAGGAGACTTCCAAAGATAGATTGAATGAAGATTCCACTGAGACCGAGGTTGAGTGCTATTGCAGGGCGTACATCTTGATATTGTTTGGCGGCGTGATGTTCCCAAATTCGTGTGATCATTCGGTGTCGTTGATGTACCTGCCATTGATTGCTGATTTGCGAAGAGTCGGACAATACAGTTGGGGTAGTGCCGCATTGGCGTCTCTGTATAGGAGTTTGTGTAACTGCAGTCTTGGTTCGGTGCAGATGAATGGACCTATGATCTTACTTCAAGTTTGGAGTTGGGAGCGTATTCATGTTGGTCGGCCCGTAGTGCGTAGACAATCACCTAATTGGATTCATCTCCTCGAGGACCCACATATGTTACTTCCGCTCGGTGTTTACTGGTCCGACAATCTCACATGGACGACCAACCCCAACAGATGCCTGACGTACTTTTGAGATAAATTGGATAGGTTGGCAGATAATTGCGTCGTGTGGCAGCCCTACACGGAGGTGCGTGTTGGTCGGCTACTGCCTATTTGCTTGTATAGGCGCGATCTGTGGCTGACAAAAGCACATCTGATTAACTTTGGCACAGTCGAATTCTACTACGTTAATAGAGTCATACGTCAGTTTGGTCTGCTTCAAAGTATTCTTGTTGCTGAACCGTTCAATGCCGATATGCATTCTATTACTGGAATGGGTCGACAACCCGGACACAATTGGGCCGCATGCTTTGCTACATATGTTGAGAGATGGAATGAACACCGGTTCAACGAAATCATTGGTGACATTCCTCCGTTTGATGCATCGGTGCATGCGACTTACATAGCTTGGTATGAGAGGATAACTAGACGTTATATTTTTCCCACAGTGCAAACTCCTGCAGGTGTGGTTATCCCGATTCGTCGACCAGCAGCCGAACAAGCAGATGAACATTCAGTGAATTTGCCTATGTTCAGCCAAAGGCATCGGGTCTTCGTAAAATCGTAAGTTGTTAAGATTTGTTGTATTCTTTTAATGTTTTTCTAAAATTTTGGTTTATATATACATATGCATTGTATTTAATATTTGAACTCATCATGTTTTGTAGATGGGCTAGACTTGGACTATGGCTAAAAATGTGCTGCTGTGTTGAGGAGTAATGTCGCGGAACCGATGAAGGACTTTGTACGCGAGATGATTACGTCGTGTCGTGCACAAGCTGATGCTGTGAGCGAGGGAGCAACTTTAGATGCTATACTAACTGCTCCTGCACATCGAACCAGTCAGCGTGGTATTCGTCGCAAGAAAGTTGTCCATAGACCGCCACGTCGTCTGAGCAACGACTCCAAAGAAGAAGCTGAAGGGGATGAGATTGAAGAAAACGTTGAAGGGACACAACATGAGATTGAAGATGAAGCGATTCTCTTGTCCAGTGTCACCCAGGTCACTCCACAACGTGGTAAAAGGCAAAGGAGACCTCCCACTTTCTTCACACTCGATCCGTGAAGGTTTTTTGTATTAATTTTTCGATGTTTTGTAATGTATGTTTCAATGTCGTGAACTTTTATAAATTTGGAATGTATCTTTCAATGTTTTGTTTCATTGTTTCAAAGTTTTGAATGTTTGTGTTTGTGTGTTATGTATGAGTGTGATTGTTGCGAGAATACAAGAAGTGGATTGTAGTGAAAATGATTTAAGTGCCTTGTATGCCATATTGTATACAGTGCCTTGTATGCCAAATTGTATACAATGCCGACAGCATCTGCAAGTTGAAGTGGTGTTTTTTTAGCCTACACTCGCTTTCTCAGAAAGCGAGTCTAGTATTGAGCTCCTCGCTTGTTGAGAAAGCGCTTTCTGGGAAAGCGCTTTCTGAGAAAGCGAGTGTTGAGCCTGTAGATTTCCAGAGTTCAACTTAATCTCTGGACATCTAGCTACTGAACAGTCGCTTTTTTGAAAAGCGAGGAGGTTTTACCATAACTCGCTTTCTACGTAAAATCTCCTCGCTTTCTGAGAAAGCGACTGTTGAGTAGTTATATTTCCAGAGAACAACTTGATCTCTGGAAAACTATCTACTCAACGGTCGCTTTATGAGAAAGCGAGGAGATTTTACTCGCTTTTTGAGAAAGCAAGTGTAGGTGAAACCACTATTTAAACGAGACTCGCTTTCTGAGAAAGCGAGTTTAGTGAAAAAAATTCAACATACATATGGAGTCTGCCATGTACATTCATATGTACTTCAACTTCATGCAGCTTACAAATTCATTCACAAACTCTAAACTTTATACTGACTTGGAAACAAATGGGAATTAACACTTTTTTAGAATTAAACAATACAAATTAGTAGAAAGTCCAAATTACATAGTACAATTACAAATACAAACACAAACACAACCACATTCGAATTTTGGCTATGGATTAAATGTTTTGAGATCCTCTATTACTACATCGCCGCTTATTGTGTCCATGCAACCCACATTTCGAACATTTCATTCCCGTGCCCTTGCTAGACCTATCTCTCACAACCATGTCGTTGCGAATTCTCGTAGATCTAGGCCAGCCTTTCCTTAAACGTCGCAAACTTGCATCAGCTACGAGTCGTGGTCCATTAAAAGTAAGCCAATATGCTGGATCTGGGGTTGGATGAAAAATCTAATGAAGTTACTAGGTAAAATTTATCAACAAAAGGCTTGTAATCGATTGCATGATATGCACAAACTGCCAATACATAGGGTTCTCGAATGGGCCGGGCCGGGCCGGACCCGCTCGGGTTGGACGTTGACTTGGGCGGGTTCGGGCCGGGTTGGTGCCTTAAACGGGCCAGGCCGGGTCGAAAATTGATAATGGCGACCCGCCCAACCCGTGAACCCTTACGGGTCCAACCCGGGTTGGGTCGACCCGCGGGTTGGCCCGTTTAGATAGATAGGTTTATTTTATTTTTTTAAACTTAAAATAATAATAATAATAATAATAAATATTAAAAATCGTAATAATAATAATAAGATTGAAAGAGCGAAATTGGCAAAAAAAATTGAAATATTATTCATATGAATTTAAGTTATACAAGTTTCACAATTTCTAATGAAATGAAGAATTCAATTCACAAATATGTTTTATACACTAACATATTTCGTATATACAATTTCAATTTATTTCAATTTTTCTAATTTGAAATTTGAAATAACAAGCACAGATATAATACAATTTTTTTTATCTATTTACAACTGTCTTCAAGTTGATGGCCTTCAATTTGTTGTTGTTGGTCTTGAATTCTTCATTTTGGTTGCTATTGTTGTTGTTGTTGTTGTTGTTCTTCCGGCGAGTTGCTCCCACTTGTGGACATTGATAACGCTTTCCCTTATGTCCTATCTTCAGCCTTCAGCCAATCATCTGTGCAAACGAGCATCTCTAACGTGTCGGGCTTCAAACGATTCCTGTGATCAGTTAGAACTCTGTCACTTGAAGAAAATGCACTTTCAGAAGCAACTGTAGAGACATGAGGAGTTAGTAAATCTTTAGCCATAATTGACAGAATACTATAAGTGTGTTCATGGTCTTTCCACCATTGTAAAATATCTAGTGGAGAAGAAGACTCGGAATCTTGTTCATGGTCTATCCACCATTCATTTGGTTGATTAGTCCTAGGTTTTTTTGATTGAATTTGTGCAAGTAAATTAAATGTTCTATTATTAAATTTACTCTTACCCTTACCTTTAGAAGTAGTAGAAGAAGAACTAATTACAGAAGTTATACTACTAGAAGCAAAACATCTATCATAATAATCATACAAGTTATTTAATGTCGATTTAAATTTAACTAAAAAAGTAGCGCAATCAATTACTATTTTTACATTTTTTCCAAGTAATGCAAAAAACATTTCAATCAAACTCTTCGTACCTTCTAATTTGATACGAGGATCCATAACGGTAGCAACACAAATCAACATAGGAGGAGGAAAATAATACCTCAAAATTTTTTTGTATGCAGGTTTTACAATCTCACCAACATAGTATCATTTAACATTTCGTTAAATGTTTGCATCATGCTAACTAATGAAATAAAAATGCTACTAGAAGTAGTTTCATATGTTTTTGAAAATTTTAAAGTTGCGGTTTTAAAAGGTTCTAAAAATTTCAACAAAGTTTCCGGCATAATACCAATCGGTGGGAGTCATTTCAAAATTGTGCATATTTTTTGCGATACAAAAATCATTTACAGTGGCTTTATATTCGGTAACAACATGTAGTAAATCAAAAGTAGAGTTCCATCGGTGTTTAACATCCTTTGGAAATCTTGTAAAAGGTACATTTGAAATCCGACACTAATTTTTCCATTCTTGAAATACGCTGGGACTTAATGCAATGAAATGTACACAATTTCTAATTTTAACTATATATGGATCGGCTATTTTTAATGCATCTTGAACACATAAATTTAAAATATGACATGCACATCTAATTTGAAAAATATTGTCAGATGGAGGGTTTAATGCAGTTTTTAAAATACTAATTGATGCATTGTTGTTAGATGCATTATTAAAACTTATACACATTAATTTTATCGTGAATATGAAATACATCACAAATTTCTAAAATACGGTTTGCTATTTCAGCGCCACTATGGGGATACGGCAACGCCGCAAGTGATATGATTCTTTTTTGAAGAATCCAATTATTGTCGAACCAATGACAGGTTATTCCCATCATTGGAATATTGTTGACAGCCGTCCAACAATCCGAATTTAAACTAACTCTACAAATTAAACTCCATAAAATTGCAATCAAAGCGTCCTTCATTTTATTGTACACTTAAAACAATCCGATTTGCAAGTATTTCTTGAAATTCTTCTAAAATGAGGGTTTAAGACCATTTGATTAAAATTTTCCAAGTCCCTACTCTCGGGATAGGAAAATGAACTCTTCCTTTATTACTAATCGGGCCATTTCTCGACGAACAAGATCGGGATCATAAGGGTGGCTATCAACTAGACCGGTCCTAGGGTTAATTTTTTGTTGGCCGGATAGGTCAGCAAGAAGTTCTTTATGGTTATTTAGGATGTGTCTACTAATTGTATCGGTGTCATCACCCCTCTTGAATTTGTATGCCTTAGAACATGTTTTAGTTTTACAAATTTTCAAACCTATCTCCAGAGTTTGTTCGTCCGGGATATAATCGTAAAACTTATGCCAATCATTACTTTCTCCTCTACTTTTCCTACTACTACGGGGTTGTGTGGTTTCGGTTGGTTGTTGTTCTTCTTTTTCTAATTGTATGTCACCTACAACCTCGTCATGTGTACCTCATTGTTGGGTAGGAGGATCATGGTACTCTTGGGCGGGCTCACTAATTGGGACAATTGGTGGCCTACGGGAAGAGGAGGAATCTTGCCAACTTTGGGTACGACCGCCACCGCGTCTCGGCGTCTGACATAATGATTAATGTAATGTATCTAAAAAAAACTACATAATGCAAGAATGATGAATTATAAAAAAAAATCTAGAAAACAAAAGGGCTGAGATGGAGATAAAAAAACCAACAATAATTATAACTACAACAAAAATAAAATAAGAAGAGAGGTATGAAATTTTGATACCGTTCACCGTGGATACGCGTATATAAAAAAATCCGCGAAATTAAGAATAGACGGAGAAGTAAAAATAAGCGATTCCAGAATTGAAGAGTTGAGGAAAGCTTGAAGGAGAGTTGATGACTTGATCACTTGGAGTTGGACAAGAGTTGAAGAGTTGAAGACGTTGAATTTTGATTTCGATACGATCGAAATTTGATCGTGTATATGCCTTGAAGACTTGCTTGTTGAATACTTCAATTGTTGAAAAATTCCTTAGAAATGAGTTATAATAGTAGATAGAGTAATAGAGTAAGGTGTGATTTTTTTTTATGGGGTTTTGGGGGGGGTATTTATAGGCTAAAAAAAACCAAAAAAAAACCAAAAAAAAAAAGGAAAACGGCTATGAGAGCCGTTTGGCTCTCTCTATTGTACAGTGCCGCCCCAATGGATCATTTGACCGCGGGTCAACGGTCGACCCGTGACGGGTCGAACGTTTGACCCGAACGGGTCCAACAGTTCGTAACCCGCGGGTTTGCGGGCGGGTTGGGTATTTTTAAACGGGTTCGCGGGTCGGGTTAGATGGGTTCGATTCGCGTTTTTGACGACCCGGGTCGACCCGTTACTGTTCACGGGTTCGATCCGAACCGCACCACTCTTACACAGGCCGGGTTAACCGGGCGGGTCGGCGGTTGACCTGGCCCACTTGCCATCCCTACCAATACATGAAAACATGGAATATGATATAATTGAAATTTCATACATGTGCATGTTTTAGTACCCAAGCTAACAGTGTGCAAGTTCCCACCATTTCTTTCTCCATTTATCATGCGTAGACCAGTTTTGACGGCAAAAACTCTAGGTTCATGATGAAACATTGTAACCTCATGTTGGTTTGCTCTCTCACGACGACCATCGATCAATTCCTATACTCTTCGAGCAAAAATCTTTCCCCAAATAAAAGCTTATTGGCTTCCTGTCGACGAGTAGTAAAGTAAGAGTTTAGACGATAAAAGATCATATCCACGATCGTAGTTGCCGATAAACTACGAACACCTTTCAAGATTGAATTGAAGACTTCTGATAGGTTCGTAGTCATTATGCCGTATCGTCGACCTTCATCTGCATAAAGTGCCCATTTTTCAACTGGTTTCTCTTTCAACCAATTAGCCACCTCGACATTGATGGTTTCAAGTTCAGCGAGATTGGTCCTGAACTTTTTGGGTTGGTTTTGACACCTATAATTTTTTTTCCTCATTGCCTTGCTACCGAATTTACTAAAGAAATTTGTAGCGAAATGACCCATACAATAAGGATGACATGCATTAGGTTCATTCCAAGCTCCATTTTGCAATTCTATAGCAGACAAAATACCAGCATGACGATCAGAGATAACACACAGTTCAGTACGATCGGTGACAAAATACCGAATGCAACTCATAAACCTTGTCCATGTATTTATACTCTCCCCATCAACTAATGCAAATGCAAAGGGAAATAAGCTATCATTCGCATACGGGGAAACAACAATTAACAAACAATCATTGTACTTACCGTATAAGTGAGTTTCGTCAACACTAATAACAGGTCTACAAGAGTTGAAACCTTCAATCGAAGGACCAAATGCCCAAAATACTTCCTTGAATGTTTCCTTGCCAGGACTAGACTGATATTTATCCCAGTGGACAACGGTTCCTGGATTTGCTGCTTGTATTGCTGATAGAAGAAAAGACAACTTCGTGTATGCTTCTTCGAAGGTACCGAACAACCTCTCAATTGCTTTTTGTTTTGCAATCCAAGCTTTCTTATATGAAATCTGATAATTATATTGTAGTTTCACTATCTCAATAATGGTCCGCGGTGTTAAACCTATCTCAGACTTCACCACACTAGCAATCAAATTGCAAACAAGGTTAGATCTAACTTTACAGTGGTCCTGATTCAACGTTGGATTCGTACAAGTATGTGGCTCAACTATATTCTTCACCACGAAATTTGTCCCCCCTTTTTGAATGATTGCTCGTAATCTCCAAGGACAACCACCATCACTTACTACTGAGGAAATTTGCACCATCTCCTCAATTGTACGTTTTCTAGGTGCCAATTTACATTTAACGGTATACAGTGTCGGTGAAGATTTCAATGTGACGAATTCACGATGTTTCTTGATAGAATACAACTTCACAGCTTGCTAAATCGACTCTTTACTTATAAGCTCCTGTTCAATGTACAATTCGTCTACATTGGATGAACCAGACGACTCTTGTGGAACTTGATGTACTCTAGCACCTTATGTCATCTCCTCGGTAACATGAGCGTCAACATTAGCATAACTATGAGTAGTTCTCACTTCATTAGACCTGCTGTTCGTAGGATTTACATTTGCATATTCATCATCTTCGTCCCCATCATCATTTTCTACACTTATCAACTTCATCGTCCGTTTCTTTCTCTTCTTCATCATCGTCTAATAGGTCGTTGTTAATGGTAGCATTTTGAAATAATTCAAATAAAGTGTCATTTGGAACATAGTCATGAACATGACTAGGTTGACGTGGCAACTCAACATCTGCAGAATTCGGGCTTGTTGTATTTGTGAACGTGTCTTCTTGTGGGGACAGTGGGATTGCTTGTAAAGTTTGAACAGGATTAGACCTCATCTGCTGTGTCGGTACTTCTCGTACAAAGCTTGAACTAGGATTATCATGTGGCTGAGCATTCATAATTTGGATTTGCTGAATATATAACTTCAATGCAGACCAAATACAATTGGGATCAAGTGTCCTAGCAATCATTGACTTCATAGCATTATCAGTAGATACGGGTACTGTCATAAAATATTGACCATCTCATTTTCCTGCTGCGTACTGAGCTAAAATTTTCACATTCCATTCATCCCTATCCAATTAGTAACTTCATAAATTTTCTCAACTATTTCTGCCAAAGTAATGGTATGAGGTGCCCAAACTATTTCAGGATCAACAACACTATAACAACAACCAATCTTTGGATCACGAATTATGTCACCACCAAAGTATAACCAAATAGGAATATCGTAATCCATACCTACGTATATTTATATGAATATACGAGTTATTATCTACCCACAAACAAAACCTATAAAAACATACAAAATAATAGGTGATATAAATCATACCTTCACAAGCTTATTCGGAAGGATATAGCCGTAGATATTTGGGTAGAAGAGTTGAAGTTGCTATCCTCTTCAAGTTTATCAAAATTCCAAAATATGGATCTTTCGGAAGATGGGTTTAGGGTTTTGAGAGTGGGAGGTGACAGGGTTGGGAAAGATTAAGTGAATATATTTATATTTAGAGGAGATTTTGTGGGTAGGAGGTCAATTTTGGGAAGCTAGGGTTTTAGGTTTTGGGTTTCGGAGTTGAGGAGAGTAAGAAGGGAGATAAGTAAGAGTAAGAATGGAGAGAAAGTGAGATCCAAATTGAGTTTTGAGAGCTAAAAAAAGCCCCAATCGACAGTCGCTTTCTGAAAAAGCGAGTGGGATTTATCCCATCGCTTTTTCAGAAAGCGAGTGTAGGCTAGCAAAAAACAAAGCCCCACACTAACTTTCTGAAAAAGCGATGGGGTTTTACCCACACTCGCTTTTTCAGAAAGCGAGTAGGGCGTTTTGGGAATTTTTAAAAAAGTAGGGCAGTTTGGGAAAAACTTTCAAAAAGTGGGACAGTTTGGGAAAAAAATCTCCTTTTCGTAGGGCCACTGGTTTTAGATCATTTTCTTTATTTAATTATGCATTTTTCTTTTAAGGGCTTTACCACTTGGCTTCTCTTTTTTGAATTTTGTTTAATCAAGAGTACAATATCACAATGTGGTGTTAACAACTTTTAGGGGTGTTTGGTACGTGGATTGGAGGATTCCCGGGAATGAGAGGATTCCTGAGAACGTAAGGGTGCGAATGAAGATTCCTGGGAATGTTGCATTACCGCGTTTGGTATAATACATTGCATTCCTGGGAATCCTTTATTATTGTATTTTTTATTCTTTTTTTGGTTATTTTTTTTATTTATGGAAAGCCCATGGGAAGCCTCAAATCTCATGGTTATAGCTTTATAGGGTAGAATGGAAGTCCTTCCCAAGAAAGGATTTTGATTCCCACGAGAATCTAACATTCATTCCAAAAATATGGTTGTCACTTACTAAACAAGGTAATCTAGGGTGGAATCCGGGATTCCCTTGCACATTCCTATGTACCGAACACCCTTAATCTTTTAATTTTTTGTTTCTTTTCTGTGATGAACAACTAGATTTACTTGTGAACTCATTTATATGAGCTTGTTGATTATTATGCTACAACTATATTTAGTATTAATTCAGTGAAGGTCTAGGAAGCTGGTCTAGGAAGTTGGCTAGGTACTCATGCAATTGTTGGTGGGTTCAAGAGCATCCCAATTTGCCTCTAGGTGCCGCTGCCTATCCAATATCAACGAAAAGTTGAGAAAATGGTGAACAGAAGAAAAAACATGAAGAAATCGTACCTTGCCTCCTGTGTTGCTTCTTACTATTTCTGGAAAAACAACTTGATTTACATGCATACTCCAACTATATGAGCTAAATCATTATATGTGACAATTATACATACATAGTATGAATCTTGTGAAACATGCCTAGACGCTCTCACCAAGGGAGGTTACTCAAAGACCACCTTGTATTGTCCTTACATGACACAGCTATGTAGTATTTACAAACTAAAGTGATATGTCAAGCGTGTCAAATTGGTTGACCACTACTGCTAAGAGATTTTTATTAATAATGGGCAAGGATTTACAAGAACTAACAGGGTACAACTAATTATTGCGCTTTGCCTGGGAGAGTTATTTTGGTGACAAATTCGATAGTGATCATGATTCTTTGATGTGTTATGATGCTTTCCTTGAAAGCTGTTCTTCTTATTCTTGTTCATATGCATAGAAGCTGATTAGCATCTAATAATGTTACCGGTACTTCAGTTTATGGCCTCATACTGTGAGTATATCTATATTTGTAACTTTCTTCTTCTGTACATGTGAGTATACCTATACTTGAGAGTTCATTCTTTTCTTTTTATGTGAATATACCTATATTTGTAAATTCATATTATTTTATATCCTTATGCACTAATATCATAATGAGAGTCATATAGAAAAGGTATATATCCAATTTCCATTTTTCTCTGTAACGTTCTTTTATACATGTTAAATCTCTTACTATTCTAATTTATTTTAAAAATCTTTGCTATAAAATCAATTATAGAAACCACTTTTTTCCGAATCCTAATTAAAATGTTGTTCGTGTCACAACATATCAGTATTTTGTCACGTAGCTTAAGTTTATGGAAGCTCATTAGTTTCTAATGTTACCAATTATATCAGTTTATGGCAATATATTTTTGGATCGGTCAACTTAAATTTTCTCATTCTTAGTCTCCTCTTTATTGTTGTGTCACTGTATATCTATGCTCATCTTAGTTACTTTTGCTATGCAGGATGATTGCTGATCCCTCTTTCTTATATAAACTAATCCTAGAACAGGCTACTACAATTGGTTGTTCTGTTTGGTGGGAGCTGAAGAATCGCAAGCAAAGGTATTGAAGTACTTATGACTGAAATAGGAAACAAATATTATATCTCATAAAAGTTATGTTCTTCTAATTTGCTTTGCTAAGTTCAGGATTAAACAAGAATGGGATTTGGCTCTAGTAAATGTTCTGACAGCTTCAGCTTGCAATGCCATTGTAGTTTGGTCCCTTGCACCTTGTCGTTCTTATGGCAACACATTCCGTTTTGACATACAAAATACAATACAGAAGCTTCCAAATAATATCTTTGAGAAGAGCTATCCATTAAGGGAATTTGACTTGCAGAAAAGAGTACACTCATTCTTCTATAGGGCTGCAGAGTTTTGTCTAGTGGGACTTACTGCGGGAGCAGTACAAGGTGCTCTGTCAAAAACTCTCGCTGGAAAAAAGGAGGGAAGGTTCGCATGCTGAGTATCTCCTTGTTTTCCATCTACTTATATGGTACTTGCTTTATTGATGGCAATATGACCACAATAAAAATTAATCATAATGGCAATCTGAAGCAGGTTGTCAGTGTCCATTCCTTCAGTCAGTGCCAATGCTCTTGGCTATGGGGCTTTCTTAGGACTTTATGCAAACATACGGTACCAGCTTCTATGTGGAATTGACAAGGCTATGTTCAATCATTTTGATGTTCTAGGAGTGGCCCTGTTTTTCAGCACAACATTGAGGTAAGTTCCTCATCATATACAGTTTAACATTAGTGAGAAATAAAAAAAACTGTTTGAAGATTGGGAAATCTCTTTTTAAGCTTATCATTTCCCTGCAAGCGTGCATATATTATGAGTATAATTTGATCGCTAAGTATATATATATATATATGTTTTTTTTTTTTTTTTTTGGAAATTTGTGATATTTGATTATTTATAATAATTGGGTTTATTGACCAGACACACTTCTTCTTTTGCGGCATGCTGTATTATTTTTTCCTTTTAAATTCCTTTTACAAGTTTTAGGACCTTAAAAACTAGATAATTCCTGGCCTCATAATTAATGGTACACACTTAATGACATAAGCTGAAATTTAGTAAAACTAGATGTTTTTCCGTTTGAAAAACATTCCTGCATACTTCAACGGAACAAAGTGAAGCAAATACAAATTCACTTACAACTCTGATCCCCATGTTCTCTCAGATTGTTGATTTCAAAAGACAAAAGGCATGCAATAGATGATATGTGCAACTACACATTTACTTCCCTTTATGTTTGCCTTAGAACTTCATCTGAATTTGGCTGTTCTTGGTGTTTTTATTGAATAAGTTTTACCTGGTCCAACACCAAGATCCTTAGCATCTTTTTTTGAATGACATCCATAAACTCTTTGGTACATCTGGCGGATTATATGTCCCATTCACTTTCCGACTATTATGCAAGACATTTTCCTGAATGCATCAGCATGTAATTGAAAAGAAACAATTCAGAGAACCAGTGTTGGCCCCTAATTATACACTGAAATATGATAGAGAAATTTGTATTAATCCTTGTACTTTTGGGCAAAAATTCTACCATTCTATTCAAAAGCTCCTCGATAATACAATTTTCATATCCAATGTATATTAATAGAATAAAACATTCCATTGATTAATATTAGATATTTCCAAAATCAATGATTCAGTCGTGGAAACTGAATTCAATTCTCCTTTGCACATGCCTTGAGATGACTCCTTATATTCGGGAATCGGGTAGACAATTTGATAGTTTTGATATATATTGCTAGTCGGTGGGTGGGCAAGAGGTATCTCGAAATTTTGTGACTCGGGACTAGGGTTTTATCTAGAAATTAGAGCATAACGTACTTACACATAGAAGAGAAGCAGACAAGTGGACTTCATTCTCCACACTGTAGATTGTAGAACAAGCCTGCTGTGCATGAGCAGGATTAAGTTTCAACTCCCTATCTTGTTAGGTCCAATTATATTTCCTATTGCTATTGTTTGGACAATGTTTTACATGAATATACAAAAAAAATTAGCAGCTGGTAAATTTGAACTACCTATCAAACCTGTGGTATACTAAAGTAACCTAATCAAAATAGCTCCTTCTATCACTCAAGAACAATTTGGAGGGAATTAGAATTATTTTGTGCAATCTACTTTTGCAATTATGCTGTGCCGAGCTTGCCTTGTATGTTGAACCCAATGTCTAATGTTAGCATTTGTGATCACACACTCAGAAGTATGATTATAGGCACCGAATGTTGAAACAAATAATATTGATCAACTTCTTAAGAACTTGACTTCTCCTCTGAGCGATATATTATTTTAGTTATTTAACTGCTTACCCTTTATCTGTAGGATACTAAATGTTCAGATCGAGGAGAGATCAAGGCTTGCTTGGTTGGGGGTGGAAGCAGACCCTCTGCTTCAGTCAGATAATCTGTTGAATGCTTACAACAGAACTTCAGACACCGCTGGTACTGCTGACCAATCGTCATCAAAGTGGTTCATTTCCAAAAATGCCATTATCTCCAGCCTTGGATTACTCGGCATCAAACAGGGATCTGGAGAGTCAGGGGGTGCAAATCCCAAGGCACGAAGAAAGAGAATTGTCAAGAGAAAAATGAGCACAAGTTCAGCATAGATCATCTTGCCAGACTTTCATTTTTTATATGCAGAGATGACCTTTTTGTAAGGATTGTGGTCATCTCAAGTGCCTAACTGCGATTCTTAACGGTGATTGTGAGGCTGGAAGGATAGGAAAAATGATGCGGCTAAGGTTTACGGTGTACCTGATTGATTTAATCATTGGAGAGGGGCTTTGGTAAAGAGTTTTTAGTTGTAATAGTGAGAAAGTTTTTGTCTACACAATTTCCTTTTTTCATGTATTCTTCTATGATGTGTAGGTAAGAGAATACAGTTTTATTGTAATAACTACAAATGTTAGGAAACAACTTTTAAGTGATCCATCACGATCACGAGTACAGTCCACATATTTGTTCTAAATCTGGTTTACTTATTTATTTATTATCATTATTTCACTATGTTATTTATACTACAAGTACGAGACTGAATGAGTAAACCTGTATGAGGTTAGGGTCGATACTGATAATGAAAATGTAACACCTACTGGTGTTGGCTAACAATAATATTTAAAATTTAATCCATTATAATCCAACAGCCTTTCCCAACTGAATATGGTCATCATAGTTAAAATTTTGATAGTTTTCATGATTGCTCTAAAAGATTGTCCAAATACAAATTCAGGATGTATCGCCCAGTCGACAGCACATTGAGCCTCTTCTCAATGGGTTCGTATTTTCCCTTGCGCAGCTGATGACGGTGGGTTACAGCTGATACAGTGTAAGTTTGGCCTTCTATCGTCACACTTTCACCTCAGTGTATATTCTACATACAAAAGAAATCAATAATCAATAATTTCTTCGGTAACTTTGTAAAGCCAATCAAGGACATGGGGCAAGACAAGGCTCCGGGACCGGATGGTTTCCCTATATTCTTCTACTTTCGGTACTGGGCCATTATTAGGACGGACTTCCTAGAAATTTTTCGAAAACTTCGAGAGGAAGAGCCACAAATAGAACAGTTGAACTATGCTAATGTAGTGCTAATTCTAAAGAAGAATGAGGTGCTTAGGGTGAAAGACCTATGGCCGATCAGCCTGCTTAACGGATCGTTCAAAATAATCACCAAGTGTTGGCCAATAGTTGTCGCCACACTTATCTGACATTGTCGACGCTTCGCAAAGCGGTTTTGTTAAGGGGCGAGATATTTTGGACAGTATTGCGTCGGCCCACGAATTGGTTTTTAGAGGAAATAAAGACAAAATAGACGGATTTCTATTAAAGCTGGACTTCGAAAAAGCATATGATACGGTGGAGTGGGACTGTTTGGATGAGGTGTTTCAGCGAAAAGGGTTCGGAGATAAGTGGAGGAGATGGATGAGGATGTGTGTGAGGCACGGGAAATCGTTCATCCAAGTGAATGGAGTGAGTGGTTCAAAAATTATATGTAAGAGAGGGTTGAGACAGGGAGACCCACTGTCGCCACTTATTTTTACGATCATAGCCGATGGACTAACAGAAATGAACAAAAGAGGTATTGATAGAGGTATTATCAAGGGTGTTAAAGTGAAAGGGATCTCAGTACCGCTATCAATCATGCAATACGCTGACGATACCCTATTGTTCGGGGTGGCAAAAGTTGAGGAAATCTTGGCCATCAGGATATTACTAAGATGTTTTGAATATTGGTCGGGACTTGCGGTTAACCTGCACAAAAGTTGTGTGATGGCACAAAGCAATTACAACGCGATTTCGATGGAGGTCATAGCATCATTACTTCAGTGTGAGAAGGGAGAGTACCCGCTACAATACCTAGGAACCGTTATCAGACCCAGCAAAATGAAAAGAGAGGATTGGGAACCGCTCATTGAAAAGATAGAGAAAAGACTGGCAGGTTGGAAAGGAAAATTCCTGTCATTAGGAGGAATGATCACTCTGATCAACTCTGTCCTCAGCTGCTTGCCTACATATTTGATGTCCATTTATGAGATCCCAAGTTGAGTGATTCAAAGAATAGATAGATGCAGGTGGCAGTTATGGAAAGGTGGTGGGGAAGGTAAGGGGTTCCACTTGATGAAGTGGGACAGAGTGTGTAAGAAGAAAGAGTTTGGAGGTTTAGGCATTGTCAACCTTTGAGATATAAATAAGGCGCTACTCTCCAAATGGTGGTAGAAAATGCACAAACAGAGGAAAGCGTGGTGGAGCAATTCATTCATGCGATACAGAAGGTGAAAAAGTTACAGATTTGGAGGAAAGTGCTTAGCAGGGAAGACTTCATCCCTGTGGAAAGGAATTTCTAAAGTGGGGGAATTTTCCACTCCAATACGATATGTAAAGTAGGAAATGGGAATAGCACCAGCTTCGGGAAGGATAAGTGGTGCGGAGCGAACACACTACAATCGCGCTTCCGAGACCTAGCGACCGAAGTGGAAAATACGAATGGGCTAGTAAAGGAAGTGTGGAGGAATAGAAGACTGAGATTAGTTATTAGAGGGACACTCTTGTTGTGCGCGGAATACAAAACTAATTAACCAATGCGGAATCAAAGAGAGAAACAGCGAAGAAAAACACAGAAAAACAAACCAACACAAGGACACAAGGATTTAATGTGGTTCGGCAAAACTCATGCCTACATCCACGGGGCGGTTGGGGTTTCTTCTTGCTTCAAATAATCACCAATGGGCGAAAACAAACCCTTACAAATGATGACGGCTACAAAACTGAATAGGGGTCTCTAACTTTCGTCACTAATTACAAAACCCTAACAAGTGTATTTATAAGAAAACTACTGGGCCATTTCGAATTGGGCCTTTTCTAGTTCAAAATCCCGTACACAGTCGACTGGTCACCTAAGCAGTCGACTGGTCTTGTTCAGGGCAGTCGACTGGGCAGTCGACTGCTGCTGCTGTATCCCAAGCCTTTGAAACTTCTCTGGACAGTCGCCTGATCCTCCAATTCAGTCGACTGATATACTGTAACTTTCATTTGCTGCAGATACTCCAAAACAATCTGAACCAGAATCGAGCCATTATCCTACAATCTCCACCTTGGCGAGATCTTCCAAGTATCCAACAATCTCCACCTTGGTGAAATCTTCCAAGTAGCCCAAGCAATCTCCAAAAATACTCCAAAACAACTGCTCATCACCAAATGCAACAAAAAACCAAACTCCACCTTAGTATGATATCACATACTAAACAAACCAATAGCAAAGCACTATCCCAAACCGCCCATGCCAAATTATCAAACATGCAAAATATTAGCCAGGTTCATGCAATGCTTGAACTTGGCTGCCCCAACAACTTTGGTCAACATATCAGCAGGATTATCAGCTGTTCCAATCTTCACCAAATGAATATCACCATCCTTTATCAAATCACGCACAAAATGATAACGGACATCAATATGTTTGGGGTCCTCGAATGATGAACTTGGTTCTTCGCTAAATGAATAGCACTCTGACTGTCACAGTGTACCTCCACCTTCTCCCGATGAATTCCCAAGCTCTTCAAAAGTCCATGAATCCAAATAGCTTCCTTCATGGCCTCAGCAACCGCCATGTATTCAGCCTCAGTAGTAGACAACGCTACAGTGGACTGCAAATTGGACCTCCAACTTATAGGTGCTCTAGCCATAGTAAACAAATAGCCTGTAGTAGACCGCCTCTTATCTAGATCACCTGCATAGTCCGAATCAACATAACCCACCAATAACCTGCTAATATTGTCATCCCTTTCAAACTTCAAACCCACATCTGTGGTGCCACTTATGTACCTCAAAATCCATTTAGCTGCTTGCCAATGCTCTTTGCCTGGATCATGCATATATCGACTAACCATACTCACCGCCTGAGAGATGTCTGGTCGAGTACAAACCATGGCATACATCAAACTGCCAACCACACTAGTGTAAGGTACATTAGCCATATACTGTCTCTCTTCATCTGTACTTGGAGACTGAGAACCACTAATTCTGAAATG
Organism: Hemerocallis citrina; assembly: GCA_017893485.1. NCBI lineage: Eukaryota > Viridiplantae > Streptophyta > Magnoliopsida > Asparagales > Asphodelaceae > Hemerocallis > Hemerocallis citrina. The sequence goes on along the minus strand of CM030358.1, from coordinate 103,466,688 downwards.
AGGGGCTAAGGGTGTACTGACTGGTTTAGTTTTCTCATCTATACCAAACCGTTTCAGCACCTTCAAAAGATATTGCTTCTGTGTCAAACTTACTATGCCCTTTGCCCTGTCTCTAGCTATCTCCATCCCAAGTATCTTCTTGGCTTCACCAAGATCCTTCATCTCAAATTCAGAACTCAGCTGATTCTTCAAATTTTGAATCTCCTTAGCATTTTTAGAGGCAATCAACATGTCATCCACATATAATAACAGATATATAAAAGAACCATTCTGCAACTTCTTGAAGTAGACACAATGATCATACTCACTTCTGGAATATCCCTGCACTTTCATAAACTGGTCAAACCTCAAATACCACTGCCTTGGAGATTGCTTCAACCCATAGAGAGACTTCTTCAACCTGCAAACACAACTTTCCTTCCCAGCTGTCTTAAACCCTTCTGGCTGCAACATATAAATTTCTTCATCTAGATCCCCATGTAAGAACGCAGTCTTCACATCCATCTGTGTCAATTCAAGATCAAACTGTGCTACCAATGCCAACAAAATCCGAATAGAAGGATGCTTCACAACTGGAGAGAACACTTCATTATAGTCAATACCTTCCTGTTGAGCATACCCCTTTGCAACTAGTCTAGCCTTGAACCGAACACTGCCTTTTGGACCTTCTTTCTTCGTATACACCCACTTGCAACCAATTGCTTTCTTCCCCTTTGGTAGTTGCACTAGATCCCAAGTCTTATTCTTATGAAGAGAGTTCATCTCTTCATCCATAGCAACTTTCCAATCTGCATTTTCAGAACTTCTAGTAGCTTCTTTGAAGTTGGAGGAACTTCATCATCCACAATGGGAAGAGCAAATGCAACTGTATCTGTAAAACGAGACGGTCGTTTGATATCTCTTCTTTGCCTTCTTACTGCAATTGATTCTACCTGCTGGATAGGAACTTCTTCATCATTCTCAGTATCAACCACATCATCTTCATCTTGGACAGGAACAGGATTTTCAACTGACAACTTTTCTAACTCCACCTGTTGGAGAACTCTCCTACCAGTCGACTGGTTATTGCCAACAGTCGACTGTCCCGAGCTCCCACTCTTCTGCTGTTCTAGACCACCAGTCGACTGCTCCTGTTCATCAGTCGACTGTCCCGAGATTCTGCTACTCACCTGTTGGAGAACTGTCTCACTCTTCTGCTGCTCACCAGTCGACTGTCCCATACCACCAGTCGACTGTCCCGAGCTAATCATGCTGGTCTCATCAAAAGTCACATCTTTGCTGATTACTAACTTCTTTTGTTCTGGACACCACAACCTGTAACCTTTGACACCAGTACTAAAACCAACAAATATAGCCTTTTTGGCTCTTGCATCAAGTTTAGTTTCAGTTACATGAAAATAAGCAGGACAACCAAATATATGCAAAAAACTATAATCAGATGCAGGTTTACCACTCCATACCTCAATAGGCGTTTTGCCTTCAAGTGCTGCTGATGGTAAACGGTTGACAATGTGGCTTGCATATATAACAGCTTCTGCCCAAAATGTCTTCTTCAATCCAGACTGTGCTAGCATACATCTCACCTTCTCAAGTAAGGTTCTGTTCATCCTTTCTGCAACCCCATTTTGCTGTGGAGTCTTCCTAACTGTGAAATGCCTCTGGATCCCTTCATCTTCACACAATTTCAGAAACGGATCATTCTTGTATTCCCCTCCATTATCTGACCTCAGAACCTTAATCTTCCTACCAGTCTGATTTTCAACTTTCTTCTTCCAACTTGTGAACAATGTCAAAACTTCATCTTTGTGCTTCATGGTATATACCCAAACTCGTCTGGAGTAATCATCCACAAATGTAACAAACCAGTGTCTACCACTCATAGAAGGTGTCTGAGTAGGGCCCCAAACATCTGTGTGCACATAATCGAGGATACCCTTTGTCTGATGTACAGCTGTACCAAATTTCACCCTAGTTTGCTTACCCAAAACACAATGTTCACAAAATTCCAACTTGCACCCTTTAGCATCTTTAAGCAACCCTTGCTTCACAAGCCCCTGCAAGGCCTTTTCTCCTGCATGCCCGAGTCGCATATGCCACAACCTAGTAGAGTCGGGAACAACCTGTTTAGGCCTTTCAGTTACACTGGCAGCCTGACCCAAATATGTTTTTCCCTGCAAGAAAAACAAGTTCCTCTTTCTTTGCCCTTTCATCACCACGAGTGATCCGCTAGTCACCTTCAGAATGCCACCTTCACTAGCAAATTTCAATCCACTGGCCTCCAAAGCACCAAGTGAAATCAAATTCTTTTTCAAATCTGGAACATACCATACATCTGAAAGCTCCCTAATAAGACCATCGTGCATTAGCAATTCAATCTTCCCGATTCCTACCTTCTTACAAGGTGCATCATTTCCCATCAAAACTACACCACCATCCATATACTCCAAAGAAGTAAACCACTCATTTTTCCAAGACATATGATAGGAGGCTGCTGTATCAAGAAACCATACTTCTTGATAAAGTGAGGGACTAGAAGCAAGTGCAAAAGAAAAATCCTCGCCACTATCTAAATTATCAACAGTCACATTTGCAGTCAAATTTTTCTTATTTCGTAGCTTTGGACAATTCTTTTTCCAATGCCCCCTTTCATGACAGAAAGCACATTCATCTTTGGCCGGTATTTTCCTGTCCTTCGAAACTCCTCTCGATTTGGAACGAGATTTGTTTCCCTTTTTCCCAGATTTGGACTCAGATCTGGTCTCAGTCCTGCCCCTTACAATCAATGCTTCAGAAGTTTCTCTATCAACCATTTTATCCCTTCTCCTAGTTTCATTATTCAACAAAGCATTTGCAACATCTTCATATTTCACAGTATCTTTTCCATATATTAACGTTGTTGCTAAATGATCATAACTTTCAGGTAATGAATTCAACAGAATTAGGGCTTTATCTTCATCTTTAATTTGCTCATCCAAATTTAACAAATCAGCCAATAATTTATTAAATGATTCAACATGAGCATTCATAGACATACCTTCTGTATAGGTGAAGCGAGAAAGTTTCTTCTTCAAATACAGCCGATTCTCCAAACTTTTCCTCATGTATTTGTCTTCGAGTTTCTTCCCCAACACCGCAGCAATGGTATCCCTCATCAAATCATACTTCTGAGCCTTCGCAATAAAGAGCCGAATAGTCCCACACGCTACTCGATTCAACTTCTTCCAATCTGCTTCGGACATATCCTTTGGTTTTTCTTTCTCCAAAGCAACATCTTGTTCTTGTTGAACAAAAACATCCAACACCTCACATTGCCACATCCCGAAATTGTTTGTCCCATCAAATTTTTCAACTTCAAATTTTGCGTTGTGAATCTTTGTTCTGGACGAACTTGATCCCACAACATCCTTGGTTGCATCTGCATCACTCGCCATCTCCCTCTAGGTCGAACCAACAGCTCTGATACCACTTGTTGTGCGCGGAATACAAAACTAATTAACCAATGCGGAATCAAAGAGAGAAACAGCGAAGAAAAACACAGAAAAACAAACCAACACAAGGACACAAGGATTTAATGTGGTTCGGCAAAACTCATGCCTACATCCACGGGGCGGTTGGGGTTTCTTCTTGCTTCAAATAATCACCAATGGGCGAAAACAAACCCTTACAAATGATGACGGCTACAAAACCGAATAGGGGTCTCTAACTTTCGTCACTAATTACAAAACCCTAACAAGTGTATTTATAAGAAAACTACTGGGCCATTTCGAATTGGGCCTTTTCTAGTTCAAAATCCCGTACACAGTCGACTGGTCACCTAAGCAGTCGACTGGTCTTGTTCAGGGCAGTCGACTGGGCAGTCGACTGCTGCTGCTGTATCCCAAGCCTTTGAAACTTCTCTGGACAGTCGCCTGATCCTCCAATTCAGTCGACTGATATACTGTAACTTTCATTTGCTGCAGATACTCCAAAACAATCTGAACCAGAATCGAGCCATTATCCTACAACTCTCGTATAGGGGATAGCTACAATTAGATGAGCTGAAAGAAATGCTGTAAGGAGTGACTACCTTACATAGGGATACACAGGACGAGAGAGAGTGGATCTGGGAGTCATCAAACATGTTTACAGTTGCGTCGATGTACGGTGTGTTAAACGATGGCGGGGTTAGAAATACTCATGCATTGATTATCTTGAAGTCGCAGGTTTCGAACAAAGTCAAAGCTTTCCTATGGCTTGTCCTCAACAATGCTATCTTGTCCAAGATCAACCTAAGGAAACGTAATATACAGATAGATGTAACTTGTAAATTTTGTAACTTGAATGACGAGGATGCTGAACATATCTTCGTCCGTTGTCCTTGAGCAACCCTGATATGGGAAGTTATTGCATTATGTTTCCATACCGTTCAGATCCCTAATAGCATAGAGGAATTATGGGGTAGCTGGAGGAGGGATAACATTAGGAGAGAAGTCAGGGGTGGGTGGTATATTACGATTGGGGCTGTTTTGTGGTCTCTCTGGTTGGATATAAATAATTACTGCTTTCGTAATATTAAATGTAATTTTCATATATTACTGCGCAAAATAGTGGTCCTAATAAATCAGTGGGTAGGTAATTCAGGTTCCAGGAAGAAAATTCGATTCGAGTGATTGCTTCGGATATGGATGCATGGAGCTCCGGCTTATGCAGCTGTGGTGGGACAGTGAGATGGAGTTCCTATTTTGATGATGTCTGTGCCCTAGGGCAAGTTTCTTTTTTATGCATCTTAGGTTTGATGTTAGATATTTTATGTAATAGATCTTTTGTATGTAGTGCCGAGGGGCACAAAATGATGTGGCACGTATAGTAGGTGTATTTTGTGATGTCGTTAATCTTTCATTAATGAGATCGGTGGCCGGTTGGTCACTTTTTATTTCAAAAAAAAACTTTGTCAAGTACATGATTACAACGATCAACAAGAAATCAAGGATCGAGATCATGAAAAGATGTTATACCGTAGGAAGGCAACGAACCCGAAGTTCCTGGGTGGGGGAGTGATGTCTACAACTTTGAAAGTATAGTGTTGATCTCTATCTATGTTTTTTCTACACACAACTTGAAGCTAAGGTTTGCAAGAGTACCATACTATATTGAAACTACAAGATTAACACCTTGACAGGAATATAACCATTATTAATTAAGGTAAAATTGTGATGAAATTGATTTACCTTGTGATGGGTTATGGTGCTTGAGGCCATTGCCATTGGTTCTTCTCTTTCTTTTCTTTTTCTTTTTTCTCTCTGAGCTTTTGTGGTGAATTTGGTGCTCAGTCCTGAGATTTTTCGTATCAAGTTGATGGTAACTTGTCGTTGGCCTGGTTTCTTATGGGGACCAAATGCGAATAATGGTGACCCAAAATGATACAGAGCAAAAATAACATGTCCTACACGTCCAGCCGTTTACATATTTGGTATAAACCCGGCGCGAAAAGACTCCTATCAACCTGGATTTGTACGAGAGGAGGAACTTTGATGTGGTGGCAAAAGGCATTGGAATGCTACAAAGGCACTCGTGCCTTCGACACAACACAGTCACACATGTGTCCGGGAGGAACCTTACGAAGATGAACTTAAAAAAAGTGCAAACAACAAAGGAATACCATGGTCACTCCAATATGAAGAAGATCATGTATAGGATTCGCTTATCTCGATATCTGTTCTCTTGCTGGAAATACTTTTTATGGCAGTCGCAGTATATGTATTGTAAGTTGTATGCAGTGGCGGAGCCAGGATTTTCATCCACCGCGAGCGAAATTACAACTAAAAATTTTCATCCATAACTGTTTGAATATTGTTAAAAATTAAATTAGTATCAAATAAACAACGTGTCTTTCTATTAAGGTAGTGAGCTTATAGTTGCATCATGCCTTAGGAAGTTAGGGTTCATTCTTATTTCCTAATGACGATCCAAACCAAATTCATAAAAAAACAGTCATGCCTAAATGGAAGGATAAACTACTGGTCAATTAGAGATCAATTGTAATAGAATATAAATTTCCTAGTTATTTAAACTGTGTACTAAAAAATGGCCTAAATGGTCACTCAATTTTCTACTAATATCTCATAAGAAATCATCCGATACTAATACTTGAAATCTCAAGCTTGGTTTTAAGTTTTAACAGCCTCAAATCTCAATAGGAATTGCGACTTGCGGCTTCAATATCAAATTTTCTCATGTTCTCAAATATCAAACTTCAAACCTAGATCCGCAGCATCCGCTCATATTCTCAACAATCTCAAATCTTTTTTTTTTTTTTTGAACGATCTCAAATCTCAAATAATTATCTCATTTTCTTAAATATAAAGTATACCTGACTTTGACTGAGGGAGGAGGATTTGAGAGAGGGATTGAGGGTTTTGAAGCTAGGTTTTGGAGTAGATTGGGAAAAGAAAAAATAAAATGAAGAAGAAGAGAACAACAGAAGAAAAGAGAGAGCGGGTCGGGTCGGATAGTGTTTGAGTGTTGGCATCAGGGGGATCGGGTTGTATGAGCTTACATTTAAAAAAAAATTAAAATATTTTTTTTTACGAAGGAGCTGCCCAAGCCCAGGGGGAGCGGCCGCTCACCCTGAGCATGGTGTGGCTCCGCCAGTGTTCATATACTACTTTTATTGCCTTCAAAACATCCTTCTTTGCTTCTGTTGTTCAGGATCTTGTGTGCTTGTGGTTATCAATTTCAAGTCCCACCCATGCTGGCACTTGGGAGCCCCTTGCTCTAGGCTACATATTATTTTCTTTCATTTCTTTCATTTCTTTCCTTTCTTCTGGTTACTATCAAATCTATTCTTGTTTCTGTTCTGATGGTAAACACTTTCTTTTCAGCTGTTAGCTTTCATATTGCCAATTAAAGCTCTTAATTTTTATTAGGGCTTTTAATAACTAGTTTTTTGCAAATGAGTTACCATGTGAGAAAAGATTATTGGTCTTCTCTTTCTCAGGAAGCAAGAAAAACTCTAACTTCTGTTGAAGTATGAATTGAAGAATACAATTGCCAAGCATATGATCATGTATACCATCTCGTATTCATCAGTATGTACATCACTATGAAACTTCAAGCTCAAGTGCTCAACGAAGGAACTTGTAACAGCATATGAAGGCAATTTTGCTGCCAAGGTAATAAATACTCGTTGGTTTTTCAAGTTTCTCTCATTTATTTTTTGTTTGTTTTGCCAAATAACCATTCAAAAGTTACAATGTCTCACATACCCTCAAATAAGCTCTCTAAACTTCTAACATGATTCATGAACACTGTCTGGTTGCAGTGATGCATGAGGAAGAAACTCTAAATTCGTAATTCGTTGGTATGTAGCCTGCTCATCTATTAGAAATGGAGGTTAAACATAGATGCAATCAGATTCTAGAGCTTGGTTTTCCACTGGGAGGTATTGCTAAATTATTTGCTCAAGATTGGGAAGGGGATGTCACTGTAGTAATGCCCGCTACTCTTGCCCAGTTATTAAGTGCTCTCCATTCCTCTGTCTTAACATCAGTAATTTCAACTTAACCTTAGACGTGCTAACCTGAATCTTTACTTTTTATCTTCTTTCTGTAGTATTCAAAGATAATACAGAACCCGTCATATATGGATCTTCAAAAGGCTGCCAACCAAGGAAGGAGATGTACCTGGGAGAAACTATCAGCCATAAAAGCTAACTGTGCAATTGAGCTTGCCCTTGATGAATGTGTTGCCCTTCTAAATCACATGCGGAGACTGAAAATAAATGCAGCGAGGGTAGCAGCATCCCAAGGCACCGTTGATCACTCACCGAGAGTGAACCCTAGGAGGAGAATCCCTTCATGGAATCTTCTTGCCAGAAAGAACTCAACGGGCTCTATTGATGATGACTTTCTTCAAGAGGTTCAACATGCACGGAGCATGTATGATGGAAGTGATAACGAATCAGAGAGTATAGATTTGCACACTTGGACCAGGTCTGGTGGTCCTTTGATGAGAACAACTTCTGCTACAAAATTCATACAGGATCTAGAAATTGATCATGAATCAAATAAGGTGCTGTCAAAGGAAGATGAGAATGAAGGCTCAGCTTCTACGCAGTCTAGCTCGAATAGCATTGTGGTTCTGAAGGGGACTTGTTGCAGCTTGAGCGGATTCAGAATGGGATAGTGTTCAATGTTGTGAAGAGAGAAGATTTGAATTTAGTTAGTAGAATTGGCAATTCCGAACAATGTTGGGGATCTTCACACGAAGTTGTTGAGGATTGTGGAAAGATGGAGACAGTGGCGGAACCAGGATTTTCATCCACCGAGAGCCAATTTACAACTAAAAATTTTCATCCATAACTGTTTGAATATTGTTAAAAATTAAATTAGTATCAAACAAACAACGTGTCTTTCAATTAAGGTAGTGAGCTTATAGTTGCATCATGCCTTAGGAAGTTAGGGTTCATTCTTATTTTCTAATGACGATCCAAACCAAATTCATAAAAAAACAGTCATGCCTAAATGGAAGGATAAGCTACTGGTCAATTAGAGATCAATTGTAATAGAATATCAATTTCCTAGTTATTTAAACTGTGTTATAAAAAATGGCCTAAATGGTCACTCAATTTTCTACTAATATCTCATAAGAAATCATCCAATACTAATACTTGAAATCTCAAGCTTGGTTTTAAATTTTAACAGCCTCAAATCTCAATAGGAATTGCGGCTTGTGACTTCACTATCAAATTTTCTCATGTTCTCAAATATAGAATTTCAAACCTAGATCCACAGTATCCGCTCAAATTCTCAACAATCTCAAATCTTTTTTTAATTTTTTTTTGAACGATCTCAAATCTCAAATAATTATCTCATTTTCTTAAATAAAAAGTATACCTGACTTTGACTAAGGGAGGAGGATTTGAGAGAGAGATTGAGGGTTTCGAAGCTAGGTTTTGGAGTAGATTGGGAAAAGAAAAATTAAAATGAAGAAGAAGAGAGCAGCAGAAGAAAAGAGAGAGCGGATCGGGTCGGATAGTGTGTGAGTGTTGGCATCAGGGGGAGCGGGTTGTATGGGCTTACATTTAAAAAAAAAATAGAATATTTTTTTTACGAAGGAGCTGCCTAAGCCCAGGAGAAGCGGCCACTCACCCTGAGCTTGGTGTGGCTCTGCCAATGGTTGTATGCGATAATGATAAAAGTGATAGATCGATATATCTACTCTTTGTTGAAACATGTAGATCTCATAATTGTCATTTTCTCATCAGTAAGTTTGCAATTAACATAACTCTTTAGATTTGCATAGAGGCCATTGTAACTATTAGTCGTACGATAGAATGACAAAGTTGTTGAATCTTTTTACTTTTTGTTGGAAACTTATGGACCTCATAGTTGTCAACTTGTCATAGAGTTTATTACTGCACCACTCTACATTTTGTTAAAAATTTATGAAGATCAACTTAAGATTTCATGAGCATAAAGTTGATTGTAAGTGTGAAGAACAAACGGATCTCATGACATCTCCAAAAGTTGAGAAAATGCATGAGAATTACTCCATACCCTCAACGAGCATTTTCATGATTTTTTAGGTTTGGAAAATGCTTTTTAATTGTAGTATACTTTTAGTTGTAGGAGAGAATGTCAAAAGTGGTAGAACCATCTATTTTTTATTGAAATTTGTGGACCACATGATTACCATTCTTTTATAAAAAATATTGACATGTATGGTTACTTTTCAATTAACTAGTATTTTTCACGTGCAATGCACGTTTTGATAAGAGTTGGGAGATTTTCTGATGCGATATACGTTTTAAGAAATAGTTTTGGAGTTGGACGTGCATTGCACATAATTGGAAAAATATTTTTAAGGAAAAGCTACAATTTGTACGTGCAATGTACATGTTTATAAATAGAATTTGAGTTGTACATAGTGTTAAAAAAATATTATAAAATTGTTTTGCATGTTTTAAATAGGTAGATTTTTTTTACTTATTTGTTTTTGTTGTAATTAATGTAAGAGTTGGAATTGCACGTGCAACGCACGAATTTGTATGTTGACAAATGACAACTCCAACTCTCCCATTATAATATTATTAGTGATTGGCGTCACTCCCTATAATTGCTTGGAGGTCATGTGAAACAGGTTTAGGATGTCTTGTCCTTTTGCATTCAATGACTACTAGTAATTTACACGGGCAATGCATGTTTTAATAATTTCAAAAAATAAAAATAAAAACTCTGACATAGGGAGGATTTGAACCGGATACCTCCTTTATATTAATTATGTACGTGCATTACACATGTTGGTAGAATGACAAAATGACAAATGGCACTAAGGCCTTCTCCCATTATAATATTAGAGATTAGAGATTAGAGACCAGAGATTAGAGATTAGAGATTAGATATCAGAGATTATAATATTAGAGATTAGAGATGAGAGATAATAAGATTAGAGATTATAACCACTTACCCTAGTAGTTTACACGTGCGATGTACGTCTTAATAAATATAGTTTTTTTTAAAACTAAAAATTCAGACGTAGTCTGGATTTGATCTAAAACCTCATTTACAATAGTTATGCACGTGCGTTGCACGGATTGGTAGATGGACAAATTACACTAAGGCCTTCTCCCATTATCCTAAAGCCTATAAAATGCTTGTAAGACCTTCTTCTTGTGTGTATTTTCTTCATCTTCTACCCTTTTATTCAATTTTGCAAATCAAGTGCCTCTTAACTTTTATTTTATTTTACTGATCAAAAGTATCTCCCAACTAATTGTTATATGCTTTTTCATAAAAGTAGCAAACCTCATTCCTGTCTTTTTAGGGAAAATTTTGCCAAAATGCCCTTGTTTTTGAAAATAATTAGCGACATACCCTTGTTTCGAAAACATTTAGGGAGTTGCCCTTGTCTGTGACACGTCAGCAACAAACGTTATTGGAAAAAACGGCATCAGCTAATTGTATGCTGTTATTCCCAATAACGGCATCTGCATCTGAAAAAATTTACGTGCCGTTATCCCCAATAACGGCATTGGTTATTTTTAGTATAGATCTCTATTGTATCAACATTGACTCGAGAATGGAAAGAAAAAAAAGAAAAGAACTGATGCCGTTATTCTGGAGAACGGCATCGTTTGTACTGATGCCGTTTTTCAGAATAACGGCATCAGTTATTTACTTTTTGCACAAATCCCTATAATCGTAACCCCCTTTCTTCTCCCCCTCTTCACTTCGATTCTTTCCTTCACATTTTCCACACCGAAAACCCTAGACGCTCTTAAAAAAAAATCCAGAAGATCTTCGGTGTGTTATTGACTTCTATTTCGGAGTATACTCTTCAATCCTTCATTCAGAGTTCCTTCTCATTCCGAATCCGAAATCTTTGTAAGTAACCAAAAACCCTAATTTGTATTTTGTATAGTTGATTTTGACTGTTTTATTATGTAGTATAGTACAAATATTGTAGATTAGGGTTATTGAAGTAGTAATTTTGGAAGCATTGTTAGCAAAGTAGGGCTTAGTAAATGTTGAATTTTTGAGAAGCACAAATTCTTAAATATTGAAGTACTTTATTTTGAAGTAGGGGTTTTGAAGATTTTAATACACTTAATTACTACCAAGTAAACCAGTCCTATGTCTTCAAACAATTGATAAGATGTTAAGTTTTGTAGAGTATATGTTTTCCCGTTTTTTGAAGTAGGGGTTGTGCTCACATGAACAAAAGTTTCATCCCCATTAACACATCCAGTATATGTGATTAAGGAGTAGTTGAGTGTTGTGTTTGGTAGTTCTTCTTGTATGCATAGAAGATCATCTTTCATATATATACTGCATTGCTAATTTCAACAAAAGGGCATTTGCTACACTATCCGCCTAGGCTCATCTCAGTGTAAGGAGATTTGTATACATAACCTATATATATATACACACCTAATTCATGTCAGTGTGAGGGGAATTTATATCAGATACATACATATACACACTACAATTCACTAGCAGATCTACTCCTAAGACTGCTCATGCTCTCAATTTTTCTACTGAAAATATTGTTGATTATTGTTTGTTAATGTGTACAGGCCAATGGATCCTGCACAACCATTTTCTTCGCATGGTGTTGGTGCTTCTTCTACGTCTTCATTTGGACCACGGGGACATCCGGGTCCATTAGATCCTACAGTTCTGTTTCTGCAAGAAGACCACAGATCACAGGCCGTTTGGACCAGGGATGTGGAGAAGATGAGTTTCAGGATGCACAAGATCATGCCTGTGATCAAGAACTGTATTGCTATGGAAAATTATTTGGTTAGCAGTGGTTTTAGCGGGATGTCAAAGCTGGCCAAAATAAAGTGTGATCACGCCTTGCTTACCGCACTGGTAGAGCGATGGAGGCCGGAGACACACACCTTTCACTTACCGTGCGGTGAGATGACGGTCACCCTACAAGATATAGCGGTGATTTCGGGTCTTCCAATTGACGGGATGGCCGTCACTGGCAATTTAATGTTTAACAAGGTTGCACTGGCACGAGATTATTTGGGCTTGGATGTGCTTGAAGAGAACCACGGCATATGGGTTGGGGAATCCATTAGACGTTCATTCCTAGACGATGAATTCACTAATCGAGTAGCAGAAGTGCCGACGGACATCGAAATTCAGAACTATACGCGGGCATGCTTACTGTCGATGATTGGAGGGATTCTATTCCCTAACTCTTCAGGTGACGTAGTCCACCTCATGTACCTTCCATTGATAGCTGACCTGCAGACAGCCGGCAAGTATAGTTGGGGAAGTGCAGCTCTAGCCTCCCTTTACCGTGCACTCTGCAACTGTTCGATGGGGTCGATTCAAATGACCGGGCCGATGTCCATCTTGCAAATTTGGTGTTGGGAAAGAATACATCTCGGCCGACCACGTGTGACTGTACTATCAGAGAGTTGGAGAGTACTCCCGGATAATCCCGTGATGAGAGCTCCTCTCGGTGCCTACTGGGCGGGGAAGCGTACGTGGAGGGATAACCCACGTGGTGTCCTAACTTATTATAAGGACGAGCTAGATCAATTGAGGGAAGAGCTCGTCAATTGGACCCCGTACACGGATGATCGGCTGCAACGTCTACCACCTATTTGCACTGCTAATGCACAGTTGTGGTTGACCCTAGCTCCACTAGTGAATTTCTCAATTGTGGAGTTTTATTACCCCGGCCGTGTTCTTCGCCAATTCAATGCACAACAACCTGTCCCCGTGAACTCATTATACGATCGTAGACTACACAACATCACGGGCCAAGGTCGTTTACCGAACATGGATTGGGCCGATCACCACCGCGCTTATGTAGGAGCATGGAATGAGCGGAGGTATGAGTTGGTAGTCGAGGGTGTTGAACGTCCGTATGATGGATCAATGCACACAACTTATATGGCCTGGTACCGTCGCATAATGAGACTTTATATTACGCCAAAAACGGATTTTCCAGCGGGTATACAACAACCGATACCCGCGCCCCAGGTTGAACCACCACCGGCATTTTCATCATCACAACCGATGTATCAACCAAAAGCTTCATCATACCGTATAATGGTAAATTAGTTTGTTTATTGAATTTCAATTGTTTCGATTAATTTTAATTATGCATCTTTACTTACAACATATATGGTTTACTATTACAGATCGAAAGCACATGGGACATGGCTAGAAAATGTACAAATGTGTTGAAGAGCAATGCCAATAAGGCATGCAAAGAATTGGCACGAGACCTCCTGTGCAATTGTCGTACCTCTCTTGAAGAGGTTGGAGATGGTCCTCGTTTCAATGAACTAGTGCGGTCAACCGAGGGGCAACGCCAACATGAACGGCCTACCGCTAGCCAAGCTACACCTCCACCACAACAAGCATTGGTATTGGGAAATCCATCACGTCATCGAAGATCCAAGTCCGTTCGTGACCCTCCACCGCAAAGCTCATTGGCAAATCCGGAGATTGAAGAAGGAGAAGGTCACGAAGATGAAGGAGCTGGTCCAAGTGGACCCCCAACGCAAGAACAACGGGAACGTAGGCGGAAAGTCCCAGCTCGGATGAGAAGAGCACCCCAACATTTCACACCGAGTTAATTTGAAGTAATATTTGTCGTTTTAATGGTTTTTTTTCGTAATACAACACGTTCTTTAGTATGACACTTTATTCTTGCATTTTGAAGTCTGTGCATGTATTTTAAGTTTGTGCATGTTTATGCATGTTCTGTGCATGTTTAATTTTAATTTGAAGGTTTATGCATTTGAGTTTGTTTAATTTGAAGTTTGTGCAGGTTTGTGGGAGTATCTGTAGCGCCCCAAATTTCTAATATGAGAGCTTAGAAAATAAGTGGCGAAATCCCAGCAATCCACTTCAATACAACAATAGTCACAACCAAAATCACTAAGATTTTCTTTCTTTTATTACAACGATTATTACAACTACAGCGGAAGTCTAAACATCTCAACACAAATTAATCTTTATTTACAACTCAATAATGATCTCAAATAAGTCTTTACAATTTTACACCAAACACTAAATAATCCAATTATCTCAAACTGCCCACTCAAGCATCCAACCTCCAATCTAGGCAATAACCTGCAACATGTGAGGCTAGAGTTGAACCCTAACCCCAAAACTACAGGGTCAGCCATAAATGGTGTGAGTGGCAACAAATCAAACAAATAACATAAATGAACTTAAAACATAATATCCAACAAATAATAATCAACACTAAAGTATGATGTAACAACAAAGAATAATGGGTGATACCAAAACCAAAAGCCAAGTGTGTAAAAACAGGAAATCCAAATGCGTAAAAGTGATTCAAGAAAACATCATGACTACATGCTGACAACGATGACTACTAAGAGATGAAGATAAACTATGATAATTTACCCATGCTTGATCATTCCGGAGATTGATCCCACATCACAGGTATTTTCCCTGGATAATTCAGGAGATCATCCCACATCTAAACATAGATTCCTTATCACAATAATACCCCAAAAGCGTCGCCTCGACTCCGATCATTCCGTAGGTCAATCCCACATCTCAAGATAATTACTTGGATAATTCCGGAGAAATACCTCACATCTCAGGTTGACTACCTGGATAATTCCGGAGATAAATCACACATCTCAAGTTAACTACTTGGATAATTCAGGAGACTAATCCTACATCAAAAGCCATACTGAGGTGCATAACTCAAGTTCTCATTCGTCATGACACTACTAATGCCTGTCCTTATTAATTTGGGTTACTGAACAAATCTCCTAGAGTAGTGTACCCTACCGGACTAAAAATCTGAATAACTGAAAATTCGCCTCAATGGGCCTCAACAAATAACTAAACAAATATCTCAACACCGGTATACTAGGGTCACTTACCTCTAGAGACTCAAAAACAAATATCTGAACAAATTCCCACTAAACAAGTGGCTCAACAAAATATCTCAAAATCATGTTCTTAACTGAACATCTTAAAACAAATACTGAACTAAACATCTTAAAACTATATGCTGAACAAAATGTCTCAAAATCAAACACTGAACAAAATATCAATATCCTTCAGGACCAGTCGACTGCATATCTTACCAGTCGACTGTCCAGAGGACATAATCCAACATTTCTCAAAAATAAATTAAGGCATGGTCAGTCGACTTACCAAGGAGTCAGTCGACTGCCCCGAGACAAAAACAAATAGTTTTCATCAAAAATATTCTAAGTATATAAGTCAACTGAAATGGTTCATAGGTCGACTGTCCCGAAAGGACTGAACAAAATACAAACAGAAGATCAGTCGACTGACCTCAGTCTAGGTCGACTGTCCCGAACAAATCTCAAAGACTACAAGTACATCAGTAGGCTCGAACCAGTCGGCTGCTCTACATACCAGTCGACCGTCGGCTACAGGTTTCCAAACAGAATAGATCTGAACACAAATCAAAACTAGAGTTTTCTAAAGATTTACTGATCACCAAATTAACTTGTATCCAGGCAATTAAACAACTCTCAATAACTTCCATTATGGATACCTTTCTCAATTAATCAAATACTCAAATCTCACCTCCTCATGATCTAAACTCTTAATCCTTTGATTAGGGTTTTCTCAACAAAACTAAATGTCGTCCTCAACACATAAACAAGATTGGTTTGCAATCACTAGATCCAGATGTGTAATATCTGATCACAACATAATCAGTTCTTAATTTGCTTTCTAACAACATGGTCTCATAAATCAACATATCCTCAACGAATCTAAATCTTTTCTCATCATGGTCCAAATATCAATAAAAGTTCTAATCATCCATATCAAATAAAAGATCCATATCATATATACCGTGAGATTAACAAACAATAGCATGACGATCACAACAATCATAACAAAGGTCTCATGTCCATCATTAATCAAGCAAACAAAGTACACAAACAAACAAATTAAAACAAAACAACCACTTACCTTGTTTTGAAGAAAATCCACGAAATAGTTCTTCTCCTTGCTAGATCCCAAAAACCTCTTCTTGTTCCTCAAACAAATCCCAAAAGTCTAAATATTGTAAATGATGGCTGGGAATAAGAAATCCCTTATATATGCCGGAGTGAATATTAGGGTTTTATTCCCTCTTTGCAGAATAGTCCTTTCCAAAAATACTTTTTACATATATAATTCTTTTCTTGAAATCAATTCAAATATCGTTTAAATTGGGATCTAATAGAAAATATATTTCTAAACTCAGCAAATACTGATCGGAAAGTCCAGAAAATGCATTTTGCACTCTAACCCTCAAAACTGTCAGTTTTGCAAATAAGTCCTTCTTTTCTCAAAAATTGCAAATAGTACTAATTAATTTCAGAAAAATCTGGAAAAATACTAAATAATTTTCAAATAATAAATAATGATTTTTCATAAGGAAATCTTAATTTTCCAAACTTCTAAAAAGTCATTTGCACGTGTTTTGCACGTGTACAAAAGATAATTGTCTTAGAAAATATTTATTAAATCCTCAAAAATCATTTGAATTCATTTTCAAATAATTAAAATAATATTTGAAAATACGGGGTTCTACAGTATCAGCACATGTATGAGTTCACTTAACATTTCACATGTGAGTTTGTGCAGGTTTATCTCACAGAGTTTGTTTATTTTGGAAGTTATGTCGAACTTGTACAAATGCAGATGTATGAGTTGAATTGAATTGAAATTAGATTTTGATGAAGTTGATGTAATTGTGAATTGAGTTGAGTTTACTTGAGTTAAATGATTCTGTGAAACTAAGTTGAGTTGAGTAAAGTTGATGTAAAGTGCATGTATCAGTCAAATTCTGTGAGATTGAGTGAAATTCTGTGAAATTGAGTAAAGTTGATGTATCTGTGTAAGTTGAAGTGAACCCCAACTGTGATGAATTCTGATGAACCCCAACTGTGATGTTTCGGAAGTTGGTTTGAACTACTTGATTTCTGTGGATATAGAGATTGCAATTCAACTCAAATGTGATGAATCTGTCAAAATTGATGTATTTGTGCATTGGATGTGTCTGTGTAAGTGGAAGTGAACTATGATGTTGAATCTGATCATGCTTCAAGTTGTGTAAGCTGAAATGTATCTGTTAAGGTTGATTTTGATCCTGTGCATGTCTGAAAAGTTTTTTTAAAAAAAAACAACTGATGCCGTTATTGAGAATAACGACATCTTTATCCTGTAACGTTATTGACAATAACGGCAACTTTATATATGGAAAATTAGCCAATTTGTAGTTTGCTGCCAATTTCCTGTCTCCACAGTCGTTTTTGAGAGTAACGGCATAGACCAAAGATGCCGTTATTCTCAATAACGGCATCTTTACACTATGCCGTTATTCTTAAGAACGGCATCAGTTATACTCAAAATCTCCAAATTTGAGTGTTCTGCCAAATTCCTGTCTCCACAGTCATTTTTGAGAATAACGGCATAGATCAAATATGCCGTTATTCTCAATAACGACATCTTCAAACTATGCCGTTATTCTCAAGAACGGCATCAGTTATACTCAAAATCTCCAGATTTGAGTGCTCTGCCAAACTTTCTGCCTCCACAGTCGTCTTTGAGAGTAACGGCATGGATCAAAGATGCCGTTATTCTTAATAACGGCATCTGTTAAATGTACAGTTGTGCATGTTTCTATGCAGATTTTGTCCTGTTTTATTGTAAACAACAAATATAACTATGTCCACCATTGATTAAAAACGCAAATCTCATTCCAAATAATTCAAACATAAATTACTCAACATTAACAAACAACACTAACGCTTACAAAGGAAAACATTTAACTAACATATAATAACTAAGAAAATATTCAAGTGCGGGTAGATTGTGAAGTCCCCACACTTTGTGTATTCTTGCAACTGCGTCTATTATGTCCGCTCACACCACATTTTGAACATACTTTTCCACTACTCCCACCTTCTCGAGCGTCCATGTCATTGCGGATACGAGTACTCTTAGGCCTCCCCTTGACCCGACGAAGACTAGGATCAACTATTAGTACCGGTGCGCTTTGAGTAGGCCAATAAGATTCGTCTGGGAAAGGATTGAAAGATGGTGCCCATGTTTTTGCTAACGAATCTGTAGAGTAGAAAGGATCTATGTACGGTTGATAATCAAGCGCCCGGGAAGCACATGCCGCTAACACATGAGAGCATGGAACGTGGAACAATTGAAATTTCCCACATGTACAAGTTCGGCCTTCTAGGTCCACCGTATGCCAATGCCCACCCTTTTGATATCCACCGTCCATTCTAATGCCCGTTTTCACCCCAAAGACACCATCGCGATTATTGAACATTATGGCCTCATGTAAATTTGATTTTTCACGCCGGACATCAATAAGATCCTGGATTCGGGGTGCCCATAGTTTACCTTCAGCGATAAGTGTCTGCGCGGCCTCACGGCGGTCGGTGAAATACATGTTCAGACGGAAAAATATCTGTTCTACAATTGCGGTGACAGGTAAGCTACGAACACCTTTTAGAACCGAGTTGAAAACTTCGGACAGATTTGTTGTCATAATACCATATCTACGCCCACCATCAGCAGTAAGTACCCACTTCTCAATTGCTTTCTCCTTAACCCAATTAGCCGCATCAGCATTGCTAGCTTCAAGTTGTGCCATCTTTTCCTCGTACTTTCTCCACTGATTTTGACTAGCAATTACCTTTAATTTATTCATCAAAAATTTCGAACCAAATTTTTTATGAAAATTGCTAGCAAAATGCCGCATACAATACCGATGATATGCAAAAGGTTCCCTCCACGTGCCAAACTCATTTCCCATTGCTGATAAAATACCGGCATGTCGATCCGAAATGACGCAAAGACCTTCACGATCTGTGACATAGCACCGAATACAGTTCATGAACCATGTCCACGTTTCTATACTTTCACCTTCAACAAGTGCAAATGCAAACGAAAACAACCTCCCGTTTGCGTCTGGTGAAACCGCAATCAACAAACAGCCTTTGTATTTTCCGTACAAGTGAGTACCGTCAATACTTATAACTGGTCTACATGATTTGAATCCTTCGATCGAAGGACCAAATGACCAAAAAATACCCTTAAATGTTTCTATACCCGGCCCGGTCGTAGTCTTCGCCCACTGTACAGCCGTACCCGGATTTGAAGCTTGAATTGCATTGAGTAGGTATGGTAATTTAGTGTACGCTGTTTCAAAAGAACCATATAGTTTCTCAATTGCTTTATGTTTTGCCTTCCAAGCTTTCCAATATGATATTGTGTATTGGAGCCTACCCTTCACCTGCCCAATTATGGCTCTTGGTGTTACTGAGAGTTGTTCCCTCAGAGTATCTATTATCAGCATCGATACAACCGTCGAGTCAATTTTACTGTGATCCTGAGTCAATGTAGGATTCACACATGTGTGTACACCTTCAAGTTGTTTCACCACAAAATAATCACGACCTTTGGGAATAATTGCACGCAAGCGCCATGGACAACCAACTACATTTTGAAGTGATGGATTTTCTGCAATCTGCTCGGCTGAATGGTTGATGGGCGCGTATTTACATTTCACATGGTACAGACAACGATCTGATTTTACCGTCACGAATTTCCTGTGGTTCTTCACGGCATACATCTTTACTTGATGTTGTAGAGCATCTTTGGATGGAAATCTTTGACCTATGAAGAGTTCATCCAAGTTGGAAGACCCAATGGAAGACTGGCCATGTTCATGTACGGTGGCACGAGACATCCATTCGCTTGACTGCGATCCACGCATAGCTGGACCTGTGTCCTGACTTGGCAACACGCGGGCATTGTTAACCGGCACATGAACATTGGCATCAACAACTGGAGCTTCAAGGGCGATCTCCTCATCATCATCCTCGAGACCGCGTACCTCATCTTCTTCCTCTTCTACCAAGTCGTTATTTACAACGGCATTGTCAAAGTCTGCCAAAGCAATGCCAGCTACCAAAAAATTTTGTGGCAATGGGGTCGGATGTACCTGCTCGTATTCGGAGGAAACAGGTTTCGTTGGAGTTGTGCTAGTATCTCCAACAGTATTAGAAATCCTTGCGTGTGACTCTTCAGATGGTCTCAGAATCCTAGTTGGCCTTGGACCGTCGATAACAACTCTTGTAGTATTTGGAAGCCTCGTTTGATCAATATATAACTCAACTATATTCCAACTACAACTTGGATGAAGTGTCCTAAGCAGGACAGACCTCAGAGAACTGTCACTGTCTATGGGTACCAACATGAAGTACTGCCCATCCCCTTTACCAGCAGAATAACGGGCTCTCAATCTCAGACTCATTTCACTTCTGTCCCAATTGGTTACTTCATATATCTTATCTGTTAATTCTGAGTAACCAAAATTGGGGGTAGCCCAAATAATTACAGGATCAACGTCACTATAAGAATATCCAATTTTTGGATCCTTAATTACTTCACCCCCAAAATATAACCAAATAGGGATATCAAATTCCATACCTATGCATAAAAATTAAAACATATTCAAATCATTCACTACTCAAAATGTGATGAATCTTTGAAATAAAAATCAAACATAAGGTTAGTATGATAATACCTTTCAAATGATACCAAAAAAACCACCGGCAAAATATTCGTTGTTGAGGAAGACTGAAAATGAGAGTGGGAGTGAGGAGTTAGGATGTATGGAATTTTATAGGACTCAAATGGTTGAAATTTTTTGATTATGAGATCTAGGGTTTGTGGGTAAAAGGGGTGATGTGAGAGAGATGCGTTTTACGAATCAAAAGGGGAAGAAAAGGGGAGAAGAAAGGGGGTTACGATTATAGGGATATGTGCAAAAAGTAAATAACTGATGCCGTTATTCTGAAAAACGGCATCAGTACAAACGATGCCGTTCTCCAGAATAACGACATCAGTTCTTTTCTTTTTTTCTTTCCATTCTCGAGTCAATGTTGATACAATAGAGATCTATACTAAAAATAACCAATGCCGTTATTGGGGATAACGGCACGTAAATTTTTTCAGATGCAGATGCCGTTATTGGGAATAACGACATACAATTAGCTGATGCCGTTTTTCCCAATAACGTTTGTTGCTGACGTGTCACAGACAAGGGCAAATCGCTAAATGTTTTCGAAACAAGGGTAGGTCGCTAATTATTTTCAAAAACAAGGGCATTTCGGCAAAATTTTCCTTTTTAGGAAAGGGCATTTCTTTTTTCATTTTCTTTAGTATCATTGATAAACATGCAACCTCTTGTTATATGTGATAATTTTGGACGTTTCTTTTATCTGATTGTTATATCTTAAAACATGAACATTTTCTTCTCCAAGCTCCTTAACTTGCATATTCGTAGGTACAAACATAGAGAAGAGCATGTTCATTATATTCAATACTTCAATATTTCTTGAAGTTTTTCTTCTTTATTCGAACATCTAAAAGTAAAGAAAAATTGCTTCCAAAAGTTTAAATTTCAGTCGATAGAGACCTTTTGTATGCACTCCTCACAATTTTTTATTTTTATTTTAAAGAAAAATGTGAAATATGGCCACCCTATTTCATTAATAAGTGTTAATAAAACAAAACTCAGAGTACAAAGCAAAATACAGAGTCTAACAATACAGAATTAAAACATATGGCCTTCCCCGGACATGAAAGGGTGGGACAATCATAAAAATATACAAACGGTAACATCAAAAGTACAACCATACAATGAGATCCCCCAACAGACCCTGGGGGGTGGGGATCCATCAAAGGTACAGAACACTGGAAGCCTCTCTCAGTCCAGCGTAGGACTGATCTCAATCTCATCGTCATCATACTCCTCAATGTGGAAGGCGGTGACAATCCTCCCCCTCGGACCTGTCGTTGCAGCTGTGGCCCAAAAACATATGAGATGCATAATGTAAGTTAAATTACCAGAAATACTATTACTAGTCCCACGACAGTAATACTTATTTCTATCTAGCCAAAGAACCCAAGTCGTAGCAGCTATTGCGATATACCAGGCTTCTCTCATGTTGCGTCTCTCAGAAACGAATTTCGAGTCGATCCACAATTCCTCATACTTAATCGGATACTCAAAAGTGCCAAGATCCCTAAGAACTTTTACAAGGACTGATTTGCTCCTGTGACAATCCAAAAATAGATGATCTCTAGTTTTGGTGTGAGTATTTAGAACCCACAAGAGGTAGGTATCTATATTCGATTGGCGTTTAACCAGGTTTTCTCTAGTCAAAATCACGTCACTGAGGACTAACCACAGGAAGACTTTCACTTTAAGCGGTGCTTTTACTTCCCAGGTAATTGCCGACCATTTCGGCCTACAACCTTTGAAATGAAGGTGGTTATATAGCAATTGTACCGTGGATATGCCATATACCAACAATCTTAACATAAAAAAAATACACTGTAAAACATTTTCTACTTGAAATCAACAAATACCATCTACCAACAATAGTACAGGAAGAGCAAAATTGGTTGCTCCAATTCAGACAGGAAATTGACCAACTCTATAGGCTTGAAGAAATCAAATGGCAGCAACGGTCCAGAATTTCGTGACTCAAAGAGGGAGACGCGAATACAATATTCTTCCATCGAGTAGCCAGTGCCAGGCGTAGATCTAACCTCATTCACTCGATCCACTCGGACTCGGGAATGATCCAAGGTGACGAGGATATCAGAATGGCATTCCAGTCCCATTTCAAGCTCCTATTTGGACACAAAGCGGACGTGAGAGTCCCTCTCCACCACGAATTCTGGCAGGACCCGGCGGGCAACCCCGACCTTATGAGGCAATCCCTAGAAGCACCCTTCATGGAGAAGGAAGTCTGGGAGGCAGTCCAGCAGCTTGTAAATGACAATGCCCCAGGTCCAGATGGTTTCCCGATGCTCTTCTATCAGGCATTCTGGGAGGAAATCAAAGAAGATTTACTAAAGTTGTTCGCTGATTTCTACGACCATAAGCTCAAATTAGGTAGATTTAATTTTGCGGAGGTTGTGCTAATCCCTAAGAAAGAAGACTCCCGGTGGGTGAGAGACTTCTGCCCCATTAGTCTCCATAGCTGCTCTGTCAGGATCATTACCAAGACGCTCGCTAATAGACTGGGAAAGGTGATGGATGGCCTCATTAGTCACGATCAGATGAGGTTCATTAAAGGATGATGAATTTAGGACAGTATAGCCATGGCTGAAGAAACTATCCACCAATGCCGCACGCCCACTGGCGGAGCCACACTAAGCTCAGGGTGAGCGGTTGCTCCCCCTGGGCTTGGGCAGCTCCTTCGTAAAAAAGAATATTTTAATTTTTTTTAAATGTAAGCCCATACAACCCGCTCCCCCTGATGCCAACACTCACACACTATCCGACCCGATCCGCTCTCTATTTTCTTCTGCTGCTCTCTTCTTCTTCATTTTAATTTTTCTTTTTCCAATCTACTCCAAAACCTAGCTTCGAAACCCTCAATCCCTCTCTCGAATCCTCCTCCCTCAGTCAAAGTTAGGTATACTTCATAGTTAAGAAAATGAGATAATTATTTGAGATTTGACATCGTTCAAAAAAAAATTTAAAAAAGATTTGAGATTGTTGAGAATATGAGCGGATGCTACGGATCTAGGTTTGAAGTTCTATATTTGAGAACATGAGAAAATTTGATATTGAAGTCGGAAGTCGCAAGTCCTATTGAGATTTGAGGCTGTTAAAACTTAAAACCAAGCTTGAGATTTCAAGTATTAGTATTGGATGATTTCTTATGAGATATTAGTAGAAAATTGAGTGACCATTTAGGCCATTTTTTATAACACAGTTTAAATAACTAGGAAATTGATATTCTCTTACAATCGATCTCTAATTGACCAGTAGCTTATCCTTTTATTTAGGTATGACTGTTTTTTTATGAATTTGGTTTGGATCGTCATTAGGAAATAAGAATAAACCCGAACTTCCTAAGGCATGATGCAACTATAAGCTCACTACCATAATTGAAAGACACGTTGTTTGTTTGATATAATTTAATTTTTAACAATATTCAAACAGTTATGGATGAAAATTTTCAGTTTTAAATTCGCTCTCGGTGGATGAAAATCCTGGCTCCGCCACTGTCTCCATCTTCCCACAATCCTCAACAACTTCGTGTGAAGATCCCCAACATTGTTCGGAATTGCCAATTCTACTAACTAAATTCAAATCTTCTCTCTTCTCAACATTGAACACTATCCCATTCTAAATCCGCTCAGGCTGCAACAAGTCCCCTTCAGAACCACAATGCTATTCGAGCTAGACTGTGTAGAAACTGAACCTTCATTCTCATCTTCCCTTGACAGCACCCTATTTGATTCATGATCAATTTCTAGATCCTGTATGAATTTTGTAGCAGAAGTTGTTCTCATCAAAGGACCACCAGACCTGGTCCAAGTGTGCAAATCTATACTCTCTGATTCGCTATCACTTCCATCATACATGCTCCGTGCATGTCGAACCTCTTGAAGAAAGTCATCATCAATAGAGCTCGTTGAGTTCTTTCTGGCAAGAAGATTCCATGAAGGGATTCTCCTCCTAGGGTTCACTCTCGGTGAGTGATCAACGGTGCCTTGGTATGCAGCTGCCCTCGCTGCATTTCTTTTCAGTCTTCGCTTGTGATTTAGAAGGGCAACACATTCATCAAGGGCAAGCTCAATTGCACAGTTAGCTTTTATGGCTGATAGTTTCTCCCAGGCGCATCTCCTTCCTTGGTTGGCAGCCTTTTGAAGATCCATATATGACGGGTTCTGTATTATCTTTGAATACTACAGAAAGAAGATAAAAAGTAAAGATTCAGGTTAGCACGTCTAAGGTTAAGTTGAAGTTACTGATGTTAAGACAGAGGAATGGAGAACACTTAATAACTGGGCAAGAGTAGCGGGCATTACTACAGTGACATCCCCTTCCCAATCTTGAGCAAATAATTTAGCAATACCTCCCAGTGGAAAACCAAGCTCTAGAATCTGATCGCATCTATGTTTAACCTCCATTTCTAATAGATGAGCAAGCTACATACTAACGAATTACGAATTTAGAGTTTCTTCCTCATGCATCACTGCAACCAGACAGTGTTCATGAATCATGTTGGAAGTTTAGAGAGCTTATTTGAGGGTATGTGAGACAATGTAACTTTTGAATGGTTATTTGGCAAAACAAACAAAAAATAAATGAGAGAAACTAGAAAAACCAACGAGTATTTATTACCTTGGCAGCAAAATTGCCTCCATATGCTGTTACAAGTTCCTTCGTTGAGCACTTGAGCTTGAAGTTTCATAGTGATGTACACACTGATGAATACGAGATGGTATACATGATCATATACTTGGCAATTGGATTCTTCAATTGATACTTCAACAGAAGCTAGAGTTTTTCTTGCTTCCTCAAAAATAGAAGACCAATAATCTTTTCTCACATGGTAACTCATTTGCAAAGAACTAGTTATTAAAAGCCCTAATAAAAATTAAGAGCTTTAATTGGCAATATGAAAGCTGACAGCTGAAAAGAAAGTGTTTACCATCAAAACAAAAACAAGAATAGATTTGATAGTAACCAGAAGAAATGAAAGAAAATAATATGTAGTCTAGAGCATGGGGCTCCCAAGTCCCAGCATGGGTGGGACTTGAAATTGATAACCACAAGCACACAAGATCTTGAACAACGGAAGCAAAGAAGGATGTTTTGAAGGCAATAAAAGTAGTATATGAACACTGGCAGAGCCACACCAAGCTCAGGGTGAGCGGCCGCTTCCCCTGGCTTGGGCAGCTTCTTCGTAAAAAAAAATATTTTAATTTTTTTTAAATGTAAGCCCATACAACCCGCTCCCCCTCATGCCAACACTCACACACTATCTGACCCGATCCGCTCTCTCTTTTCTTCTGCTGCTCTCTTCTTCTTCATTTTAATTTTTCTTTTCCCAATCTACTCCAAAACCTAGCTTTGAAACCCTCAATCCCTCTCTCAAATCCTCCTCCCTCAGTCAAAGTCAGGTATACTTTATATTTAAGAAAATGAGATAATTATTTGAGATTTGAGATCGTTCAAAAAAAAAAAAATTTAAAAAAAAGATTTGAGATTGTTGAGAATATGAGCGGATGCTGCGGATCTAGGTTTGAAGTTTGATATTTGAGAACATGAGAAAATTTGATATTGAAGTCACAAGTCGCAATTCCTATTGAGATTTGAGACTGTTAAAACTTAAAACCAAGCTTGAGATTTCAGGTATTAGTATCGGATGATTTCTTATGAGATATTAGTAGAAAATTGAGTGACCATTTAGGCCATTTTTTAGAACACATTTTAAATAATAGGAAATTGATATTTTATTACTATTGATCTCTAATTGACTAGTAGCTTATCCTTCCATTTAGGCATGACTGTTTTTTTATGAATTTGGTTTGGATCGTCATTAGGAAATAAGAATGAACCCTAACTTCCTAAGGCATGATGCAACTATAAGCTCACTACCTTAATTGAAATACATGTTGTTTGTTTAATACTAATTTAATTTTTAACAATATTCAAATAGTTATGGATGAAAATTTTTAGTTGTAATTTCGCTCTCGATGGATGAAAATCCTGGCTCCGCCAGTGACACGCCGAATGATAAGAGCTACCTCCTGAAGCTGGATTTCGAGAAAGCTTATGATTCGGTTGAATGGGACTGTCTTCTTAAAGTGTTGGCTGGAAGAGGTTTTGGGGATAGATGGATCAGATGGATCCACACATGTCTTACCACCAGCAGAACAACAATCTTGGTGAATGGGGTATCGGGCCACCCATTTTTTTGCAAACGAGGCCTCAAACAAGGAGATCCGCTCTCCCCCCTCTTCTTCACCATTGTGGCAGACGTACTTCGATCCATGATGACTAATTGTAGTAGAGCAGGTTGGATCGCACCGGTGGCCATGGGAGTCAATCACCAAGGTTGCACAATCCTCCAATATGCAGATGCTACTCTCCTATTTGGAAATGGCAACCTTGGGGAAACAACCGTCTTCAAAGGAATACTATATAGTTTTGAGATTTGGTCTGGCCTCAGGGTTAACTTCGACAAAAGTGCTCTCATCCCCATTGCCCTGACTACAGAGAGGCACTAGAACATGCTACGATTCTCAATTGTTCCACCGAGAGTTTCCCCATTCATTACTTGGGGTTGCCATTAAGACCTAAGAAACTAAAAAAGGTCGATTGGCTACCCATCATTGACCGGGTTGAGAACTGTCTAGCAGGTTGGAAAGGTAAAGCCCTATCATTGGGAGGGGGAGTCATGCTTATTAATGCAGTCCTCTCAAATCTTCCAACCTTTTATCTGTCATTCTTTGAAATGCCGCGATGGGTGATTAAGAGAATTGACCGGACTCGAAAATGGTTTTTTTGAAAAGGGACAAACCCGGATAGAGGCGGTTATCACCTTATCAGATGGGAGAAAGCATGCATAAAAAAGATACACAGAGGACTAGGTATTATTGATCTTCGAGATATAAATCTTGCCCGATTGGGTAAATGGTGGTGGAAAGTCTTTCACCCCAATGGAGAAGGGTGGCAAGATTTTGTTCAGGGATATCTGCATGGGAATGGAACGAGAAATTTGGAGTTCAAGGTAGGCCCACGTGTCTCTTGATTCTGGAGAGGCATAGCTAAGGCCTATGATCCCTTCATTAGTGGTGTGACATTAGTTATCAGTAACTGCAAAATGACTAGATTCTGATGGGATAAGTGGTGTGGTGATCACACACTTAGAGCTCTGTTTCTCGATCTATATGATAATGCGTCACAACCACACTGCACGGTGGCCGAAACTTGGAAAAGAGGCGCTTGGAAACCAGCCTTTAAACAATCGTTGGACTCAGGCTCTCAGCTTAGACTCAAGGAACTTCAGACCTACATCACCAACACTGGAATTAGTTGCTCTCAGGGTCCAGACAGGAAATCTTGGGGACTGAAAAAGAACGACACGTTCACTGTACACTCCCTGTATAACCACATTCATTTTAGAGAATGTGCCCCAAAGTGGGCATGCGTCATATGGAGGACGAAAGCCCCGTTAAAAATCAAAGTTTTCTTATGGCTGGTGTTGAACGATACGATTTTGACTAGAGAAAACCTCACTAAACGCCAACCGAACGTGGATTCTTGTTGTGGGTTCTGCCACGCTGCCCCAGAGACTAGAGACCACCATTTTCTACAGCGTCGTAGGAGCAAAGCGGTACTCGTTGAGGTACTTGGCGCCCTGAGGACGAATCAGTATCCTACTGTGTACGAGGATCTGTGGGTAGGTTTAAAATTCGCTACTGAAAGAAGAACTATGAGAGAAGCGTGGTATATCACTATCGCCGCAACGACCTGGGTTCTATGGCTAGACAGGAATAATCTTTATTTTCGCCGAACTTGTAATAATATTTCTGGTAATTTGACTCACATTATGTATTTTATTTCATTTTGGGCGAATGTGGCCACAGCAGTCCTAGAGGGAGGATAGCGAGCGTATTCCAGGTTGAGGATTTTGATGATGATGTAGTCGAGATAGGCCCGACAATCGATTGACTGCTAGCTTGACCTTTTACTGTTGATAGATCCCCACCGGCCCAGAGTTTGTTGGGGGGATATGATGTATTTTGTTTAGAAGCGTGTATATTGCGCCCATTCTGTTTTTCTTTTGTCCCACCCGTCATGTTTGAGGTGGAGTTTATGTATTTTTGTTTTGATTGTAGGACCCTGTATTTGGCTCAGTACTCTTGAGTTTATTTTATTAATCCCATATTAATGAAACATGGTGGCCATACTCCACCTTTTCTTCCAAAAAAAACAAAAAACAATAGTAATCATCAACATACACACTAGTCTTGACCTGAAACATGAGACTTCCCTTAACCCATCTCTACCATGGTAATTTTGTCTAGATATTTTCAAGCTTCTCTTCCTTTTCAGAAGACCAAAGGCAGAGCTTATTAGCAATAACTTCACAGTTACCCATTCGATGATAATGTACTTGTCAATTAGCTAAAAATGAAGAGAAGAGCAACAATAGAAGCTCAACCCTAAACCTCAATAATGGAAGGGTAAATGGAGGTTGTTCCCATGTCTTTGGTTCTTGACATGGACATTAGTAGCTTGCTCTCTTTGATGGCAGGGTCCTCTAATACCAGAACCTTGTCCCCATCTCTCACTCCCACCATGTGCAAGTGGTCACTGTCATCTCTTTCCTTCCCTTTGAACAAAATCCTTTGCTCCCTTGGCTCCAATCCTGTGGCTATTGATGCTATTATCTTCATTTCTCCTACAAGTACCACAACAACAAAAAATTAACATTCATCAAGAAAATTAAGCTTCATAAAACAGGGCTTTTATGGTGTGTAGTTTAATTAGGAGATAATTGGAGGATGCTCTAATTAGTGGTTTAGTGCTCATATTACGGGTCCAAAGACTCTGAAATGTCAATTAATCCATTGAGATATATACGAGTTATAGTATTAATCCCCATACGTGCATGAGAGATCGATGAATCAAATGTAATGTACTCTTTAAGCCAATAAATAATCCCCATCGATCATCATACGAAGCAAAAAAAAAAAAAAAAAATTCTATCTTATTCATCTTTTCTATTATAACTCAACTATATATACATATATATTTTTGTGATTCATAACTTTAGATATGTTGTGTGAAGTCAAAATTACGGACGCAATCGGCCATTATTTGTGCATTTGAAATCAACATTATTGTAATCTCTCATGCAAAATAATTTTAGACTTTCTTGAAATTAAAGGGCAGAAGTATACACGTCCGACAAACCCAGCGCACTTGTAAGTGAATCTTGTGCATACTAACCAAAGGTTGAGGTGGCTCCAACAGCGATATCATGCCAACTTGAGCCAGTTGACACCCTCACTGTAATCAACCCCTCACCTACACCCCCGCCCCTTCCTTCCCTCCTCTGCACAAGCATCCCTCCTGGCCTCACCTCCCACTCAATCTCACCACCCCCGCTGCAGCCTCCTCCTGCAACCCTTCCATCCCCGCGCTTAGAACTGCTCTTGAAAAGCCTCCTCGATCTTAACTTCAACATCTCTCAGCCTCTGTCTATTTAGCTACATAGAATGAAATTAATATGACAGCTAATATATATATATATATATATATATATATATATATACACAGAGAGAGCAACTCTCTTTACTTAAAGTCCGGCCCCTTTGCAAAAGCATGAGTTTCTTTACTTGCATGCTTTGAAAGTATGCGAGTATAATATGAAAGCGAGTTTGATGGGTTGATAGCGAAGTGCACATGCGGGGGGGGCAACATCTAACAATGATATATATATGTGGTTGGTTGTGGTTCATTTAGTGGGGTTTGCATAATTAATTTTAATCCTTATTTGGTGGGTGCTTTTTGGTTTTTGGTGTATGTTTTCTTCATGAAGTGTAGTGTTTGAGGACTGAGGAGTCTTGCATGTGAAGGGAGGGAGGATTGAGTAGTCTTTGTGTCTTTGTCTTATGGTTAAGATTTCACCCTCTTGTCTAACACCTTGCCGGCCCTACTCTAAGATTTAGTAGATTTGGTGTTTGGCACCATTGATATCCAGATCAAAACACTGGGGTTTAGCTCAGATAGTAATTAAGGATTGAGACAGATACAGGAAGGTCTCATGTTTGAAGCTAGACTACAACGTAGCTTTTTATTGAAAAGATAAAAAGATAGAAAAAAAAACCATAAACAAGGATTTGAGTAATCGGGCCAAACAAACCAAAGACTGTCATGCATTAGCTGCGATTTTTCTGTTTTGTTATTGTTTTTATGCAGAGAGAAGAGTAGCAAAAGTACAAGTCATTAATCTGGTATAAATAGAAACCTGGTCAAGATTATTGGGAAGAAAAAAAAAAAAACACTCATTCACTAATTTTAAAATCTGATTGCAGATTAAATCAAGCATACAGAGGGCGCTTAGATGCATGTTTTATTGTGCACTTTGGGTTTAGATACCTATGGTACGCGATACTTACAGACAATTGTTCAATATATATAGTTTAGGACTGGTCACCTGCACTAGTACGCGCGTGGGCCTTCAACCATATATTACTAGTTTTCACATATAAAATTTCCACAATCCAAACCCTATGTGTAAAATATGGTTGCATACTTGCATCTACCATGTTTTCTTAAAGAGCATAAGACCCCATTTGTTGTAGAAAATGAGAAATTTGGAAACCAGCATATAATTTTTTATGTACTCGTTTATTTTCGGTTTTGTTTTTTCTTACTGGTCAACAGAAAATAGGTGGACAATTTCAAGTCCCCGAATTCCTTGTTATTTCATCCAAACAAATTATTCGTACTTAAATATATGAATATTGGTTTTCTTTTCTTATTTTGGTTGCGCCATTCGTTAAAGTGTTCTTAACAAGATATATGACAGATTCAATAGTAAATATAAGTACAAGATAGTAATTAAACAGTACAACATGGGGATCAGATACCAAATTAATGAAAGATGCAAGATAAAACATTTGAACACAAAAGTGAGGTCACCAAGTGAAGGAGATAGTGCTAGTCTTCCAATCAAATTAAAGCTTGCCCCACGGTTAAAACAAGTGATCAGGAAACTGTTAGAAAATTTGATTCCCTTCTAGGATCTTGTTAAGTTGATCTATACAATCAATACAAACTATCAAGCAAATAGAATTAATCACACCAAACATATCAAAGCACACATATTTGTCTCAGTTGAGGCTTTCACCTTAATTCGGAGAAGAAGAAACCGAAATTTCCATTTAAATATAATTCAACTAGAGAAGATACACAAAAATTACCATTCTCACCACGATCCTTTCTCTAATCTTACCAAAAAATATTAGTTGTTTACAGTTGGAGAACCTCTCAAACTCTCTTCAATGAAGTACTCTCTCTCTCTCTCTCTCTCTCTCTCTCTCTCTCGGCTCTCAATGGAGGTCAATTACAATTATATATAGAGATCTAGAGAAACCCTAGTTTGATATCTTGATACAATAACCATCTAATATTTCGTGAAGTGATAAACATATGATAAGAGCCGTACGATCTAACTTGGAAAAGAAGTCGAGCTTCAAATGAATCTCCTAGACCCGCACCCAAACACAAACAGCAGCCGCATGCGATCGACTGCCCAAAGTGCAGTCGTCCGCATTTGACTCCAGCCAAACCCGAGGGGGTGACGGTCAACTGTGCAATTAACTATGCAGTCGACCACACCTTCTTCTATTGCTGTTGTTGCTTCTCATCTTCCATTCAATCGATGCGTGGCTTTCTTCGCTTCATCGTCTTCATATCGAACTTAGCATGCAAGACATAAACCCAACAATCTTCATATTGAATTGCATACTATGAATCCACACCTGTGTGATTTAAATCTTCTAGACTCTTTTATTCTTCTCTTGCAAATAACTCGCTTCTGTGACTTTTTCTGTTAGTTGAATTTACCTCCATATGTTTTTCTCCAGTTGGTATGTCCCTCAAAGGCACACCTCAGTAGGCGTTGACATGAAGGCGCCGCCTTCCGCACGAACTCCACCTACCCCGAGGCACTCTCAACCTCTCAACGATATTCGAATATCGTAGTCTTGCTCAGATGATTCTAGTGGTGGCAAACTAGATAGTGCTTTAGGAATAATGAGTTTCAAACCACTTGACCCATGTTTTCTGTTCCTCCAAAGTTGGTAGAGGTTGTGCTGACTTTGCCCAATACCCTTCTCACCCTTCATCACCTTACGACGACTTTTCCAAACTGATAGAACTCCACCTTGAGCTGTGTACCTGCAGCCCCGTGCTTTAAGAGTTCTTATGGATATCAGGATTCGTTTCAACAAAGGAATATACATGACCTCCTCTAGAGTGTGTCCCTTTCCACCTGTCATCTCTACTCATTTGTTATCTTACCCATTACTTCACAAATCTTACCAATCTTTGTTCTTATACAATGACATGATGCAAACTTGTAAGTAGAAATCATCTTCCTCTCGGAGCAAATTTGAGAAGAACTTATCTAATCAAAAGAACAACTAGAATCCACATCGAAAGAACTGAAAATAAAAGTACTGTTTAAGCTATCACCTGATTCAGCGGCACTGGATTTTGGCGCCCCTCTGACTCAACCGCTAGCACTGGTCTCTCATGTGATGCCCAATCCATCTGCAATTGTGGCAACAGACCTTACCCTTACGTGCACTTTTCCTTCCATTCGTAGTACCATCCACCTCCAAGCAACTCACAGAAGTAGACACCAATTTCTGACTCTCCTTCCTAAGTGCATCCTTCTCCAAGCCCTCGATCATACCTGCTACCGAAAACTTCTCCATGGTAGATTTTCCGTCTAGCATGGTTATTAAGTTGAATGAAATCGTTAGAAAATGGGTGTATTAACACCATTTTACGAACCATTTTGAGACAATTTTTTGAGTAAAATCCACTATGAATTAGTGAGAGATCTTTATTGATTTGTATTCTCCTTCATGAGTAAATCAAAATCATATATTTACTTGCTCAAAACGGTTAAGGGGTGAATGAGAAATTGTCTCCCTAAGTGGGACTGTTTCATTTCTGAAAATGAGTTCAGAGATTTTAGTCACACATCGAAAAAATCAAAGCAATTAGAAGAGAATATATAATAACTGTAACACCCCGTGTTAAAATATAATATATATAAGGGGATTTGAGTTGGCCCCATAGGATTTCCTATGGGGATTGCATATGGAATTAATAATGTTGAAAATGAATTAAGTGGGGGGCCCACATGGAAGAAAACAACACTTGTGCTGTTGATGTGCTGTTGACTTTGGTCAAATGCAGAGATGACGTGGCATTTGGAGTAGGGCCCCACCCGGTGGCTGCTCTGTGCTCTCTGTTGATTTCGGAGAGAGAGAACGGAGTAAGTGCTGATAGTCCCATATCGGGATTAAAAATGAATACAATAATATATAAATATAATTGCCTATGATCAAGAGTCATCTAATCGGTTAACCACATTTTGAGAGGCAGTCTATGGTGGGCAGTTGTACTACATAGTATCTAATTTGTATTCTAAATTGTATAAATTGTCTGAGCTAAGGGTAGGGGCATTACAATAACATCTTTCTTGGCATTGTAAGATAGCAAGTCAAGAGGCTCTCTCTCGCGTGGGGGGGGGGGGGGGTGTGCAAATCTCGGACTGAATTATATGCAGCTTGCGTGCACTTGCACATCCTGCGGACATGAATGCCGGACCGACATGAACCCCACCTCGTGCAGAGCCTTTTAGGGCCCCCTCTCCCCTGAATACACACACCATAAACTCTTCTCTTTCCCCTTTATGTTCTGTGCTTCAAGTCCAGTTCCATTCTTCGGTCGTTCGGTGATAGATTTCAAACGATGTCCGGTTTGAGAGCATGACGTGGTGCCTGCGTCAACTTTTCTATCGTTGCAATCTGGGAGACAGACGTCTATGCAAATTCCATCACCCGGACGAGGCAAAAGCTGTTTTAAGGAGATTGTGTAATACACAAGTATCGACACAAATTATTTGGTTTGTAATTTTGTAATTTCTTTTCTTTTCTTTTTATTTGTTGGTTTTTCTCCATCTTCTTCTTCTTCTTCTCCCATTTTGTGCCTCTCAATTATATTTGGTTTTATTGTAAACGATATTTACAAACAAGATATTGTAACAGAAATTGGTGGTGAATATATCAAGTTGGAAGCTTTTAGATAATCTGCATTAATCACCCTTGGTTCAGATAACTCCGTATTGAACTCCACTGTATGATCTAGAAGAGTGGTACTTTCCTTCATTGAGTAACCCAACAACATTCTTGTTTGGTACATCTGACCCTGTAACGACGATTTCGAGTAGTCAGTTCTAAGTCTTGCCCAAAGACTCGTCGCTCTTCTCCTAAAGCTGACTTCGCTCGTCAATAACATTCGGATTAAACCCAATGCTTATGAATAAATATCCTCCCAATTCTCCTGCTTTGTGCCGATTGGTCTTCCATTATCTCCTTCTAGGGCTAGATCCTAACCTTATTGAACTGATGCTTCGTGCATGTCCACCTTCAAGAGACCAAAGTTGATCTTACCTTCAAACCACTTGATATTCATGATCTGATCTATCATCTCCAAGGAACTCGAACAAACCCACGACCCTAATGCTCTGATACCAATTGTTAGAGAATTTGATTCCCTCTTCTACTAGGGTCTTGTTGGGTTGAGCGACACAATATATACAAACCACCAAGCAAATAGAAGATCAAACCAAACACACCAAATGTCACGCCCCGCTTTCCATTCCACGGGAACACATGCACGTAACTGAGGCCCAGCGAATGATATAAGTATGCCAACTCATATCATCCATAAGCTGTACAATACCAGGTAACTTAACAGTACAATAGTAATCACATAAACAGGAATATAATGCAATAACCAGTATCTGAAATACAAGAACTTACGAAACAGAGAATATGCAGTGCAGTAACAGTTCAACGAGTTCTCTCAATAACCCATCATCTGTACCTGTACAACATAACTCGAAGAAAGACAAATGAAGTACCCGTTAGAGCAAGTTACGGTACGCAAGTAGTACAAGCAAAAAGGAACGGAAACAAGATATAACAGGGGAAGCAATAAGAAATGAGAATTCAAATACGGAACAACATGATAACGAGAAACAACATACATAACGAAAAGGAAACAAGAACTAAACATGTCTCAAACATAACTAATCAGGAACAAGGAATTATGTAATAGGAAGCATGTCGTGTAAACAGAAATCTTGTAACTTATAAACATGTAACATGTAACTTATAAACATGAGTCATGTAATCTTGTAAACAGGAATCATGTAAACTTATAACAGGTATCAAGTAGCATGCAAGCAGGTAAAACATGCAACGGGTGTTAAGTAGCATGTACAAGTAACAGAAATGTGCAGGTAATCATGTTATTCTCAAGTCTTGTACTTAATCATATCTAGGTAGCACTTCATGCGATCCATTTATTTACCACATGGTTACTACATACAAACAAGTTGCATTTAGATTTTGTGGTGGATTCTATAGGTCATGTACTCGGATCTTCACAGGACTACAAAACTTGGTCAGTAACTTGATCGGTAACATGTAACTAACTTGGTCGGTAAACTTGATCGGAAACTTTGTCGGTAATTTGGTCGGTAAACATGTCACACGGGAAACACGAGTCCCCTTCGGAGTACAGACTCCTATATTGTCCACTCCTAGATCTTTCCCTTAAACCCTAGCTTGTTCTTATTATTATAATCAAAACAGGCATGAAAGTGCACAAACAGGACAAGTAACATGACAAGGGACAGGAAATAAGTTCACGCTAGGTAGAAATACATTCGAGCGTCAAAACAAATTATAATTATTAGAACGACAAGAATTCCAATTCCGGACAGCAGGACGTTGCTGCACCAAAACTGAGATTCCCGTTGCCACAGGAATGCAAATCTGGATCTATCAAAAAAATCTAGAAACTAAACTCTCTGCCGAATCCCATATACACAAGTCATACATCAGCTACAGTAAGAGGGTTTAAAACATTGTTTTATATAGAATTTATGTTCAATCAGAAAATGCAAAGTCTTATTTATAAGCATGAAAGGGGTCCAAAAATAACATAATTAAATCTAAGAAAAATCTGGAAGGTTCCCTAGCATGTCTAGTCTCAACATATAAATTTCATGACATTCCATTACAGATAGCATAGTCTATTTAATTCGGAAAACAGAATGACGCAACAAAATTTTAAATCTGAAAGTTCAGACACAACAGTACCAAAACAGTGATAATTCACAAAATATTGTAATACCCTGATTTTTTCAATTAATGAAAAAAATTATTTATTTTGGCACGTAGTGTACACGTGTAATATTTTGGTTAATATTTTCATCAAGATGAGTAAAGATATTTTAATTTGTGCTTTTCATTGTTTTGTACAAAAGCCTTTTTCTTAAAGCCCAAAATGTACTTCTTTTATTTTTAAACAACTATTGTTTTGGGCCATTTATTAAAGCCCATGGTTTAATTCTATTTTTTCTACAACTTGTAATGTAGAACACTTTTTTTTAAAAGATTTTTATTTTGTATTTTGTACAAGTTTCTCTTTTGGGTGGCTAGTGCTTGTGCATGAGCACACTTTTCTTGGCCGGATTGGGTAAGGAGTGAATTTGAGTCATGGGTGGTTATCTAGAGTGTGGGTAGTTATTACAACTCCCTAGTTCATCCTAGCCCTTGACCCTATAACTATCTATTAAATCCTAGCCCTCCATCTCACCCAAAATGGTGTATAAATACCCCCTCTCTTCTTAAACATCCTCTACACTAAAATCCCTTGGAAGAAGAAATATATATTAGAGATTTGTGAGTGAGAGTTCTTTTGGAGGCCTATCATCTCTACAGAAGAGTTTCAGTGTGGAGCAAGGAGCAAGGAGCAAGGAGTCGCGCATCGCATTAAGAAGCTTTACTGGATTCGGTTATTTCGTCAATAAGGTGGGTGTTTCTCAGGACTTCTAACGTAGTAAATATGTTATGGCTATGATGATTGTTACCATGCTTGTGAAAAGTAAGTTTAAACATATTAGATTGCCCTGTGTATGTTTATGATGAAGGTCGTGAGGGACTAATAATGTAGTAATGACACTGAAAATAAGACTGGAATGGGCCTGTATAGTCGACTGTCACTTGGACAAGTTGACTGGTACGAGGTGAATGTTCTCTCATGATTTATTAATTTAATGGTGTACATGTGTACAAACCGAAGTGATAGAATGATTGCTAAATTCATATCCCCCATGTTATATATGATGGAGGAGATGTGAACGGATGAAAAAGAACTATTGATAATTAGTAAAATTGGGAATAACTTGTACAGTCAACTGCTGATATGAACAGCCGACCATTGTATTAAATTAAATTACGAATAGTCCAGAAATTTCATGAAACGAAGTATTTTTATTGTGATGTTCTAGTATGCTAAATTGAGATTTAGTATCCATTTCTGCAAGTAAATGATGAGTAAATGTAAATGCATGCTTAACATTTCCTTGAGAAAAGAAAAATATTAGTTATGTGACATTCTATGTGGTGATGTTAGTGAATAGCTAAGAAATTACGTGTTTATGCAGCATGAATATATATTGTAATGTGACACAATGATGCATGTGAATGGAAGAACAGAGAGAAGATAATTCCTAAATTTGAAATGTTAACCTGTTCGGTCGACTTAATGCAAGCAGCAAGTCGACTGGGCTGAGTATGAGAATTGTAATTAAAACCCCAGGACAGACAACTGATGGAATGACAGTCGACTGTCACGTGAATGATATTTTAAACATAGAAAATTGAGGAGCAGACGACTGGCCATGTGCAGCAGTCGACTCTCCTGAGCAGTTATGAAGAACTTGATTTGACTGAACAAGTCGACTGGAATTTCTCCAAGTCGACTGCCCAGAATACTTGATATGTCAGAAATCTTATTTGGTTTATGTTGTGAATCTTATAGTTGATGTTGGTAAACTCTATTTGTTGTTGCATGAATTTACATGAAATAAATCATAGATTTGAATTGAGAATTAAATGAATATGAAAGCTAAAGAACATGATGTTGAGGTAATGAAAATGAGTTCATGAGTTGGAAATGCTCAAATTAGAAGTTGTGAATTGGAAATTGAAACAAAAGAGTAGCTAAGTCTCCCCCGGCATTGGAAATGGAATGAAATGAAATTTGAAAAGAAAGACCAAGGTTGGTCATGTTGAAATGAATGAATAAGTCAGGTTTAGTGGAGAGGCTAACTCTAGAGCTTTGATTTTTATTCATGATTCTAATAAAAAACTAAGGATTAGTGCATAGTGAAGATGTGATGAAAGTGAGAGAAAAACA
Source organism: Hemerocallis citrina (assembly GCA_017893485.1). Classification (NCBI taxonomy): domain Eukaryota; kingdom Viridiplantae; phylum Streptophyta; class Magnoliopsida; order Asparagales; family Asphodelaceae; genus Hemerocallis; species Hemerocallis citrina. The sequence continues at coordinate 103,427,289 of CM030358.1, read as the reverse complement.
CGAGTATGAGAACTAGGGTTTACGGTGCGGGTGTGTGAGCCACAGAATGCATGCTTGATGAGTCAAGACATGGCGTGGGCACAACTCAGAATGATCGGACCCTAGCCACGCTTGTGGGATGTTTGGTGACTGCAAGAGGATCGTGTGCCATGAAGTGAGGCTGAATTACCACAGAATGCATGCTTGATGAGTCAAGACATGGCGTGGGATTCCCCTCCGAAATTTTCTGTACACAAGCTTGTACTCATAGATCATCTAGGATACTCACCGTAATTACAGTAGTAGATTAACTCATGGCGAGGGATTGAACCCTACAAAGATGAAGAACGATTAAGAGGCTTGCCCTCGGACCTATGTAGTATGGGATGCATAGAATCCGAAAAAGTGCGCATTAGTGCCATCTAATATAAATAATTGCATTACGGATTAAGTGCACGATCGCGACACGACATCATTAAGATTTTCCCCTTTGCTCTATTTTGATATGTGAACAAGTTTGTGATCTATTAAGAAATGAGAATCGTTATACTGTTTCTGGCATAGAGAGGATGGCCATGTATAACTATCGTCGGTTGAATCAACTGACGTACCCACAGTTTTGTATGCAGGATAAATGACATGAAAAAGATTAAAGAGGAACAAATGCTTAAAGATTACTCAATGTTGTTGTACATTTGTTTTATTGTTGTAAATTTTATTTCCGCTGTGCAATGTAAATGTAATATTGATGTAAATTCTGATGTAAAGTGAAAAGTTTAAATTTTCTTGTAAAATTGTACTAAAAGAAGCGAAAAGATCCTGTAGAACATCTCGAATTCAGTGTATTTGGGATTCGGGGCGTTACAAATATAATTCGAAATCCCAATCCGTCAAGCAGTTTGTAAAATAGACATACCAGGATACATTTTATATACACAAAGTTCTTATAAAAAATGACTAGAATCAGGTTGAAAACAGAGTTCTTTACTGAACAACATGCAGTTTAGCAATTATATAATTGATTTCACAAGCATGAAATAAGTTATAAAAAGTCATTAAATAATTCTACAGAAACTTTGGGTTGATCCTAGTCATGCCTAGTCATACCCAGAAAAATACTAAGTCCAAACTTTACTTTTAACATCAGTTTTAATATAATAAATCATGCAGCGTTCTTATAATTCAGAATCTGAAAATTGCGACACAGCTGCAGTAAAATAGCGATAACTCACACATCAAAAATCGGAATTGAGATCAGTCGAAAGTTCTGAAAGCTAGACACCAAAGCCTATGAATCATGTTCACAAATTAATTTATTTTACTGATATTAACAGAGTTTAAATTGTTGTATTAAATCAGGGCAGCAACAAAAAGAAACTTCTTTCATGCATTATATCAAACCACTCATCTACGATAGATCCAAATTAGGGTATGATGCAAGACATGATATATTGGACATTCAAATCAATATGGCATGTGTATTAACAATTTCACAACGGGATAACACATCTAGCACATCATTCATGTAGCAAAAATCCACAATATATGATAGGTTGCGAACAAGTATATACACTTCAAGATCTCTATCTAAAACCAATTTATTTTTGTGTAGTGTGTGTGCACTTATTGTGAATAATCATGGTCATGAAATGATGGAATCGGATCAAGCGAACAAGATTATGATTTTCAAGGAATTATCATGAGAATGAAAGCAAAGATGAATGCAAGACTACTTACGGTATTTGAACTTGTAGGAGGAACAAAATCAACATACAAGCTACTTACCTTGGTGGAGACGATACCGAAGAGAAGAGAATAGCGGGAACGGATCCCGACACACGGACACGAACACAACTATCACAAACATGAGAACTTGCGGGATTGAGAAAGATGACGGGGCTCGGACGACGGGACGGTGGCACAACGGCGGACAGGCGGGAGGATGACTGTGGGGCGATGGGAGGTTGCGAGTTGAAGACGAGTAGGGAAGGAGGTTGACGTGACTGAGGTGATGGTGAGGCAGGGGTTTTTCGGTGGTTCGGGTGATGCAGGCGAGGTGGCGATGAGGAGGAGGAAGGCGGCCATGGTGGTGGTCGATGGGTCACTCGATCATGGTGGAGGCAGGGCGGAGGAACAATCGAGTGGTGAGTTGGGGGGTTTCGGAGGTAGGGGATGAACAGGGGGGTTTCGGAGCAGGCTCGAGGAAGGGGAAGGGGTTTATACAGTGAAGGGGGGGGGGGGGGGGGGGGGGGTTGGTGGCTGAGAGTGTATAGGAGCCAGGGTTAGGGTTAGGTTTAATAGGGTACATATATAGGGTGAGGGTTTGGGTTAACGGGTTGAATAGGATTTGGATCAAAAAAGAGAATGGGTATTGGGTTTTGGCTTATAAATCAATTAATCGGTTTAAATTCAAAAGGAAAAAAATAATAAGCATTATAGGGTTTATAAAATACACATAGACATGTACATTAAGTCAAAATGAATACGTATAAAATAGAGTATGTTCGGGCTTAAAATAAAATAATAATAATAATAACATTAACAATAAAAATCACGATACTGCAAATAATAATACTAACAAAATAATACTGGTAATAATAATAATAATAATAATAATAATAATAATAATAATAATAATAATAATAATAATAATAATAAAATTGATAATAATAATAATAATAATAATAATAATAATAATAATAATAATAATAATAATAATAATAATAATAATAATAATAATAATAATAATAATAATAATATACATATCAAAATAGGTTTGAGATAAACAAATTTATTAAAATCCAAATAGTAATAAAATAAAATATAAATAGTCGATCACTTAGAAATAGAAAAATAAAGTTAGAATATATACTATTATTCGAAGCAAATATAATTTTCGGTTCAAAGAGATTTTAATAGAAGGTCCAAATCGAATTAAAACATAATGAATTTATAAATAATCAAAATATGGAAAATATTCAGAAAATATATATTTACGGGAACGAGAGTTACACCAAAACACACAAATTTTTTCCGGTTGGGGCTTTCACCTTAATCCGGGGGAGAAGAATCCGAGATATTATTCAACTACAGAAGATACAAGAATATTACAATTCTCACCACCACCCTCTCTAACCTCACCAAAAAATACTAGTTGTTTACAATTGGAGAACCTCCCAAACTCTCTTCAATGAAGTACTCTCTCTTTTGGCTCTCAATGAAGACCAATTACAATAATATATAGAGATCTAGAGAAAACCTAGTTCGATATCTTGAAACAATAGCCATCTGATATTTCCTGAAGTGATAAACATACGATAAGAGTCGTACGATCTAGCTTGGAGAAGAAGTCGGGCTTCAAATGAATCCTTAGATCCGCACCCAAACACAAGTAGCAGTCATATGCGGTCAACTGCCCAAAGTGCAGTCGACCGCATTTGACTCCAGCCAAACCTGAGGGTGACAGTCGATTGTGCAGTCGACCGCACCTTCTTCTGTTGTTGCTGTTGCTTCTCATCTTTCATCCAATCAATGCGTTGCTTCCTTCACTTCATCGTCTTCGTTTTGAATATAGTATGCAAGACATAAACCCAACATTTCCATGGTTAGAACATGTGATCAGTTTCCCATCTAGCTGTGAGCACTAGTCAGCCTAGATTATTATTATCATTATTATTATTATTATTGAAAGAAAGTATGGAATATGACCACCTTGTTTCATTAATGAGAATGTAATAAAATAAACCATGTTAAATAGGGAATGCATCATCCCTCAAACATTCAATAAGGGTAGGATTACAAAGAGAAAAATTCAACGAATAATTAGAGACACACTGATCAAATAATGAACCAAAATCTAATTAACCACTAACTATCATTGCTCTTTTTTCTCTTGGATTTTCAACAATTGACACTACACCAACCAGGCGTAACTCCAATGGGCAAGGTCTAGGCCCAATTCCAGTGGCCATGGCCTAAGTAGGGATTGAAGTAGCAGTAATAGGTGATTCATAGAAAGATCCAAATTGAGATTGAAAAATGATTTGAAAGGGGGTGTGACTGTGGGTTGTTGGGTTTAATGTCTTGCATACTACTTCAGTTTGATAAGAAGATGATGAGACAAGCGAAGGATCGAACATGAGAAGAAGTTGAGCAGCAGACAGGCAGCGAAATGCAATTGACTTCCTATTAAGCGGTCGACTGCTACGCGCTGTGTTTGGGGTAGAGACAGGGTCAGTTGACCGCCCCATATGGGCAATCGACCGTCCAGGGCGGCAGACATTGGACTTGGAATTTTGGGCTGAATTTGTTGAAGCCCTTTTCTCATCTTCATGTTAGATCTTACAGCTCTAATTGTATGGTTATTTCTTCAAGAGTATCGAACGACTATTGTATCAAGATTAAATGTAGGGTTTCTCTAGATTTATATAAATCATTGTAACATCTCCTCTTGAAGATTTAACAAGAGTGGGCCGAATACAATAAAGAGTACTTCATCTGAGAGGTAGAGTACTTATTCTCCATTGTAATAAGCAAGTAATTCCAGTAGGCTTTAGAGAGAGGTAGGTTCATGGTGAGGAGTTGTATTCCTTGCATATTTCTCTAGTTGAATAACTTCTCAGTTCTTTCTCTTTCGAATTTGGCGAAAGCCAAACCAGGATAAATTTGTGTGCTTCGGTGTATTTGGGGTGATATACTATTTTGTTTGATGGTTTGTTAATTGACTCGTGCCGTTAAACTCAGCAGATTCAATCTGAAATTTTCTAACAATTGGTATCAAAGCTTCAAGAGTTGCAGAACAGAGTTACTTGGGTTTCTTGGAGAAGCTGGCAGATTAAAAGACAAAAATCAAGCAGTTTAACTGTAAGATCAACTTCAATCTCTGAACGGTGGACATGTATGATGCACCGGTTCAGAAGGACTTGCACCTTGCCCTAGAAGAAAAGAAGAAAGCTGACACGAAGCAGGAGAAGTGGGATGAGATTTGTTTGAAATCCATGATTAAAATTTGAATGTCATTGGCGGACGAAGTCAAGTATAATATTCTTGAGGAGAAAAAGCACAGCAAGTCTATGGGCGAGACTCAAAACTGATTACTAAGGATCGTCATTACTGGATCAGACGTACTGGAAGAAAAAGTTATTTAGGTTCTCAATAAAAGAAGGTACCAATCTTCCAGATCATATTGTGAAGTTCAATAAGGTATTACCTGAACTAAATGCGATAAACACTAATGATCTAAGCAAAGAGGATAAAGCCTTCAACTTGATCTATTCATTGCCTGATTCATATAAACACTTGATAATTACCATGCTACAGGGAAATCTACCAAAGAGACACTCATAGTAGCGTGATCAAGGGTTTGAAGGAAGATGTACTTAGGAAGGAGACTACAAAATCAGGGTTAGTTTCTACAAGCTGCTTTGTGTTGGATGGTACTTCAATTGAAATGGATATGTCACACAAGGGTAAGATCAGTTTCTATCAATTTAGAGGAATTGGACATTATAAGAGAGACTATCAAAAGTGGCTGAGTAAGAAGAGTGCTACTACAGGAGGTGATCAAGCCAACATAGTCGGTGCCACTAGTTTAGGTGAATTTGGTAAACTATGTATTCTTGTTTCAAGTTCTTCAGATGTGGATTCGAGTTGATATCTTGATTCGGAGAGTTCTTATCATATTTTCTTCGAGAGTGAGATATTTTCTACTTACAAGTCTACAACAGGCCATAGTGTGAGAACGGGGACAAGTGAGATTTATGAAGTGGTGGGTGAAGGAGCAATTGAATTAGAGATGCGAGATGGTAAATGGTTCATACTAGAGGAGGTCATGCATATTCCAGTGATGAAGCAAAATCTGATATCCTTGGGGACTTGTAACACCCCGCAAAATTGGGTAATGACAATTTTGCCCTCGTGTGTTACGCACGTGTATTTTGTACCATTACGAGTAATATTCGTAACATATTTTTATATAAATATCATATTCTGATTATTTATATGTATTCCGTTTTCTCAAAACTCATTTCAATCATATTTTTAGCCAACTCAAAATATTTATTTTAATCTTTGTGTTTTACTATATTGCACGTGCTTTCAATACACGTGTCGATTACGTATATATTCCATTACGTGAAATATCCGTAACATTTTTAAATATACATATTTTGTATTTTTGACTGCTTTTCGTTCTCTCAAATTTATTTTTAATATTTGGCATGTGCATTGTACATAAAATTTTATGTGCATTTTATTTCTAAAACTTTCTAAGATGTCATGCACACTTTTTCTTCTAATTTTGTTTATTTATTTTTAATAAAAACCTAAAGGCCTAAAGATCATCTTAAAGCCCATTAGAAAAATTATTTAAAAGAAAAGCCTATTAGTAAATCAACATTTTTAATAAACACCTTTTATCCTACACTTGTTATGTAACAATATGTACAATCAAATAAATAACAACTAACTAAATGAGAAGTGTACACATGTGGAAAATCCAAGGGTTGACCAATTCATGAAGGAAGAAGAAGAGTTGGGAGTTTGTGGTAATAATGGTGAGTGGGTGATTAATTTTGTTAATGGGTATTTATTTTTGGGTAATGAGTAGACCTTTATTCACCCATTTAGCCCTATAAATAGCCCCTCCTATTTCATGAACAAATGCACCAAGAATCAAAAGAAAAGAAACAAAAGATAAGAAAGAGAAGTAAAGAAAGAGAGGCTTGAGTTCTTGCTTGGAGGAAGGGAAGGCTTGGCTTTGCTAGGAGGAGAAGGCTAGCATCTTGTTGGAGCTAGGAGCAACATCCAAGGAGTCTTCTTTCATTTTTCTTTCTTCAATTAAGGTGGGTGTCTTTTTGAACTTTCTAAATTATAGTATCATGCATGTGTAGGTAAAGTGATATATAAAACTGATATGCATATGGATAGTGATTAAATTGTAATGATGATATTTAGAATAAAAACACATGCTAATTGAAAGATTGTCATGAAAATAAGTTGATTGATGTTGTTTGATTGCATGGTAGTACATTGTGATTAGATTAAATGATATGAATATAGATTTGTACACGAAGTTACTAATTCATGCCACGAAAAGTTATTATTTTGAGTTTTGTTTTCCCATCTGAAAATTGTATTTAATAAAATAGTTAGAATCTAGAGCTAAAACTTTTTGAGAGCATCATGTATGTTTTAGGAACATTCCTTTAAAATTTCATAAGATTTGGAGGTCGTTTACTATTTTAATAAAATCTAAACTCAGAATTGGTTAATTGTTGACTGGTTGCTGGAAATCTGTACACATTTCAATTTTTGATCAATTCAGCATTGTAAATGAAATAATTTGAGAAAAGTCAGAACTAAGAAGTTGCAGTAGACTAATTAACCTTTCTGAAAAGTCTAAAAAATCAAATTTTCACAAAGAATTGAATTTTATATAAATTTTACAAGACTGTACAGTGGCAGTATTTTAATATTTCGACCCCACTGTATATTTCGAAGAATTCAGGGTTATGATACAGTATTTTAAGGAAACTTATAACTAAGAAATTGTAGTAGACTTATACACCTTTATTTTGATATAAATAACGCAAAGTTTCATGATATATATGATTTTCTATGATTTTTACAAACAGCATGAAATGTAGTTTCTGACTTTGAATTTACTGTTTTGCAAATGATACTTAAACAAGGTGATTGAAAATATATTCTCGCTGTTTTAAGTTATATTTTGAGAAAATAAAGATCATATTCATGCTTAGATGAGATGTGAACTCAAGAAAAATATGTATATGGTTAATGACGTTAGGAATTGGTTTAAAATAAATAAAATGATGAGACGAGTTTCAATGATAAATTTTAAGAAATTATGTTTTAATCTTAAAGAACTTGTATTGAGAAGGTTTTGATGAATATAAAAATTGTATTGTGAAACTGAATATGTTGAGATTGTACTTATTGATGAATAAATAAGAATGTAAAGAATTTGTATGAATTATGAATACATGAACATGAGTTATACGGGTATGAGTATCCCAAGTTATTGAATATGGAAAGATGTTGATTCTAGAGGCTTGGTGATACCTAGGCACCAGCAAAAGTAATGAAAATGAATAATTGATTTTTGAGAAGTGGCCAATGTGGGCTGTCGTTCTTAGTATTTTTGTGTAAGACCGGTAGGAGGGTAAACTAGCTTTAGATGGTATTATTTATTTATGTTCAAACATAAGAATTAGGTACTAAGGGAAGATGTAGTAAACTTGGGCAAACGTGATTAGAGGGCCTCTATATAGTCGGGCGGTAGATTCCGGGACTATAGACCCAGTCAGGTGGTGGATTTCGGGACTGTGGTTGCTTGCGATGGAGGCGAGCCTTAATTAAATCCAGAATTATGATTGATCGGGCGGTAGATTTCGGGATCATGATTAGTCGGGCGGATAGTAGGCTGTACTCCAGTGTATATGCGTATACCGGGGCTAGAGGGACACTTGCAGGATGTTCGCACAACGATGATTATTTCTGTATAGTCGGGCAGTGGATCTCCGGGACTGGAATCCATACTCGTGGAATGTCTAAATTTTATTTTATTACTGGGTAGTTATCATGACGAGGGATAAAACCCTTTAATGTGGAGTACATAGGTGCTTGCCCTCGAACCTATGTAGTATGGGATGCATTTAATCTGAACAAGTATGCATTAGTGTCATTGTAGTATAACACCTGCATTAGGCATTAAGTCATATCATACATTGACATGTTTAGGATAGTCACTCTTTACATTTTTATATGCATTCAAGTTTGTGATTGTTAAAGTAGGAGATTTCGTTATAATACAACATAAAGAGAATTATTGTTTATAATACTGCGTCGGTTGTAAGCAACTGACGTGCCCATAGTTTCATATGCTGGTCTTGGAACTTACAAGAAGATGTAAAGATAAATTTGATGTTGATGTTTACTTACATGCTAAAATTGTTAAAACTGTATATTTATCCTGTTGTACTTCATTTATTTTCTGCTGCGTTATTGACGTAAAAGAACAATGTTGTAATAAAAAGTTTTAAATTTCCTTATAAAATTGTACTAATTGAAGTAAAAGATCCTATTGTACTACGAATTACATGTAGATGGAATTCGGGGTGTTACGGGAATCTTGATTCTCGAGGTTGCAAGTACATAGTTCAAGGTGGAGTCATGTTAATTTGGGAGAGTTGTCGTAAGATGATGAAGGGTAAGATGGGAATTGGGCAGAGTCAGCACAATCTCTACCAGCTTTGGGAGAACATAAAACCTAGGCCTAGTTGTTTGAAGCTCGATGTCCCTAAAGCACTATCTAGTACGTTGTCACTAGAGTCACCCGAGTGAGGCTGCGACGTTCGAATATCGTCGAAAGGTGGAGAGAGTCTTGGGGTAGGTGGAGTTCGTGTGGATGATGACACCTCCATGAGTACACCTACTTGGGTGTACCCTTGAAAAGGGCATATTGTTGGATAAAAACAAGTGGAGGTTTATTCAATTAGCAGAAGAAGTCATTGAATTGGGTTTGTATACAGGTGAAGAAGAAAATGTCTAGAAGAGTTTTTTTTTATCACACATGTGTGGATTCATGCGTATACAATCCAAAGTGGATATTGTTGGGTTTAATGTCTTGCATACTACTTCGATTTGATAAGAAGATGATGAGACAAGCGAGGGATTGAAGAAGAGAAGAAGTCGAGCAGCAGCCAGGCAGCAAAATGCAGTCGACTTCATATTGAGCTGTCGACTGCTACACACTATGTTTGGGGTAGAGACAGGGTCGGTCGACCACCCTATATGAGAAGTCGAACGTCCTGGGTGGCAAGAAGCGGGCTTGGACTTTTGGGCTGAATTATTTGAAGCCCAGTTTTCATCTTCATGTTAGATCGTACGACTCTAATTGTATGGTTATCTCTTTTGAAATATCAAACGACTATTGTATCAAGATTAAACCTAGTGTTTCTCTAGATCTATATAAATCATTGTAATGGCTCATCTTGAAGATAGAACAAGAGAGCATCAAATACGATATAGAGTACTTCATCTGAGAGGTAGAGTTTATTCTTCATTGTAATCAACAATAATTCTAGTAGGCTTTAGAGAGAGAGAGGTTCGTGGTGAGGAGTTGTATTCCTTGTATCTTTCTCTAGTTGAATAACATCTCAGTTTTTTCTCCCCCGGATTAGGCAAAAGCCAAATAAGGACAAATTTGTGTACTTTGGTGTGTTTGGTGTGATATACTATTTTGCTTGGTGGTTTGTTAATTGACTCGTGTCATTAAACTCAACAGATTCGATCCGAAAATTCCTAACATGGGTTCCATGCTTTGTGAAGCTAACCAAAAAGCCATCCTTTCAGCCCCTTGTTTTGTATCAGAAGGTGGGAAGGCTTTTGACTAAGGTTAGCTAGCATCTGTCCCCACTCGATCCAATGGTCGTGGCTTCCTCCGTCGAGATCATCAACCTTAACGTCCCATTAGCAACCCCGGCCGATCACACACCAGTAATGAGGGCTCTTCTGGCCCCACGTTTGCCCCCCCTCCATGCTATACACCATCGGCATCACCCTTGACGTTCGTCAACAACTTCGGTTGATGTTGCGACACTCATCTCTCTTCCAAACCGACCACCCTCCTTGTGGTCATACATTTGGTTCTCTCGGCAGCATTGCTCCTCTAGCAACACGTACATCTCTTTTTATCACGATATAGCCCTCTTTACTTCCTCATTGAAAAGCCTCATTGATGGGTGTAGCTCTGAAGTCCCAACCTAATCGGTGGCAACATCCTCTCCATGCACTATTTCCATGGCTATACATCGATCCCTCAACAGGGTAGCGTCGATGACCTGCGACGCAACAACTTAGTTGCTTCAAGGGGATTCTTGTAAAGCATTCCACCATTATAGTGAAAACTGAGATGGAAAACAAAAGAGGTTGGGGGAGGGGGAGGGGGAGAGTTGGAGCCACTAATGGTGGTCTCGTCCCCCTCCCAAATGGAGTTTAGGGCGCGTTTGGAAACCCAAAAAACTAGGGAAAGGAATGGAATACTGCGGATAGACCCATCTTATCCTATTCCACGGCCTGTTTGTTTTGAAAAAGAAAATAAAGGAAACAATTAAATGTCATTCCCTAGGGAAAGATTTGAGCCAAATTCTATTCCAGCTCCACCCCCTCGGAAAGCTGGGTAAAGGAATGGAAACAACTAATTTTTCTTCTCTATTCATCAAGAAATCAACCCTCTTCTCCAAATTTTGAGAGGGCTCTTCGTCACCATCACCTCTCGAATGCAGTGCAAATATGTTAAAAGAACTTCACATAAAATAAACGTTAAATTTCAGAAACCACCGAACTTTTTAATCAGAGAATAGTTGTTTTTTTTTCCCGCTTTCAGTTTCGGCAAATCACCTCGCCAAATTTTAGTACCGAACTAAGATCCCTCTTTTGGTGTAAATTACCCAATGTTCTTGATCCCGTTGATAATATATTTTTTACCCGATTCTTTTTTAAATTCAAATATCAAAAGTGAAAAGAATTAAATTACAAAAAAATAAAAAAAATAAAAAATAAGGTAAACTAATTAATTTTGGTTAGAGTGGGTGATTTTAGAATTAATAAATCTTCATTTTTTGGGAGTGTCAGAAGTATGTTTTTTCTCTCCAGGAAAACAATTTTATTCATTACTCAACCTAAAATGCTAAATGTCAGAAGTATGTCCATGTACAAATGTTATAAAAAAGTTTTTCAAAATGCCGTAATCCATAATATTCCATTGTTTGCCAAACAAGACTAGGGAATGGAAACAAAAAAAGTCAATTTCATTCCACCAGTTGCCAAACACACACAACTTATAAAGTTAATTCATTCCTTTCCCTTTCTTTCCATTCCTCTCCATTCATTTTCATTCCATTCCTTCCCATTCCCCAACTTAAATGTTTCCAAACAAACCCTTAGAGTTATTACACTCTAAATCTTGATTACAAAAGATATTACACTCTAGATCGATATTGTTAACAATTTACGAATATATTCTCTATTAATTCTTCTAAAAAGATATCTTACATATGATCCAACTATCTATTCGTGCATATACAATTTTACTGTAGCTTGCATTCACCTACACTGATCAATGGTTTGGACTTTATAATGTATATTTGTACGAGAAGACTGGACCCATTAATTTAAGGGTTTTTTCTCACATGGGTCACTAATAAATATGGAAATTCCATATATCTCACTCAAAAATTGATATTTCCATATAACTCACTCACAATATTGACCAATACCAAAAAAATATTTTTTTTGTTATTGTCACTCTACTTATGTTAAATCTTACTCTGAGTTTAAAAATGACTATTTTACCCTTTTTTTAAGGTTAGGGTTTAGGATTTAGGGTTAGGAATTTGGGGTTTAGGGTTTAGGGTTATGATAGGGTTAGGCTTAGAGTTTTAAAAGATGGCAAAATAGTCATTTTTAACTCTTAATTTTAAAAATAGCCTTAACCCTTAATTTTAAAAGAGGGCAAAATAGTTATTTTTAAACTTGAGGAAAAATTTAACATAAGAAGAGTGAGAATAACAAGTTTGCGAGTTACATGAAAATATCAATTTGTAGTGAGGTATATAGAATTTTTACAATTGTTAGTGACCCGTGTGAAATTGACCCTTAATTTAATTACATTGAGAGCATCCATCCTCATTGAATTAGAGTTCTAAAATCTTGAATTTTAGAGTTATTAAAAATTTTGGTTTGTGTTTTGCTATTTTCTTCCTAATTTCTACTCATGGAAATATTAAATGATCAATTGCAACTTGCAAGTTTTTTTTTTATACCAGAAAAAGGTTGGAGTGGGGTCTTTTTACATCGCAGGAATTTTATAAATAAAGTAGTCATCAAACTCAGCATAGCACAAATACTGAAATACACAATATTAGGGTTTCTTCGGAATCGCAACTTGCAAATTATGTGAGATTAAATCAGATGGTGTTAATTAATTAAGTGGCTTGTCAGGGGTGTCGGCAGTTGCAGTTGGTCGACGTTGTGTTTGAAGCATGGGGGTCGAGTGCGAGCTTATGGGTTTACTGTCAGCAGCCTTCATTTTTCTAGTTAAGTTATATTGAGTCTGGTTAAGTTGTATGGAGTCTGTAATAGGTAGTACGTGCTTAGCGCACCTTTTTTCATATGAATCTTTGGCGGGAGATGGGCGGGAAGCTGAGTGTGCTTCGCGCATGTTAATTCATAGTTTTTGTCGCGTAGTGTAACCGCCCACTCCTATTTCTAGCTGAGCTGTAATCGCTGAAAGAGGAATAAAAAAAATCTATTCTCTTCTCTAATCGTCTTCTTCTCAACCCCATTCCTTCTCCAACAATCCATGGCCAGATCTAGGAACCCCAGAATACCAACTCCTGACAATTTGGTATCAGAGCCAGATGGCTTCGATGACGACGCTCGCAATGAAGGTAGTGCTGCGTTGGAAGAAGAGGTAGCAAATTTGAGAAGCCAAATGGTGGAAGGGCAACTGCAAGCCAACTATCTCACAGTGAGGGTCGAAGCAATCGCCACCAACATTGGAGATAGGTTCTCGACAATCGAAACAAGGTTGGAGTCGATGATGTCGATGATACAGCAGAACTCTCCACCGCCATCTAATCCTCCCCTGCTTCCCAATCCCAATCCAATCCTACCACATCCACCCTTACCACATTGTCAGAGGGAGGTACTATTCTCAAACTCAAACTTGATGCAATCTTAAAATTTCTGTGAGGGAGGTGGAGTGTATCGAGCACCATTTAAGGTGGAGTTTCCGCTGTTTCAAGAGGGAGATCCGACGGAGTGGATCTGTGGAGTCGAGCAATTTTTGGATTTCTATGAAATCCCGGTGAACCAAAAGCTGAAGTATGCATCCCTCAATCTTCGTGGAAGAGCAGCTCAGTGGTTCCGCAGACACTTGAAGCCTAGGATCCATGAAATCACTTGGGCTAGATTTCTAGAAGAATTGTTAACCCGATTTGGTCCGACGGAGTTCCAGAACTATGAAGGGACCCTTTCCAAGCTAGAGCAAAAAGGAGATCTGGAGACATATGTGCAAGAGTTCGATAGACTCTCTAATTTTGTAAATGGCTGGACGGAATCACATTACCTTAGTACTTTTATCAATGGCCTCAGAGGGGAGATACGATGGGATGTTAAGTCTCAGCATCCGAAGAATGTGAACGAGGCTATTGGGTTGGCAAGGGGATATGAGGAGAAAATTGCATGCCTCCGGAGGAATTATAGGCCCCCTTGGTCTGCTAGAAACACTGTGTCCCTTCCTAAAACCAATCCACATTCACAAACCTATCCCTCACCAACTCATACTACTGCAGTTAACCAAAATCCTTCACACACCACCAGTATAAATTCTCCAAATTCTTCAGCTGCTTCCAACTTCATTCCCAAGAGGCTGAATTTACAGGAAATGAGGGAGAGGAGAGCTAGGGGATTGTGTTTTAATTGTGATGAGAAATACGTACCAGGACACCTTTGCAAGACTCAAAGGTTTTATTACTTAGAAGGGCTGGAAGAAGAGAATGAGGTGCTAGCAAATTATGAAGCAACACAGCTAGAGGAAAACTCACAGCCATTGCTACAAGCTCTACCACTGGAGGGGGTGCATCCTGAGATATCCTTTCATGCATTGGTGGGTAATCAAGTGTATCCCCAAACAATGAGGGTCAAGGGAAAGATAGAAGGAAAGGAAGTGAGTATTCTCATCGATTCTGGCTCAACGCACAATTATTTGGATCCACAAACTGCACTTAGAGCCAATTTGTCCATCATGAAAGAGCCCCGATACAAAGTTACTGTGGCCAATGGCCAATGTATGTACAGTGAAGGACAAGTCTCTAGTGTGAGATTCATGGTTCAAGGAGTGGAACTTCAAGCTGATCTCTTGCTTCTGCCCCTGGGTCCAGCTCAAATGGTGTTGGGTGCACATTGGTTAAGGTCATTAGGCCCAGTAACCATGGATTTTGCTCTCATGACCATGGAGTTTCAACTTGAAGGTAAGAAGAAGACACTGCAAGGAATTATCAATTCCCAAATGCAGCTTTTAGATGCTCAGGAGTTGTCTAAGATGAGCCTTGAGTTGTGCCAAGCCTATATGATCCATGTGCAAGAAAGTTTGCCCGATGGAGAAGGAAGCCATAGCCTGCTGCTGATGGAGGCTGATTCTGAGGATGTTCAGCAGGTTCTTCGACAGTTCCCTGAAGTCTTCTCTGAAGTCCTGTCACTTCCTCCTCACAGGTCCATCGACCATCAAATCCCTTTGATTGAAGGCTCTAAACCTATATGTGTGCGTCCATATAGACATCCACACTATCACAAAGGGGAGATTGAGAAACAAGTTAATGAAATGCTTACCGCAGGATTCATTCGACCCAGCAATAGTCCCTATGCTTCACCTGTGATATTAGTGAAGAAATCTGACGGCAATTGGAGGCTTTGTGTCGACTATAGGGCACTCAACAATCAAACCATTAAAGATAAATTCCCAATTCCCCTAATAGATGAGCTCCTAGATGAGTTAAATGGTGCAGAATATTTTTCCAAAATTGACTTGAAGTCGGGTTACCATCAAATAAGGGTTAGTGAATCTGATATCTCCAAGACGGCTTTCCGCACACACCATGGGCACTTTGAATTTGTAGCCATGCCATTTGGCCTCACAAATGCACCAGCGACATTCCAATGTTTGATGAATATCATCTTCAAAGAGCATTTACACAAGTTCATACTGGTATTTTTTGACGATATATTGATCTACAGTGCAACATGAGAGAGCCATCTCCTTCACATTGCCACAGCTCTATCTGTGTTGAGTGCAAACAAGATGGTGGCTAAGGTAAGTAAATGCACCTTTGGGCAAAAGTCAGTAGGTTTTCTGGGGCATATTATAAGTGAAGAAAGAATTTCAGTTGATCCTATTAAGATCCAAGCTATTGTGGATTGGCCTCTACCTCGTACAATCAAGGAGATGAGGGGTTTTCTAGGATTAACAGGTTACTATAGGAAATTTGTGAAGGGCTACGGGGGAATTGCAGCTCCCCTCACTCAATTGCTAAAGAAGAACTCTTTCATTTGGAGCACAGCTGCAACCCAAGCATTTGAAACTCTCAAAAGAGCCATGGTTACAACTCCTGTGTTAAAATCCCCTAATTTTTCCAAGCCTTTTGTGCTAGAATCTGACGCTTCTCAAGCAGGTGTAGGGGCTGTGCTTATGCAAGGTTTCCATCCCATTGCATACATGAGCAAGGAACTCAAAGGCAGGCTGTTGGCACTATCTACTTATGAAAAGGAGGTCTTTGCAATCTTACAAGCTATCAAGTTATGGAGGCAGTATTTGTTGGGTAACCCATTCATTATAAGGACTGATCAAAGAAGCATCAAGTATATATTAGATCAAAGGATCAATATAGAGATTCAAGAGAAATGGTTGTGGAAATTATTGGGGTATACTTTCACTGTGGAGTATAAGAGAGGGATTGATAATTCGGCAGCTAATGGTTTGTCAAGAAGGGTAGGGAAAGATAAAAGCTACTGCGAAGTCACCTTTGTGGTACCCGAGTGGTTAGATGATATCAAGCAGATGGTTGTGAAAGATCCATACTTCACAGCATTGGAAGAAAGGCTGCAGGAGGGAATGGAGAACCAGGCTGCTTACAAAAAGCTTGGAGGAGTTTGGTACTACAAGGGGAGAATCCTAGTGAGTCCTAATGCAAATGTGAGGCATTTGATTTTTTTTGATCACCACACATCTAAGGTGGGAGGTCATTCAGGATTTCACAAAACTTGGCAGAGAATTAAGAAGGATTTCAAGTGGGAAGGAATGCAAAAAGATATCAAGCAATGGATTCGAGAATGCATTGTGTGCCAAACTAGTAAGAGTGAAAATTTACAACCTGCTGGCTTGCTACAGCCACTCCCAATTCCCGATCGAATTTGGGAAGACATATCCATGGACTTCGTAGAGGGATTACCCAAGAGTCAAGGGAAAATTGTTGTGTTGGAAGTAGTGGATCGTTTAACCAAATACACTCACTTCATAGGTGTATCACACCCTTATACTGCGCAAACAATTGCTCAGCTGTTCATTGACAATATTTACAAGTTACATGGCATGCCGAGGAGTATCGTAAGTGATAGAGATCTACTCTTTATTAGCAAATTCTGGAAAGAGTTCTGCAAGATCCAAGATTGCAGGCTCCATCACTCCACGGCTTACCATCCACAAAGCGATGGGCAAACAGAAGTAGTAAACAAAGCTTTGGAGTTATATTTGAGGTGTTTTTGCAGTCAAAAACCTACCAATTGGGCAAAGTGGTTGCCTTGGGCGGAATTTTGGTTCAATACCAATTGGCACGCAACTTCTAAGATGACACCCTTCGAAGGAGTCTACGGCAGACCCCCACCATCTGTTCTACAATATGTAAGAGGGACAGCCAGTATGCCAGCATTGGAGGAAGAACTGAGGTCCAGAGATTCCATACTAAAGTTACTGAAGGAAAACATAGCCACAACACAGGAGCGCATGAAACATTTTGCGGATAAAAAGCATACCGTGAGAGAATTTGAAGTAGGGGATCGGGTGTTCCTTAAAATTCAACCTTACAGGCAACATTCACTTCATAATTCTTCACCCCAAAAGCTTTCTTCAAGGTATTATGGTCCTTACCTAGTGATTGAGAGGGTGGGAAGAGTATCTTATCGCTTACAATTGCCAGTGGGAGTGGCTATTCATCCAGTTTTTCACGTCTCCAAGTTAAGGAAGTGTCATGGTGATCATGCCCCCAACATGTCGTCTGGTCTTCCTACTTGGTGGGTTGGAGATGGGGATCAAGAGGCACCTGAAGCAGTTCTTGACAGGAGAGTCTTCAAAAAGACAATCAAATGGGAATTGAGCTCTTAATCAAGTGGAGGAATGCAGGTGTGGAAGATGCTTCCTGGATTGATATTGACACTTTTCGTCAACGTTTTCCTGACTTCGAACTTGGGGCAAGTTCGATGATAAGGGGGGAGGAGTTGTCAGGGGTGTCGGCAGTTGCAGTTGGTCGACGTTGTGTTTGAAGCATGGGGGTCGAGTGCGAGTTTATGGGTTTACTGTCAGCAGCCTTCATTTTTCTGGTTAAGTTGTATTGAGTCTGGTTAAGTTGTATGGAGTCTGTAATAGGTAGTACGTGCTTAGCGCACCTTTTTTCATATGAATCTTTGGCGGGAGATGGGCGGAAAGCTGAGTGTGCTTCGTGCGTGTTAATTCATAGTTTTTGTCGCGTAGTGTAACCGCCCACTCCTATTTCTAGCTGAGCTGTAATCGCTGAAGGAGGAATAAGAAAAATCTATTCTCTTCTCTAATCTTCTTCTTCTTCTTCTCAACCCAATTCCTTCTCCAACAATCCATGGCCAGATCTAGGAACCCCAGAATACCAACTCCTGACATGGCTCCAATCTCCTTTAAAGGCAGCTGGCATGAACCCATTTGACTTGAATCCAATAAAATATTTGTCACAATTCTATACCATGATTAAGTTGTCTTTCATTATTTTGTGAATCCGTTGTGAATTTCGATGCAGTGATAGACGGAAGAAATATGAGTAATGCAACATCTCCTATCAATTTTATTATAATTTTTTCACTATCTTAGGTGGCACACTTTAATAGGTAGGAAAAGATAGAGTAGGTGGAAGAACTCTCCAATAGAAGTATGCCACCTAAGATAGTGAACAAAATGATAATGAAATTGGTAGTGGACGAAGCATTACTCAAGAAACATTATACTTGGCTTTATAAAAATTTTTAAAAAATTCTAACTGAGGTGTGGATCCAAATGCTCATTTAACTGAATGAATGTAAGCAGTTGTGTTAATCGACTTATGTGTTGTGAGTTGTGGGATCTCAAATACCATAAGAGCATCCACAGTCGTTTTGTATATTTGCCAATTTGCCTTTTTTTGGCAAATGGATCACTGCAATCGTTTTCTATTTTGCCATATTTTGACAAATGGGCTACAGTTGATTCTCAAAAATGAGAAACAAAATAGCGATTCTCAAATTATAGAGGACGGTACAACATATACCGTCCCTCTTATTTTAATTTTTTTTTAATCGAGACGGACGGTACAACATGTACCGTCCCATATATATATATATATATATATATATATATATATATATATATATATATGAATTCTCGGACGGTACATGTACCATCCCATTTTTTTTTTTAATTAATTTTTTAAATTCAAATCAATGACGGAGATTCGCCAGATTGAAAAGAATAAAAAAAAAAAAATTCTCGGACGGTACATGTTGTACCGTCCTTGAATTGGGGAATTAATTAGTGGGTAGGTTAGTTTAATTAATTAGATTTAGTTAGTTTTTAATTAGATTTAGGTATTATTATATTATTTAGTTTATTTAATTAATATATTTTAATAGTTAATCAGTAATTAAATTTTTAAAAAAAGCGCGACGGTATATGTAATACCATCCCACACAAATTTTTTTTAAAATGAGAAAAATATAGCAAACAACGACTGCAGAACACTACGCTATTTGATATTACTGTAGCAGCCATTTTAAAAAAAATGAGAAATACCATTGTGGATGCTCTAACACCGAATATAAACCAATCTACAAGCACACAATAGCTCGAAACACCATAAAAGAAATATAGGGAAAGGAGAGATCAGACTTTATTGATGAAGAAGAAGATTACAACTCAGACCCTCCGAGATTTCACCAAAACATTAGAATTTAATCTTCCTCAAGACTTCTAAGAAACTAGCAGTCTCTCTCTTGAATCTATTTATTTGTGTTAATATTAAAGAGTACAAGGGTAAAAAACCTACAAACTGACTGCCAAAAAGGGCAATTGATTGTCCCTCAAGCCAGACAACAAACTCGGTCGACTGTCCCAACTTGCAATCGACCGTTTCCATTGCTGCTGCTTTTGTCCTCTCTGTACCAGCGTAGTTGGCTATCTTTCGAGCATCCGACAAGGGCAGAGAGCACATGGGAGGGAGGAAGATTAGGCAAGTGCCTTATATAAGTACATTCCATTAGTGCTAGGGCTGGCAACAGACCGAGTTTGGGCCGGACCCATATAGGCCTGGGCCCTGAGCCCGAAGTTTAAAACATAGGCCCGAACCTGACCCGATTTTTTTTGGGCTTAAAAAATTAGCCGGAGCTCAGGCTCGAATTATGCCCGGACTACTTATGCATGTTCTAATAAATATTTTTTCCATAAAATAAAATTATATCAAGAATAATATATGATAAAAAAATAACAATAATAGGATTACTACAAATTTTTGAAGTAATTCACATCTAATTTGTCTATTTTCATTTGATTATATATACAAGGCATAATTTTTCTATCTATAAGCGTTAACACTCATTTCAACTTACATGTATATTCTCTCCTTTTTTAGAAAAAAAGCTCATACATAAATATACATGATGTATACATAGGGTTGTGATGAGTGTAATTTATATCTGCTTTTATTACTCATTTAACGTATAAAAAATGTGAGTTCATGTTTATTTATTTGAATTTCATCTTATTTCTACTCATTTTTAGTTATTTATTTGTTTTTGAAGGAATAAGATGGATGTTATGATTATGGACTCAAATACACGAAGTTATGGAGCTTGGGGTTGGAGAATAAAGAAAGGCAAAAATGCAGCAAGAACATCACCTGAATCTTATTCGGCTATTTTGAACCTGAAGATGGACGAAACTGAACTCGGGATCTAAATGAAAGTTTTCGGTCGTCGAGTCTTCTTCGAAACGAGTACTCTTGCGTCAAAAACGGAGTTCTGTAGCTCCGAAAAAGTCAAATTTTCTACAGCCTACGCGCAGAAAACAGCTTTGCGCAGTCGACCGCACACCCGACCGAAAACGCAGTCGACCAGTCCCCTCTCTGCCCAGATTCCGTAAAATTGACGGTCGACCGTCCAAAATTGCGGTCGACCGCATCGGCGCTGATGATCTATTTTGAGTACAGGTTTCGGGTCGAATGGGTATATTTCTGTATCTCCTTTTAGGGATTTCTTCGAGTGCTATATATAGAGGCGAATGCAAACTTTAGAGAACATCTTGGAGGCTAGAGAAGAAGAGGGATCTTGACGGCTTCAAGCAACAACAACAATAAACGAGTTCTTTCTTCTTTCTCCATTTTCATTATGCAATCTGTTGCTGCTAATTTTGGTGGGGAGCAAACAGATAGAATTTGTGGATTCATGAGAAAACGAATATGGCAAACCTGTTGACCTGTTGACCTTCACCGACTTGTTGACTTAGTCTCTTGCCGCCGCCGCGAACCTGCAAAAAGTGCGAGACACCGGGATGGATCCCGGCGACGCACCCTCCGACACTCTTGTCAGTAATCTGAATGATTAAGCAAGAACTTAAACTGGAAAAGTATTGATTACCTGGTAACAGTGGGGGGAGAGGGGTATTTATAGTCGCCTTAGGGATCCGTTTCAAGATAAGAACATATCTCTACTTCCCGGTGTGAATGGATACAAGCGGTTAAGATCACTTCTTAGGGAAAATTATGAATCTGAATTCTTTTTTATCCTTCTGAACTAGTTTATAACGGATTGGGACCCATACCCAGTAAGACAGACCCGTTTATGGGTTATTGGGCTTTGAAGAAAGACCCAGTTTCCATTTCAAACCCGTTTGTAGATGAAATTACCGTTTTACCCCTGAGCTTTAAGATTCGTGTCCAATTCGAACGACCCCAATTTAATCCCACTTTTAGCCATATCATGAGCCCCCCACTCCTAGAGACTGAGTTCTACAGTCTTTAAGGAGTAGTTTTGTTGTTTTAATGGCGTACGAGATTTTATCGGTGTCCTTAAGGGAGTTCGGATCTTGCTTGAGGTGTAACAGTGTTATTTTGGGCTTGTAAAATGCCCAAAAATATCCTCAGAATTTTCTGGATTTTTTGTGATTTTTCCAGATTTTTCTGAATTTTTTCTCATTTTTTTGAATTTTTTACTCATTTTTCGAATTAAATAATTAATTATCGAAAATATTAATTAATTATTCTAATTTAATAATTATATTTTTCATAATTTTAAAATAATTTTCCAAATTAATAATTATTTTTAGAATTTTTTAATTATTTTTTTCGATTTTTAATTAATTTTTCGGGTTTTTAAAAATAATTAATTCAAATAAATAAATTAAATATTACCTAGATACGTGGCGCATTTCTGGATGTCGATCGTGATCAGATGGCGCTCATCGCAAAACAGATCATGCTCTGGACACGTGGCGCATTTCTGGACGTCAATCATGATCAGATGGCGCGCATCGCAAAGTGGATCATTTTCTGGACACGTGGCGCGTTTCTGAGCATCGATCATGTTGTGGCACGAACTTTGAGACGATTGAACGGTGCGTGTAGGTTGGAAGCATTTTTTCTCCAATTTCGAGCTCGGTGGGTCGGTAGCTTGGCAACCAGCGCCAACCCCTCAGAAGACGCCACGTGCCGCGGTCAACGGAGGCATTGACCGCCACGTGGCAAACCTTTTATTATTATTATTTTTCTTCTTCTTCCCGCCCAGCTCTTTCTCCTCCTTCTTTCTCTGTTTCTTTTTCTTCTTCGTCTCGTCTTCCTTCTACTTCAACCACCGTCACCAGCTCCGATTTCTCCGAGCCTCGTCGAGGGGAGCTTGATTGGAGCTCGTGAGGGTGGAGGCATTAGAGCTCAATAACGGCAAGACTCGGCGGAGCTTAGTCTCGAGTCGGAGCTCGGAGACAGTCGAAGTGTTGGAGGTCGGCATCGGAACTCGGAGGTGGAGTTGAGCTCGGAGCTCGTCGAGGTTAAAGGAGTTCGGCTCGGGAGAGCTTCGACGATGGGTTTCTCAAACTCAGAGGTGGTGGAGCTCGACATTAGGCGAGCTCGACAGTGGGATGTCGGAGCTTGTGAGCTCGGCGATGATGAGCTAGATATTGGAGACGGAGCTCGGCATAGGGGGTAGGTGGCTCGTCGAGGAGCTCAGTGCTTGAAATTCAAGCTCGACGAAGCTGTGCTCAATGATGGCACGAGATCGATACCAGCTTGGAATTGGGTTCGAGCTCGGCGGGGAGCAGCTTGACGAGGAGGAAGCACGGCAAAGGTGGAACTCGGCCATGGCGGAGCTTGGTCGTGAGATCGAGCTCGGAACTCGTTGATGGCCATGGGTTCGAAGTTTAGGAGGAGCTTGGCGATGTCGGGAGCTCGTGAAGGTGATGTGCTCGACAGTGAGTTCCTAGGTGTA
This sequence comes from Hemerocallis citrina, assembly GCA_017893485.1. Lineage (NCBI taxonomy): Eukaryota > Viridiplantae > Streptophyta > Magnoliopsida > Asparagales > Asphodelaceae > Hemerocallis > Hemerocallis citrina. The sequence continues at coordinate 103,403,985 of CM030358.1, read as the reverse complement.
GCTTGAGCTCGGCAGGCCGAGCTTTCGTGAGGAAGAGCTCGGAGTTGAAGGAAGGAGGATCAGCTGTGTTTTTGGCGGGAAAGTTGGAAGAGAAGAAGAAGTTGGGTAACGGGTTGGTTCGGGTTTGGGTCCAAACGGGTTTGGGCCCGACCCGTTAACCCTTTCACCTTTTTTTTGTGGGCTTTTGGGCTACTTGCTTGCTTGGCGAATCCGAGCACGGTTTTTGAGGTAAAATTTTTGCTATTTTGCAGTTCGGTGGCTCGGTAGCTCGAATTTTAGATCCGAGCTACGTGGCTCCATCTGAACGGTTGATCACGATCATGGCGCGAATCACAAGGCAAGAGGCCCAGATCACGAGAAAACGTGATCTTGTCGTTTTGTGGAGATGTGGCAAAATCAGAGTCATCCATCAGCCATGGCACGAATATCTGGATGATCTGACGGTCCAAGGAGCTCGGGGGTATTTTTTCCCCAATACGGAGGTCGGTGCCCCGGTAGCTCGGCGTTGTAGCTCGATAGCTCGGCGTAGCTGTGTTGCGATCCACTTTTCCGGTGCTACGGAGGTCCGATCGGGGCGTGCGACCCCTCGTTTCGAAGCTAACTCGGAGGTCTACAAGTTCTCTTCAGAAATGGGTTGAAGAATCACCCTTCTTCATGGTCAAAATAGTCCCGCAACATTCTTGTCTTGGTGAAGTTGAGGAGTGTTTTGGTCTTCAGAGTCTTCGAAGAGGAGCCCCACTCCTAGGGGAGAAGAAGATGGGCTAGGAAGGTCCTCGTAAGAGCCATGAGAAGATCCACTCTTGGAGGTGAGTGCAAAGAGCAACTCTTGGGGAGGGTTCTAGCTTGGAGCTCGTTTAGAAGAGGCCCGCTTTTGAGGCGAGCGGAGTGAAGAGCTTGGCTCTAGAAGAGTGTCATTTGGTAGACAAGTTTGAGGAGCAACTCTAAGAGAGAGTTGTGAGCTCCAAACTTGCTAAGAAGAGGTCCGCTTTGGAGGTGAGTGGAGCGAAGAGCTTGGCTCTAGGAGAGAGCCATTTGGGAGACAAGTTTGAGGAGCAACTCTAGGAGAGAGTTATGTGCTTTGAACTAGTTGAGAAGAGGTCCGCTTTGGAGGTGAGCGGAGCGAAGAGCTTGGCTCTAGGTGAGAGCCATTTGTGAGACGAGTTTGGGGAGCAACTCTAGGGGAGAGTTTTGAGCTCCGAACTCGTTGAGAAGAGGTCCGCTTTGGAGGGAAGCGGAGCAAAAAGCTTGGCTCTAGGATAGAGCCATTTGGGAGACGAGTTTGAGGAGCAACTCTAGGGGAGAGTTTTGAGCTCCGAACTCGTTGAGAATAGGTCAGCCTTGGAGGTGAGCGGAGCGAGGAGCATGGCTCTAGGAGAGAGCCATTTGGGAGACGAGTTTGAGGAGCAACTCTAGGAGAGAGTTGTGAGCTCCGAACTCGTTGAGAAGAGGTCCGCTTTGGAGGTGAGCAGAGCGAAGAGCTTGACTCTAGGAGAGAGCCATTTGGGAGACAAGTTTGGGGAGCAACCCTAGGGGAGAGTTTTGAGCTTCGAACTCGTTGAGAAGAGGTCCGCTTTGGAGAGGAGCGGAGCGAAGAGCTTGGCTCTAGGAGAGAGCCATTTGGGAGACGAGTTTGAGGAGCAACTCTAAGGGAGAATTTTGAGCTCCGAACTTGTTGAGAAGAGGTCCGCTTTGGAGGGGAGCAGAGCGAAGAGCATGGCTCTAGGAGAGAGCCATTTGAGAGACAAGTTTGAGGAGCAACTCTAGGCGAGAGTTGTGAGCTCCGAACTCGTTGAGAAGGGGTCCGCCTTGGAGGTGAGCCGAGCAAAGAGCTTGGATCTAGGAGAGAGCCATTTGGGAGATGAGTTTGAGGAGCAACTCTATGAGAGAGTTGTGAGCTCCGAACTCGTTGAGAAGATGTCCGCTTTGGAGGTGAGCGGAGCGAAGAGCTTGACTCTAGGAGAGAGTCATTTGGGAGACAAGTTTGAGGAGCAACTCTAGGGGAGAATTTTGAGCTCCAAACTCATTGAGAAGAGGTCCGCTTTGGAGGGGAGTGGAGCGAAGAGCATGGCTCTAGGAGAGAGCCATTTGGGAGACAAGTCTGAGGAGCAACTCTAGGAGAGAGTTGTGAGCTCCGAACTCATTGAGAAGAGGTCTGCCTTGGAGGTGAGAAGAGCGAAGAGCTTGGCTCTAGGAGAGAGCCATTTGGGAGACGAGTTTAAGGAGCAACTCTAGGAGAGAGTTGTGAGCTCCGAACTCATTGAGAAGAGGTCCGCCTTGAAGGTGAGCGGAGCGAAGAGCATGGTTCAAGAAGAGGGCCATTTGGGAGACAAGTTTGAGGAGCAACTCTAGAAGAGAGTTGTAAGCTCCGAACTTGTTGTTTAACGGTTGTAGGAGCAGTTCCGAATGGCGAACCAGTTCTTACTTGCTTATGAGTGAGTAATTTGAAGCGGAATCGAGCCAAGTGTTGGACTCCGAACTCGTCATTTAAGAGAGATTCAACGGTTGTGGGAGCAGTTCCGAATGGCGAACCACTTCTTACCCGCTTATGAGCAAGTAATTTGAAGCAGAATCGAGTCAAGTGTTGGACTCCGAACTCGTTGTTTAAGAGAGATTCAACGGTTGTGGGAGCAGTTCCGAATGGCGAACCACTTCTTACCCGCTTATGAGCGAGTAATTTGAAGCGGAATCGAGCCAAGTGTTGGACTCCGAACTTGTCGTTTAAGAGAGATTCAACGGTTGTGGGAGGAGTTCTGAATGACGAACCATTTCTTACCCACTTATGAGCGAGTAATTTGAAGCGGAATCGAGCCAAGTATTGAACTCCGAACTCATTGTTTAAGAGAGATTCAACGGTTGTGGGAGCAGTTCCAAATGACGAACCACTTCTTACCCGCTTATGAGCGAGTAATTTGAAGCGAAATCGAGCCAAGTGTTGGACTCCGAACTCGTTGTTAGAGGGGGTTAACGAGGTGTAGGAGCAATTTCAAATGGTGAGCTACCCCGCCCTTACCTGTTTGCAAGCGGCTAAAGCAACGTCGAACCAAGCATTGGACTCCAAACTTGTATTTTGAGCTTAGTAAGTTGCGAGAGAATGGAGGTCTGCTCGAACGGAGGTTTATCGCCCGTTGCTCTCTTCCCTGTCAATTCGACCGAGGCATCTCTCCATCTCGTGGAGACGGCGGTAGACTGGGTCTTCTCTTTGATCATATCTTGCCGAGCCCCAGGACTCATCTTCGTACAAGGGTGGACTGGGGCTGCGGCAATGGTAGCTTGGAGATGAAGGAGGACAGGGATTGTGAAGGCAGTGGCTCCTAGCTGGCTCATAAGTAGGTGGCCTCTGGTCGTTATATGGGACGATATTGAGGGCCCGTAAGACTGCCATTTGGAAGTCTTGAAGATCTGCCCTCGTGACTGGTGCCTCAGCAGCTTGGCGGTCCCTATGTGTGGCTCGGCTTACTGGAGAATGAGTTCTCCGCCAATGACGCTGAGGGGACTCTCTTCGCCTCCTCGGAGGAGGAGATCTTCTGGTCCTCGGTCGGTGGGGGGTTTGGACTCTTGAGGCCCCTGGGTGCTCAGGTTGATGGACTCCTCCAAGGGCTCGCCATCCATTCAGGCGAGTTCGGAGGTCGACCCCCTTTTGGCGGTCAACAATCACTTGACGAAGATCCCGCTCGGGAGGGCTTTGAGAAGCTATAGATTCAACTGAAGGATTGGGACCCGCGACATGGTCATGAGGAGGATGTTGCTTCGGATGACTCTAACGAGAGCCCCCCTGGGCAGCCCCCCGAGACCCTGGAAGGGCCTGTTGAGAAGGAGCACCTTGAGTTGGAGGAGGGAGAGGGGGAAGAGAAGTGGTTCTTCGGCTGGAGACCGCTGCCTTCCCCTTCTGTTTTGGATGCATGGCTTGAAACTAGTCTTGCTGATGAAGATAGGTCGGGTTGCTTTTTCGTTCCCACAAACGGTGCCAATCTGTTGCTGCTAATTTTGGTGTGGGAGCAAACAGATAGAATTTGTGGATTTATGAGAAAACGAACAAGGCAAACCTGTTGACCTGTTGGCCTTCACCGACTTGTTGACTTAGTCTCTTGCCGCCGCCGCGAACCTGCAAAAAGTGCGAGACACCGGGATGGATCCCAGCGACACACCCTCCGATGCTCTTGTTAGTAATCTGAATGATTAAGCAAGAACTTAAACTGGAAAAGTATTGATTACCTGGTAACAGTGGGGGGAGAGGGGTATTTATAGTCGCCTTAGGGATCCGTTTCAAGATAAGAACATATCTCTACTTTTCGGTGTGAATGGATAGAAGCGGTTAAGATCACTTCTTAGGAAAAATTATGAATCTGAATTCTTCTTTATCCTTTTGAACTGGTTTCTAACGGGTTGGGACCTGTACCCAGTAAGACAGATCTGTTTATGGGTTATTGGGCTTTGAAGAAAGACCCAATTCCCATTTCAGACCCATTTGTAGATGAAATTACCGTTTTACCCCTGAGCTTTAAGATTCGTGTCCAAGTCGAACGTCCCCGATTTAATTCTATTTTTAGCCATATCACAATCTATGAACAATTTTGTTAATTGTAATTTTATTATGAACTAAATTTTTTTTTCCAGGGTTTCAATGTAGCCTAGTTTTGATAACATAGTTTTTAATTTCATATTATATTTCTATTTTTCATTGGTTGTGTGTTTAATTCTTGTACTTAATGCTTACAATTATTTGGCCAATTTTTGTATGATTATTGGATCATGGAGAGGCCGAGAGGTAATTTGTGATTTAGAACTATAGAATTAAACACTGTTGATTGAGCAAAATTAGAGATAATTTACCGCGATTGATGTGACCATTAAGAAATTCACAAAACTTAATGAGTCTTCGATTAATTAAATTTGTATAGAGATATGACAAACTGTTAGTTGGAGATATTTTTGGTGTTGTTCGAGAGAAAACATTGAATAATTTGGAAATTTTGGTCTACAACTTGGAAAAGTAATTTTTTTTATATTCATATGGAATTATAAATTATGTGGGATAAACTAGGTGAAGTCAAAAGCCCTAGAATTGATTTTGCAATTAATAAATAATATAAATTCATAACCCGTCTCTCTTAATTAATTTAGTTAGTTTTTTTTAGCTTAATTTAATTTAGTTGCGTTCTTTATTTAATTTCGATCTTCCAAATAGTGATTCATCTAGTAATTTCAGTACTTAATAAAATAATTAGTTTCTGTGGGTTCGACACTCTTTTTACTAAAACTATACTACTTGTTGCAATTTTGTACACTTGCAAATATTCACATCAGGTTGGCAGTCGGGTCGGGATAGGACGAGTTGGCCCGCTTGTAGGGTGGGCTCGGGTCGGGTCGAGCGATTAACCAGGCCGGTTCGTGCAAGGTCGAAATGCTAAAAACCTGACCCGTTCGATCCGCGAACGCCGGGTTGCATATTGGGTTGTAATATTTAAAAAAAAATAAATTTAATAGTTCCAAAAAAAAGTACAACAAGATATGAGTTAAAGAAAATTGTATATATTATTCATTTCAGCTTTTATGATTTTTTTACAACTTTGTAACTTACAAATACATGTAATAAAACAGAAAAAGAAATACAAATTTCTTGAATTACATGTTTAAGAATGAAGATGATAATTTAGAGTTCGAGATAGCCTAGAGTTAGATTGAAGAGAGGGTATTGGAATACTGTCATGCACCTCTATTTAACCTAAACCTAGAATCTCATCACCCTAAATTTGCTACTCTTGTTGTTGATATTCAGGTGAGGTGCTTCCACTTGTGGAGGTGTTGACTGCAATTCCATGAGTAATTTCTCCAGCCTTCATCCAACCTTCGGTGCACACAAGCATCTCCAACAACTGCGACTTCAAGCGATTCTTGTAATCTGTTAAAACTCTGCAACTTGAAAAAAAAGCACTTTCTGAAGCAACTGTAAAGACATAAGGAGTTAGTAGATCTTTAGCCATATGTGAAAGAGTATGAAAAATATTTTCATGTTCTTTCCACCATTATAGCACATCAATCTTAGTATATAGAAATGAGAGAAAATAATTGTAGAAGTAGACGTAGTCGATTGAGAAGTGTAGTAAACGTAGTCACGTAGTTCGGTAGTCATAGAAAGAGAGAGAGAGAGAGAGAGAGAGAGAGAGAGAGAGAGAGCTTCTTTGCTGAGGGAGTTGTAGTAGACGTAGTTGAGAGTTAAATCGACACAATTCGATACGATCGAAGTTGTAGTAGACGTAGATGAAGGTTGAGAGAGCTTCGTTGATTGAATTGAGTAGTAGTAGTAGAGGGAGTAAGAGAGGAAGGTGTGAAAATTTTTAGATTGAATTTGGGGGTATTTACAGGGGAAAAGAAGAAGAAAAAAAACCAATTCTGTCGTTGTTGCTGCTATTGCAATGTTCGACCCGCGGGTCGATGGTCGACCCGTTCGGGTCTAACGGTGCAACAACCCGCTGGTTGGTGGGCCGGTCGCGAGTGGGTTTGACTCGATCAACGAGTTCGCAGGTCGGGTCGATCAGGTCGAATTCACATTTTTTTAAAACCCGGGTCGACCCGGTAAGGGTTTCGGGTTTGACCCGAACCCGAACCTGAACTGGGTCGAGGTGGGTCGGGTTGAGCTGGGGGGTCGCGGGTGGACCCAACCCGGATGCCATCCCTATGTATATATAAACATACACATGCATATATAAAAGTTTGATTCGGGCCCATCGGGCCTAAGCACTTAGGCCCGAGCCTAGCCCGAATTTTACTCGGGCCTAAAAATTTGAGCCCGAGCTTGAGCCCGACCCGACATGAGAATTATTAGCCTAAGCCCGCTAATTATCGGGTTGGTTCTAGATGGGCCCGGGTCGGGTTCTGGCCAATCACCACCCTTAATTAGTGCCTAATCTAAATTAGTTAATGTGCCGAATGTAGGCCCACTAATCACTTTTAGGTGCCTCATAGTCCATTAATTAAAAATAATCTGGCCCATATGAATGGGAAGAACTTTTAATTGGGTAGGAATTCCGTAATTATTTTAAGGCTATAGTTAAAAAAACCTCACTAAATTTTGGGTCATTTAAAAAAAATCACACTAAGTATAAAAAAAATTCGTACAAAACTATAGTTTAAAAACAATCACTTTAACGGAGTTAGGTTTCCGTTAGGTTTTATTTTAAAAAATCACTTTCATATTTCATTTGTGTTTAAAAAAACATTCCTTAATTAATCAGATGTTTAAATAAATTCCGCTGAACTAACTTTATCCCTAACTCTGTTAGTGTGAGTTTTTTTAAACTATAATTTTGTGTGTTTTTTTTATTTAAAAAAAAAATTGTGCGGTTTTGTTTTAAATGGCCTAAACTTCACTGGGGTTTTTTTAAATTTACCCTATTTGTAACAGATCCAAAACTCTTTGAAAGCTTTCACCTTCTCAATCTAAACTGAAAATTCAATTAAATTAGACTAATTATCGTTTTAATGGACCATATCTACTTGATGTGCTTTGCTCAATTTTATCATGCTGATTTCTCTCAACCAGATCTTATTGTTAGAATATAAATATTAAAACTCTCATCCTTACCACAATTTCAAAGTTTTGGTCCTTCGGTAGGGTCATTAATATGGTATCAGAGCAATCCAGATTTGAATGTCACCGGCTGCGCAATTTAAATGCAGATTAAAAAAAAAATTACCGCTGCGTATATTCCAGGTCTTGGCCCAAAAAGATGGCGCTCAATCTGCGGGAGCGTGTTAGAATATAAATATTAAAACTCTTCTTACCACAACTTCGAAGTTTTAGTTCATCGGTACGGTCATTAATACTTATAAAGCTTAACAACTAATTAGAAAATTATATTGCTGATATGTGCTCTCTAACTGTGAGTTGTCGAACTTGAAAGGGCTTCGACAACTTGTTGACAAATTGATTGAAGAGAAAAAAGAAGGTTTTTACCCATTCGTCTTGAACCTTATGAGGTTAGCATTAGCATTCTCTGCCATGAAGATTATAAAAAGAAACCGAACGAGAGATTAATTGATGAATGGTATCTTAATCACATATATTGAAAAGGATGTGTTTGATGGTGTCGGTACATAGGCAATTATTAACCGATTTCAAGCAACGAAACCCCATCGAGGACAAGTGTAATAAGCTAAAATAACTTATAATTTCAGATATTTTATTACTTTATAGTTACTATTGAGAAATTTGATTTCGTGAATTTTGCTTTACTTTCACTAAGAGAAAAGTTAGTTTAAATTTTGAATTATTTTATGTGGCATCTTCGAGTGCCTAAGCTGAATGAAGATCTTGGCTCCAGCCCTGGCATATGCTATGGCATGCGGGTGGCCAATAGCTTACAACTACGAGTAAAACTAATTGTATTGATTTCATCCTTGTACAAGTTGACTTAAACTCAAAGAGCTAACATAAGTGATTTTGATACGAGTAGGATCTATATTGTCCATGATGTTTATGGAAATAAAGATTTGTAGATGGATCATTTGGAATTGTCGACCTCTATGCAAATTTTTTTTTTCCTCCTCCAAATTTAGCCCAATGAACTTTGGGCATTAGTATAATCACGTGGAACCTGACCCGGCCCATTTACGTATCATGGTGGCTAGCATTGGTATAAATATCCGAATTCCGGATCCGACTCGGACCCGACCTGGACCCGGCATTGGACCGGAACCGACCCGATCTATCCGGATCCGGGTCCGAATCCTAAAATGGGACCCGTTGTACTTTCCGTTTCGGGTCCAGGTCCGCTCAAAAGAGACCGGACCCGGGCCCGGACCCGTTAAAAAAAAACCTAAAAAATCAACGTAAAAATAAATATTCTATCCTCATCCCTCCCCTTCTTCCTCCTCAATTCTAAATATTCTTCTTCCAAACTCAAAACTCATGCTTTTTTCTTCTCTCCTCTATTCTAAATCCTCCACTCGCCGCATCCGCTCACCGCATCCGCTCGCCACTCACACTCACGCTCCTACCCCAACGGGTAGAAATATTTTAATAGGACCCGGACCCGGTCCCGCCGGTCCTCACAGGTCCGGATCCGGGTCCGGGTCCAATTTTTTGATCCATAGGAGACCGGGTCCGGGTAGTGAAGGACCCGACCCGAGACCAATGCTAATCATGGCCCTTACAATAATCACCTCACGCTTATGCCTGAAGTGATGAATTTTTTACCGTAGTAGGCCACTTTTTGAAAATATTTGCGATTATGGATTAGTTTCGAAACCATTAGCGCTCGTGAGCTAATTTGTGTGGCGTCAGCAGCGGCCGCTATTCTCATTAGCGACCTATTCATTTTGAAAGTCGCTAATGAGAATAGCGGTCTATTTTTAAAATATTTGAAATTTTTTATTTGCTGTCACTATTTCTATTAACGACCAAAACATATATGAAGTCGCTAATGAGATTAGCGACCTTTAATGAACTGTATTCTAACACTTAGCAAAATCTAAAAAGTTTTTGCTCTCTGAAAAAAAAATTGAAACTGAAGTCACTATTCGGATTAGGACCTTAGTTGTACAAAGGTCGCTATTCAGAATAGATGTCTTTATTGTACTAATGTCGCTATTCTGAATAGAGACCTAGTTGTTGACTATTTTGCAAATTTTACAAAGAACAAGGAAAATGAGTTTCCTACTGAGGTCGCTATTGCGAATAACGGCCGAAGTATACTAAGGTTGTTATTCCTGATAACGAGCTTAGTTTTAAAAAAAAATTCCAAGAGAGCCGAAGCTCTGTAGAATCGCTAAGTGTCTCAATATATTTATTTGAGGTTGCTAATCCGACCTCATATATACTAATATCGCTAGTGAAAATAGCAACAGGAAACAAAAAATTTTAAATATTTTAAAACATAGGCCGCTATTTTTATTAGCGACTTTCAAAATGAAGAGATCGTTAATAAGAATAGCGGCCGCTACTGACGTGACACAAAGTAGACCACGAGCGCCAATAGTTTTGAAACTGACCCATAATCGCAAATATTTTCAAAAAATGGCCTATTTCGGCAAAAAATTCCGAAGTGATAGCAAACTCTTGAATCGAATGGCTCTAAAACAAACCCACTTCAAACCAAAAACAACAAATCAATGCAAATGCAAATGCAAATACAAACGCAAGAGCTCCACATCTTCCTCTCTAAATTCTCAGTCAATAGGTAACATTCTCAGCCTCATTGCCTTCTCCATTATTGAACAACAACCTATCTTGTATCATTCTATACTGCTCAATTTCAGTCAATTGTTATCCCATTTCTCCGAAATTTATCCTCTTTCTCAAAACCCAATTCCAAAATGCAATCTTTAAGCTTCTTCGATTCAAAAGGAGCTTGCTTGGCAACAACCCATTTAGATTCTGGCATTAGCTCTTCCTTTATTTTGAGGAGGAGAAAAAGATTCTATATTTCAGGCAATTCTGGTGAAATTATATGTCAGAATGAAAATTTGAGACATGGATTTCTTTCCTGTGGTCATAAAGTTGATATTTACGGGCCAAAAAGAAGAGGTCGGTGGGGAAGTTCCCTTGCTCTGGTTTTGGCATTGGATCAAACACCTGTTGGGTTTGAATGTAACGAGGTGGTTGATGCTAAAGAGGATGAAGATGAGAAATTGGTAGAGTTGGAAGGGATTGGTGAGAGGAGGAAGTGTGAATCGGCTGATAAGGTGAAGGTTGATGTTCGCATTTTGGCTTTCAGCTTACATGATGCTAAAACTGCAGATGATGTTGAGGAGGTCTTGAAAGATTCGGAGGAGTTGCCTCCTCCTGTTTATTCGTCTATGATTAGGGGTTTCGGTTTTGATAAGAAACTGGATGCTGCTTTTGCGCTGGTTGATTGGCTGAAGAGGAAGAAGCAGGAGAGAAATGCTTGTTTTGGGCCGAACCTTTACATTTATAATAGCCTTTTGGGTGCGCTGAAACAATGTGAGCAATTTGACAAGATTGATGAAGTGATTGAAGACATGAAGTCACAAGGGATAGTTCCAAATGTTGTAACTTACAACACTTTGATGTCAGTTCACTTAGAACAGGGGAGGCATAGTGAGGCACTGCATGTTTTGGATGATATCAAGAAGAATGGCCTTTCGCCATCTCCTGTTACCTACTCAACTGTCTTACTAGCTTACAGAGAGACAGAAGATGTAAAAGGAGCCATTGAGTTTTTTCTTGATTTAAAAGAGAAGTATGAGAAGGGAGAGGTAGGAGGAGATAAGGAGTATGATTGGGATGTAGAGATGGTTAAGCTCGAAAAGTACACAATTCGAATTGGCTATCTAGTAATGCGTCGGTTTCTTGTGAAGGAAGACAATCCGTCAACCAACGTATTCAAGGTTCTAACTGAGATGGACAAAGCCAGATTGAAACCGGGGCGAGAAGAATGTGAACGTTTAATATGGGCATGTACTCGTGAGAATCACTACACTGTAGCTAGAGAATTCTATAAAAGGATAAGAGAGATGAAGAGCGACATAAGCTTATCTGTGTGTAATCATGTGATATGGCTAATGGGTAAAGCAAAAAAATGGTGGGCTGCTCTCGAAATATATGAAGACCTCTTAGATAAAGGGCCAAAGCCAAATAACCTGTCCTATGTATTGATCATGTCTCACTTCAATATTCTCCTTACTGCTGCAAGGAAAAAGGGAATTTGGAGATGGGGTGTTAGGTTAATCAACAAAATGCTCGAGAAAGGGTTGAGACCAGGAGCAAGAGAATGGAATGCCGTTCTTGTTGCATGCTCCAAGGCGTCAGAAACCTCAGCGGCATTTCAGATATTTAGGAGGATGGTAGAACATGGCGAGAAACCTACAGTGCTATCTTATGGAGCTTTATTAAGTGTTCTTGAAAAAGGGAAGCTTTATGATGAAGCATTGAAAGTATGGGAGCATATGTGCAAAGTAGGTATCAAGCCTAATGTACATGCATACACTATTTTGGCATCAGTTTATATTGGGAAAGGAATGCCAGAAATGGTGGATTCTATTGTCCGGGAAATGGATGAATCTAAGATTGAACCCACTGTTGTAACTTTCAATGCTATAATTACCGGGTTTGCAAAGAATCAAATGGTGAATGCTGCTTTTGAGTGGTTTCACAGAATGAAAGTGAGGAATATTAAACCAAATAATATTACTTATGATATGATGATTGAAGCATTGGCAAGTGATGGGAAGCCAAGACTTGCTTATGAGATGTACTTGAAGGCTCTTCAAGAGGGCATGGGTCCTTCTTCAAGGGCTTATGATGCTGTTATTGAGTCGATTCGGGAGTATGATACTAGCTTGAGTGTGAATGCTTTAGGCCCGAGGCCACTGGAGACGAAGAAATCCTTGAAGATTCGCAAACAGTTGTCTGAATTTTGTAACTTGGCTGATGTCCCTAGGAGAGGTAAACCATTTGACAAGGCAGAAATTTATACACCGTAGATGGAAGGAAGATTCTAGCAGTAGCGCATTTTGTTACCCTTTTAACATATGTATCATGATCTATAATATTCAAATATAGCCATGAAATTTTAAACAGTATGAATTACATAGTTACGATTGCTTTGTTTTCTCTAATCTATTCTATCAGTTGTTATTCCCTTCCTGACTTAAAAGTATACACTCCATAGCTGACAGATGGTAAAAGAGTTTACTCACAGCGATAGTAAAAGTATGTACAATGATCTGTATCCTTTGATGATTAGGTATCATATATTTTGCATAAGATTTATTAATGTTGCAATTTAATGCGAGAGACAATGTTGGCTTCTTGATCATGTAAGAAATGTTCTAAGCCCGGCATTTTACAGAAAAGAGAAGGATATATGCTGGACGGTTAACGCCTACTTTATCAATAGATTTCTGAATATGTTACATGGATGTAAACTACAAATTAGATGATCGAGGCTTTAAATTTGTACAATTTGTGTTTTACATCTACTGAAATGTGGGATAGTTGCATATTTTGGGAGAACAAATGAGTTCAGATAAAGAATTAGTTGTGGCTTATGAGATTTTAGTCCAATTACGAGTAGGATGATTGATTGGTAATAGATGTATGGGTTCATGATACGACTGGATCAATTAATTGCAGGAAAATAAGATTGGAGGGTTGAGAAATTGAGATTTTGGGGAAGAACATGGGAAGAGGAGATAATTGTTTGAGATGAAGAAGACTGCTGAAGTTTCAATTTGATTCTGAATATCGCAATTACAATTTCATATCCGTAATACTCCTTACATCCAAGCAATTACAACCACACAATTCCTATTATCCTCACTGAATAGATTCCCTTCTCACCAAAATCCCGCTCTCACTACAGAACATTGTCTTTCAAATAATTTGTTCTCTTCTTGTTGCGCTTCGATCCTCTAATGCTTGCACTAGCATCTGTGTCAGCTGCAGTTGTAGCTTCATCACCTGGCTCAACTAAATCCACCCTTTCAGCTGCACCTTCATTCTTTCTTGTATCAGAAATGTTCATTGTTCCCGTAACCGATGCATTCACTATATCAATAGCCTCCTCCTGAAATTGAACCTTGTCCTCAAGGTTCAGATTAGGGAATGACTTTGCAATTACAGATTCTCTTTCCCAAGTAGCATCTTCACTAGGCAGTCCTTCTCATTGCACAAGTACTTCTGTAGTGAAATTTCCCATAGCCTTGGTCTTGCGCCTGCCTATAATTTCTGCTGGGTGAAATCCCCACTTGTTAACTTCATCAATGTCAGGTAGCTTTTCCAGCGCTTCCTGTAAGGGCTCAGAGATACTTTTTTTTAAGAGCGAAACATGAAAGATAGGGTGTATACGAGACCCTTCAGAGAGTTTGAGCTTATATGCCACCATTCCCACTTTCTTTAACATCTGATATGGGGCCATAATAACGCTTGAAAAGATTCTGATTTTGTCTCTGAATTAATGACTGCTACACCCAATCACCTACTTGAGTCTGCTTCTCCTTCCTATGCGTATAGCTATATTCTTCATACGACACTGAGCTTGAATCAAGTTCGCCTTCAACCTCTGAAGCAGTTCCTTTCTTTTAGCCAAAATAGAACCCACTTCAAAATTTGCAGCATTACCTTTGATATAGTCTGGAATTGCAGGGGGTTTTCTTCCATACATTGCCTCAAACGGTGTAAACCTTGTTGATGAGTGCCAAGACGTATTGTACCAATATTCTGCCTGAGCTAAGTATCTGCACCTCTGATTAGGTTCTTCACTAACAAATGCACGAAGTATTGCTCTAATGTTCTATTCGTCACTTCAATTAGGCCATCTGACTAGGGGTGGTAGGTGGTGCTCATCTTCAAAGATGTGCCTTGGTTGGTGAATAGCTGCTGCCAAAAATTGCTGAGAAAGACTGGGTCTCTATCTGAGACAATCGACTTTGGAAGCCCATGAAGCTTTAGCACATTAGCGGCAAACACATATGAAACTTTCACTGCTGAGAATCCATTAGGCAAGGAAAAGAAATGGGCATATTTTGTTAGTCGATCAATCACCACCATGACGATTGACTTCCCTTGTGAGCTTGGTAATCCCGTAATGAAGTCCATAACTATCTCCTCCCAAATTTGATCTGGTATTGGCAATGGCTGGAGTAAACCACCTGGCTTCGAAGTCTCATATTTAGTTTGTTGGTAAATTTGGCATTTCTGAACAAAATCTTGTACAGTGTTGTGCATGTTTTCCCAATGGAAAGCTTCTCTCACCCTTGCAAATATCTTTGCAATCCCTGCATGGCCTCCAATTGGTGTTGAATGCAATTCATAGATTAATTCCTCCTGTAGCACCTGGAGCACTACAATTTTACCTTTAAAAAGTATTTGCCCTCATCGTACTTGAACATCGGGTTTAAGCCGTGGATGTTGTATTATTTATCCCATCAATTTATTGTACCTTCTGACTACTCAATGCTGCTCACTTTGTCTAGCCACAACGCCTTAGGGCTAGATACCAAGGCCAGCATAGCATTATCATCTGAAGGAACTCTAGAAAACCCATCAGCTGCATTTTTCTTCCCTGATTTATAAACAATGGTGTAGCTGTACCCCGCCAACTTGTGTAACCACTTTTGTTGCTCTGGCATTTGAATTACTTGCTTAGGCAAGTGATGAAGACTTTGGTGATCTGTTAGTATGATAAACTCCCCCCCAATAAGTATTGGTGCCACTTCTTCACAGCTTCAGTGATTGCAAACATTTCCCGAACGTAAGTTGATGCTAACTGCATTATCTTGCTCATCTTCCTGCTAGAATATGCCATTGGGCGACCCTCTTGTTGTAGTACTGCTCCAATACCCACACCTGATGCGTCTGTTTCAAGAACTAACTGCTTTGAGAAACCTGGTAATGCTAGTATTGGTGAGCACTGCAGTGCTAGCTTTAGCTGATTGAAAGCCTTATCTGCCAGATCATTCCATACAAATGCCTTCTGCTTTAGGAAATCAGTTAGGGGTGCAGCTATTGATGCGTAATGTCGCACAAATCGCCTATAATACCCTGAGAGTCCCAGGAAAGCTCTTACATGCTTCAAGCAATTAGGAGTAGGCCATTCTTTAATTGCCTGCACCTTAGTATCATCCATCTCTAATCCTTTTGCAGATATGACATGCCTCAGATACTCAATTGAAGTCTTCCCAAAAGATCATTTCGACAACTTCACGTAGAAGAAATTTTGTTCCAGAACTCTTAGAACAGTCTCCAAGTGCTTCAAGTGGTTTCCCAGTCCTCACTATAGACTAGAATATCATTTTTTTAAAAAAAACAAGTACAAATATTCTTAAATGTGGTTTGAAGTGGTATTCATGGCAGCTTGAAAAGTCGATGGCACATTAGTTAGCCCAAATGGCATAACTAGAAATTCAGAATGGCCATTGTGGGTTCTAAATGCAGTCTTATGAATATCTTTAGCTTGGACTCTAATCTAGTGATAACCTGCACCAAATCAAGCTTAGAAAAATATCTTGCTCTCCCAATTCATCAAAGAGTTCATCTGCGGTTGGAATAGGGAATTTTTCTTTGATTGTGATTGCATTTAGAGCTCTATAATCCACACAAAACCTTCATGTTCCATCATTCTTTTTTTACCACAAAACAGGTGAAAAGAAGGGGCTTTTGCTTGGTTTGATGATACCATAATTTAACATTTGAGTAACCTGTCGATCAATCTCTTGCTTTTGAAAGTGGGGATGCCTATAAGGCTTCACATTGGTAGGGGACTGACCAGGGATTAGATGTAAGGGATGATCAAACTCCCTTGATGGAGGTAGGCCTAATGGTTCAGAGAACACTGAAGAGAATTTCCTCAACACTTGTTGCAGACCATCAAGTAATTGCTCCTCTTGGTTATCGACTTTCAGGTGTAGGTGATCAAATTGGCTAACAACCTCTGTAGTAATTTCTCTTTGAAGCCCATGGATTTCAATTTGTTCTAGTCTTGTCATTTCCCCTCCATGAAGAACCACCTTCTGCTAATTGTGATTGAAGCTCATTGTCATCTCAGTATAAGAAGTTAATACTTCCCCCAATAATTTCCACCATTGTATACCCAACACCACATCAGCTCCATGTAGTGGCAGCACATAAAAATCTATGACGAATTGGTTCCCTTGCAAGGAAATTGGTACTGACTTACAAAGTCCTTCACATTTCATTACTTGCCCATTGCCTACAATCACATTGAAATGTTGAGAGGGATATATTGGCAGTTTCAAAAACTTAACTAGCCACTCCTGTAGGAAATTGTTTACACTGCCATTATCAATCAGAACTTGAACATTAGTGTTGTTAATTGTCCCTTGAAATCTAAAAGTTCTCAAAGATGAATGCCCTGCAAGTGCCTAAAAGGAGATCTCATGTGCACAATCCCCTTCTTGCACATTGTCATATATTTGTTCTTCATGAACATCCAAAGAAGAGTTCCCTATCTCCTCCTGATTATCACACCATAGAAGAAAAAATTACCTCTTACATTTGTGCCCAAGAACAAACTTCCCATCGCAGTTGAAACATAGACCCTTTTATTTTCTTAAAACCCATTCTGCATGAGGGATTCTTCGTACAGGTAGCTTCTTAGGCTGATCAGAGCTGAAGTTGCTTGGTGGAGTAATGTATAAGGGTTTGGAAGGTGTAGGGAGTAGTGGGGGTACTGTACTAGGTGGGGGTTGCCATGGCAATCTATATCCTCCTCCTTTATGTGTAAAACTTTGCATAACTACAAATTTTTCTTCTTACAACCTCGCCATACCAATAGCATCAACTAATGAGGAAGGTTTATGTGCCAAAACCTCTCTTCTAATCTCAGATTTAAAGCCAAACACATAACAACTTAAATTTGTAGCCTCCGATAACCCCTTGGTCTTATTTACCACGACATCGAATTCATCTTGATATGCAGCTAAGGAGGTTGTCTGAGTTAATTTGAACAGTAAGCCTGTGTAATCCACATATGACGAAGGTCCAAAACGACTATCAAATTGCTTAACAAACTCTTACCAATTACCAAACTCTCCATGAGTAAATTTATGTTGAAACCAAGCCAAAGTATTAAGGATCCTAACAAGATTCAGTTGAAGGAATGCTAACAACCCTTCCTTATCTCTGCAGGATTGCTAAATCTGTTGCAACAACATCCATTTGCAACAACATTCTCTTGTAAGCTCTAAGCCTAATGCTATAAATACCTATGTAATCAATAAGAAAGTGTGTGGAATAAAAATCATCTTCTATCTTTTCATCTCGGTATCAGATCATTCGTTTATTCACGATCTCGAACTCTCTGCTTCTCTCCCTCCCACCACCACAACCTCCATCCAACCCTCATGGAAACTCTTAACATCCAAAACATTGCCCATTTCGTTCCCATTAAGCTCACCAGAGAAAATCATCTTCTCTGGAAATCACTCTTCACTCCCATCCTCCAGAGCTATGACCTTCAAGGCTACGTTGATGGTACCTAACTTTGCCTACCCAAGTTCCTCATTAATTCTGACGGAACCACAACCACCACACCAAATCCTTCTCACACAGATTGGGTTAGGTAGGACCAGATGCTTCTAATTTGGCTCAATGCTATCATTTCTGAAGATCTGCTGCCATATGTTGTCAGTTGCAAAACATCCAAGGATGTATGGGGAACCTTGGAGTGTCGTTTCTCAACGACGTCTCGATCACATATCATCCAACTGAAGACGCATCTTCAGAATGTGCACAAAGGAACCAAAACCATTGCTGAGTTCCTTAAAGAGATCAAAGAAATCTTTAATGCACTGCCAGCTGTTGGTTCTCTAGTTGCCGATGAAGACCTGGTGGTTTATATTCTACGCGGTCTTCCTGCTGAATACAATGCATTTTCTACAGCAATCCGTGTTCGAGCAGACACCATCACGGTCGAAGAGCTTCATGGTCTTGTTATTGGGGAGGAGCTATTGGTTACAGAGCGAACTCGCATTCAGGCCTCTCCAGATTCATCCACTCATGCATTGACTTCTGTTATCCACACCAACAATAATGGAGTCAGACCCTCCTATGTGAACCCTAACTACAAGGGTAAGCTTCGTAATTACATTCCTAATTATAATCCAAAGACTCATGGTGTCAGGTCTCATTCATCCAACTCCACTTCTCTGGTACCAACACCATCCACCATTACTCGCCCAACATGCCAGATCTGCAATACTCAAGGACACATTGCACCTAACTGCTATCAAAGAATGAACCCTGCATATCCAGTCACCCAACCTCCTCAACGCCTAGCTGCTATGGTATAACACTCTTCATCTCCTCCACTTGGCTGGATTGCCGATAATGGAGCAACCAGCCATCTAACAGGCGATCTCTCGAACCTCACAATGCACTCAGAATACCAAGGTGAATCCTCAGTTCTCACTGCAAATTGATCTTAACTACCTCTGCATAATATTGGTAGCACATTGCTACAAACACCCAGACATATTTTCTGTCTTAATGATGTCATGCATTCTCTATCTTTTAATTATAATTTAGTCTCTGTACATTATTTTGTCTCTAATCATGATTGCTCTCTAACCTTTACATCAACCAATTTCTTTGCTAAGGACAATCGCACCGGGGAAATTCTTTTTCAGGCGCCGAATAAATATGGCATCTACATCCTTCCAAACTCATCCTCTTCTTCAACCCCAGTAGCACTCCTTACTCATGATCCAGGCACTACACTTTGGCATCGCAGATTAGACCGTCCATCTCCTTTGGTTCTTCGTCACATTGAGTCTACATCACCAGAGCTTTTCCAAGTCGTCTTCATATAGCACCATCCTCTTCATGTCAAGCTTGCAACTTAGAAAAAAGACACAAATTTCCATTTAATTTTTCTATGTATAGGTATTTTGTTCCTTTAGAATTATTGCATTCAGATGTTTGGGGACCATCCCTTATAGTTTCTAATTCTGGTTTTCGATTTTATGTTTTCTTTGTAGATGACTACTCCCGATTCTCATGGATATTTTGTTTAATAAACCTGATGTTTATCAAGTGTTTGTTAACGTTAAATTGCAAGTTGAGAACATGTTCAATACCAAAATTAAAACTCTCCGGTCATACGGAGGGAGAGAATATTGCAGCACCAAGTTTGAGAACTTTCTTCGACAACATGGAATTGTCCATCGGTATTCTTGCCTGCACACACCAGAGCAAAATTGTGATGCCCCAAATTCCAAATACATGTAATTCGTAGCAAATACAGGATCTTTTACTTTAATTCGTACAAAAATATAAGGATTTTAAAACTTTTCATTTACACATTGTTTGTTACAAATACATAGCAGAAGTTACAACAGAAATATACAACTTTAACATTTAACAACTTTAATCTGGAAGTAATCATCAACTCATCTTTGCATCTTTCGCTAACCAAGTCCTGCACTTGACAACTGTGGGCACGTCAGTTGCATACAACTGACGCAATGCTATAATACAACTATTCTCTTACTTTAGCAAACACAAACTTGAATGCACAACAAAGTGGGAAAAGTGACTATCCTAAATATGTCAGTATATGATATGCACTTAATGCCTAATGCAGATATTACACTACGATGACACTAATGCAAACTTGTTTGGATTCTATGCATCCCATACTACATAGGTCCGAGGGCAAGCCCTTATCGTACTCCTCATTATAGGTTTTAATCCCTCGTTATGAATATCCTACTATAGTGACTAATATAAAATTTAGATATTCTATGAGTATCTAGTACCACCCCGATAACTCTTGAGAATCGTTCTCCCACCGCGAGTCGTAACCCCGATAATTCTGGAGGCGAAACCCACACCGCGAGTCATGACCCCGACAATTCTTGAGAGTCATTCTCCCACCACGAGTGATTTTCGGGTGTCACGCCTCACACCCCGATAATTCTGGAGACGAAACCCACACCGAGAGTCATAAGTACCTCATCACACAAATACCACATGAGCGTCGCCTCGATCTCAATAATTCTGAAGAAATGTCTTCCACCGCGAGTGATTTTGGACATCATGCCTCACACCCCGATAATTCTGAAGATAATCTCCCACCACGAACCATATGAGGCCCTTATACTCATATTTGCCCATACTTCATCACATCTTTTCCTAGTGTCTGTCCTTACGTTTAATTATAATTCATCACAACCTAAAGCTAGCTTACCCTACCGGACATAAATCAACGCACGAGAAACATTAGCCCACACTGGCTACTTCTCAAATTTCTTTATTCACAAATTGTCTGTCACTTCAGGTCTCGCTCAGCCTCTAGATTCCAACAACCATCTCACTTAGGTTACATCTAACCTCAACATAAACATTTCATTCATTATTCATCATTTCTTCTTTATCCACTTTCTTTATATTCATAAATCATGAAATAATCAACAATGTAAATAATAATAATTTTTCAATCAAATTCTTGTAGGCAATTCCTCAGTTAACAAACCAAACCATTCACTTTAATGAAATTCAAAGTCTTTTTTGTTAGTATAACCTTTTTCATGCGTTTCTATACTTCAAGTGTATTTCTTAATACAAAAGTTTTTTAAGATTAAATCGCTATTTCTTAATACAAAGTCTCTTTAAGATTAATCACTAAAAGTTCTTGATTTTAATCTCATAATTATGCTTTAATCTTATTATCAACCACCTCAACTATTTCCTTAATTCAATGGATTAATATTCAAGAAATTTTCACAAAAAGAGAGTTCTAAATTTGTATTCTACAAACAACTCTTAAATATTTTTAATTATTTACATTTTCCTTTAAATTTGAATTCAAAACTCATCTAATACATTATTTAATATGAATATGACTTTTAATTCTCAAAATATATCTTAGAATAGTGTGAAATTATTTCCAAGTGTTCTAATAATATTTTAAAATATCTCTATAAAATTTTTCCAATTTTAAAACTTGAAAGAAATCTTAGAAAATGTAAACACCCGGATTCAAACCCTAGACCAACCGCAACCCCAACAGTCGCCCAAACCAGTGAGCCAACTCCCCGATGGTGATACAAACCACTCTGAGTCCCTTTTACTATCCAGAATACTCGAATTCATAAATTTCCAAAAATATTTCAAAAAAAAGGCAAAGCCTTCCAGGCTTCGACCCCGTGACCAAGAAACCATCTAAGCACAAGCGCTAACCATTATGCCCAAGCTCTTTTATAATAATATATGTGTTTAAAGCCTTTTAACTTAACTCTCTGTTTTCATCTCATTTTAATTTGTTCATCTATTTTGATTTTTATCATTTTCCCTTGTAATTAATACTACTAAATTACATTTCTAAACTTCCAGAAATGCTTTTCCCCTAATTTATCAATATTAGCATGAACTTGTTCACAAATTAATTTAAATAGTCACTTTTAGAAGTCTAGTACTCATATGTTTCAATTAGTAAAATTGACTACTCTTAATAACAAACTAGCATGAATATATTTTCTTTTAGCAATTATGGAAAATTTTCACTTCCCCATTGAATTTATAATCTACTCCATTTTTTACACAATTTTTAGGCATAAGTTAACAACTTTATATACACGTATAATTTATATACATGCTAATTATGACATACTACAATACGCATGACATCACTACAAAACACTCTAATAAAATTGTAGATTGACTATAAGACAATTCTACATTGAAATTTTAACTAGTAAGCATTAATTTCTCATATTCGTCTACTACTAAAACTCTAGATGACAATACAACATGCATCATATAAAAGTTTTAGAAAATAAAGATCTCATACCAATTTTCTATTTCAAGCACATTTTATCTAAGCATGCTATCTACAAACAATTAGAAAGTAAAAGAAGCACCCACCTCTTTCTTGATGCAATTAGTAAGTAGAACTCCTAGAAAAATGCTCCAAAGCTCCCCTAAAGTTTGGCCTTCTCCTCCTCTAGCGAAAACCGAAATCACCTTTCTTCTCTTCTCTTTTTTTTTTTTTTTTTTGATTTTGATCTTAGTGTTGTTCGTGATAAATAAGGA
Source organism: Hemerocallis citrina (assembly GCA_017893485.1). Taxonomy (NCBI): domain Eukaryota; kingdom Viridiplantae; phylum Streptophyta; class Magnoliopsida; order Asparagales; family Asphodelaceae; genus Hemerocallis; species Hemerocallis citrina. The sequence continues at coordinate 103,381,469 of CM030358.1, read as the reverse complement.
GGCTATATATAGGAATAATGAGTGGTTGGGATGACTTCCACTACCCAAAATAACTCCCCACTCTCACACAAACTCACCCCACTCTCTCCTCACTCCCATTATAGGTCGGCCAACCCTTCATGTGCACAAACACGTGCACGTGCATCAAATGTGCACACTACTTCTCATACAAATTCTTTTATTAAAAAAAGATGTATGTGTGTGTTACACATGACAAGTGTATTAGATTTCAAATGTTTATTTAACTGTAGAAATAATCATGGGCCTCAATTTGTAATTAATTTTTAGTGGGCTACAAAATGGATTTAGGTCTAATGGGTTTAATTAAAAATAAATCATACAATTGTGATAAAAAAAAGGAGAAGAAAAATGTTCATGACTCTAGAAACTTTAGGAACCAAAGTGCACAAAATTTTACGTGCAATGCACGTGCAAAAGAAAAAAATTTAAATGATTTTTTTTCTCTGGGATGTTACAAAAATGGCATCTCAGAATGAAAGCACAGGCATTTGGTTGACATGAGCAGGACGATGTTTGCTCATTCAGGCGTACCCTTTTTCTTTTGGGTCGAAACATTATTGATGGCAGTCTATACTATTAACCAGCTTCCTTCACCAATATTACAAATGTCACTCCATACACTCGTCTGTTTGGGAAGCCACCATCAATTGAACACTTACGGGTGTTCTGCTATCCTTGGACGAGACCTTACAGCAAGCACAAACTTGACCACAGGAGTCGCCAATGTATCTTGTTAGGATACTCTGATTCTTACAAAGGGTATCGTTGCTTTGAAATAGCCACATCCAAAGTTCTACTCTCTAGGCATGGAGTGTTTGATGAAGATTATTTTCCATATCTCGACAAACCATCTACACCACCAGCTACTCCCACTCCATCAGTCATCATGGTTCCTTCTTTACCTAATTGTCACTGTGTCCCATCACAGCAACAACAGGACCATCAGACCAATTCAGATACTAGCATTCAACATATTTCTCCCTCTACCTCCCACAATACCATCTGCACAATACAATCCACCATCTTCACCATCAGTACCTACAACACCACCACCTCTGCCTCCACCGCCACCACCACCACAGCCATCATCTTCCACAGACAATATCCATCCAATGACAACCATCTCCAAAGAGGGCATCTTTAAACCTAAGGTGTATCTAGCCACAAAAAAATCAACTCTCTCTGCTATTTCCAACTCTCCACCATCGATACCAGAGTGCTATTCTCAGGCAATCAAAGATCATAAATGGCGCAATGCTATGGCATCGAATTCAATGCATTAATGCAAGCTATGTAGTGCCCCAAATTTTCAATATGATATCTCAGAAATACGTGGCACAATTCCCAGCATCAACCTCAATTGTAATAGTAAACATAACCAAAACACAGAGAAAATTTTCAACTTTTATTATATTAATTCTTTACAAAGAACAGCAGAAAATTTAAATACCTTGGATTACAAATTCTTTCTTTTACAACACATTCTTTTACAATTTACATAAGCCATAACATCATTCTATCTCATGCATCCAAATCCCATGCTATAGGTACCTACCTATAAAATATGAGGCTAGAGATAACCCTAACCCCAAAACTACAGGAGTCAACCATAACGGTGTGAGTGACATAAAAAAGTATAACATAAATAAAACATAAGGTATCGAGTCATAGACAACATGTATCAACAGTAGTAACGAATGGAATAAGAAATAACAATAAAGAAAACATGAAAACATCAAGTGAAACTAGACTAAGTATCAAATATAGGGAAACAGAAAACAACATGCATAAAACCAAGTCAAGAAAACACCAATACTATATGCTGACTCTCTAATACATACTTGTCGGATTTTATGCATCCTATTCTACATAGGTCCGGTGCAAGCCCTTATCGTTCTCCACTTGGTAGGGTTAAATCCCTCGTTATGCAACTAATCCTACTACGATTACTACTACGAGATTTAGATAAACTGTGAGTATTAGCACATGCCTCGATAATTCCGGAAGTCAATCTCTATCCACAGATAATTCCGAAGACTATTTCACTCACACCTGGAAATCTTCGAGAATGCCCCACACCGCAAGCTATGGTGCATCATCACACGAATACCCCATGAGTGTCACCTCGACCCTGATAATTTTGGAGATCAATCCCACACCGCAGGTAATTTCGGAGACTATTTCACTCACACCTCGATAATTCTGGGGATTATCTCACATCGCAGGCCATACTGAGGTCCATAACCCATGTTCTTATTTCATCATATCACCATCTAGTGCATGTCCTTATCTTGTTAAGTTAACTAATTATTTAATAGATTGCGAATCTCTTAGGGTTGGTGTACCCTACCAGGCTTAACTCAACTTAACAACAACCAAAATCTAAACCGCCGGTAGTTAGGGCCCCACTCAATCTCTAAAGAGTCATAGCTAAACCATCAATACCAAAACTTTCAATAAAACTTATAAATCCATCATCAAAACGTTCATAATAAGAAAACGACAAAATCCAAATCCATTTAATGTACTCGTGAAATTTCAGAATTCAAATAAAATATTAAACCCATCAAATAACAGAAAATCATATTTTTAAGTCGTAGAATATCACCAAAACATCAATTCTTTTGAAAACACATATAACTCACTTAATAAAGTCGTAAGAATACAATTAAAATTCTATTATAAATAAAATATAACTTTCTGTAAAATACTGTAATCTGTAGTAAAAACATCATCTAAAACAGTAGAGCAATAATCCATAATATCGAGGAAATAACCGTTTAAAAGAAACGAAGAAAACTCAAGAAACCTGTAACACTCTATTTTGTACGATACCTGAATATATATGTATGTATGTATGTATATTGTCCATTTGTCCGTATGCATGCACATGATTGCAGTATTATGGGTTGATTTTTGCTATCATGGTGTGTGGTTAGGGTTACGGGACTGTTCATGGGAGGATTATATTCTAAAAGATGCACGAGAACGATGAGGACCGATACTAGTATAAACACTAGTTTTTGGTACAACGCCTATGCAAATATAATACTGTATGATAATACAGTGGATATATATTGTGTACGCTCGATAAACCTCTCGTCTCGCATTCAAAAGAACCCATTTAAACTTAAATTGGGCAGCCAACACATCAACCACAAAACTAGTGGCTAAAAGCCATGGTTTTGTTCAAAACCACCCTACTACCCTAGCCTACTCCCCTAGCAAAACCAGCCCATATCTCCCCCCTCTTCTCCTTCATTTCTCCACTCTTTCCCACCTCCTTTGCTCTGAAATTTCAGAACTCCTCCAAGAAGAAAAAAGAAAGAAAGAAGAGAGAGTGAAGAAGAAGACTCAAGGAAGGATTCTCAAAGGAAGGGGGCTCAAGGAGATCAATTCCTCTACAAGAAATCAAGGGTGGGGAGTTACTCTAAACCTTCCCTTATGTCTTTTAATTGATTTTCTTGCATGCATGTATGATAGGAAGTGCTAGGATGATTATCTAAGAAGTTGAAAGATGGAATCAGAAACTGAAACTAGAAACTTGTTCAGAATGCTATTTTGTAGATTTTTTCTGAGAGCAAACCACAAGGATTTAGGTCATGAAACTTTCAGGAATTGTTCATATATATGTGTATATAGTTCATGATTTATTTCGGATTTTTTTGAGGAGGTTTGATATTTTAATAAAATCAAATGGTAGAACTGCGTCGTAAGGCAGAATCAGCAATTGGTTAACAGGATGACTGTTGTTGTTGGAATTTTCTAATTTATTGGAGCATGTTCTTGATCTGAAATTTTTATCCTGTACTCCTACGTGCATCTAGATTCTATACAAAATCAGGATAATATTTGGATGAATTTATAGGCTCGATAAAAATTGACCTTTAATCAGTAGCTGAAGCTGAACTAAAGAACATGATAACTTTCTGTGCTTAATTGAAATAAAGAGAACTCACTGTATACTTAGAGTTTTGACATGAATTCTTTTGCATATTGTTCACTATGATCTCTAGTTTCATCATTGTAAATTTTGTGTCATTTGATTGAGTATGGAATTTAATATGATTTTATTAGCATGCACCATGCTGGTGTCAGTCAATTTGGATACCCTGTAGAGATTGGACAATTGAGGCTCATTAAGAGCACAATTTGAGAACCTGATTCATTAGAGATTTGTAGTAGACATTTAGATCTTTCCAATAAGACCAATTTGAGGCATTTCTAGTAAAAGATTGATTTACTGTGATTTTTGTAATACTGGACAGAGACCTAGAATGGATCTGAGTGCTCTGATTTAGAAAGACCTAGTGTGTGACTTGGTGCATTAATGAGAGAGATGTGTGAGTTAGGGTGACCTATTGGTGAATTTTGAACTCATGACCAACTAGAAAGTTGTTGAGGACACCCACACTCTCCTATAGAACTTGGGTTTGTGACGTTCTGATGAACGAGTAGTGTTTTGTGCTACCGGTAAGGTGTAGCCCGTGTGCTGGAACACAGGTTGAGGCTTGAAAGGCTATTTTGAGAACCTAGATGATGGAATTTGAGTTTATGATCAACTAGAAAGTTGTAGCCTAGGATCTTACCTTTTTGGATTGGGCTCGTACACTCCAATCGGAGTTGTATCGAGGAAGTTATAACCTTTTTAAGATTCGGGCAGAAACCCCATAGGTTGCTTAGTCTGAAGTGTTGACTAGGTATTGTGAAGACATTTCCCTTGTGTACTATCAGAGTTGATAACTCTTGTCTAGGGATGGCAGATATCTGTTGTTGGTATTGTGGACTCCCATAATGGGTGTGTGACTCGAGTTAGTCACCAGGGTAAGGGATACCCTGCACCTGTCAACCCTACATTATAAATTTCTGCCGAAGTGTAGGACTTCCGAGCTGTGCTATTGAGATAAGTTCATAGCCCGGGTCAGGGGTGAACATACATTCACAGCTGAGGTAGCGACGAATATAGGCCGTAATGCTGGACAATTCCAAGCCGGGAAAGTGGCGAACCGGACCGGTATTACCAGGGCCAGAGGTTGATAGGCAAGTGTGGAAGCAATTTTATCTTTTACCCAAAGTGATAGAGTAAGGCTGAGATTAGAATGACATATTAAGGGGTTTGGGAAATTGCATTAATCCTAGCAGACCATAGTCGGTGTTGTACCTTCCAGTCATAGGGATACGTTTTCGGCACTCATGAATGAGTCATCGGCTCGTATCTCGATCTGTTAATTTTCAAAGTTATTCGGAGTAAGGAACGGAGGCTAGGAAGATTTGACCTCCCGAGGCGCTCACGTCCTTATGCACGTGGGTTTTGTTGTTAAGGTACGGAGGCTAGGAGGATTTGACCTCCCGAGGCGCTCACGTCCCTGTTAAGGTACAGAGGCTAGGAGGATTTGACCTCCCGAGGCGCTCACGTCCCTGTTAAGGTACGGAGGCTAGGAGGATTTGACCTCCCGAGGCACTCACGTCCCTGTTAAGGTACGGAGGCTAAGAGGATTTGACCTCCCGAGGCGCTCACGTCCCTTTGGTGTATATATAAGTTCATAACCCGATCAGAGGTGAACACACATGCGTCAGTCCATAGCCCGGGTAATGGGTGGACATGGGAATCATACGGTCTTGCGACCGGATTCAACGCGGCTTTCTGAAGAGGTCCATACACGGGTACCAAATGGCAGCTACAACCACCACTTAGGCACTGCAGTGGCGGAACTAGACCGACCAACTGCAACCTCCTTGGGCGACAGACAATCTATTTGGAACTAGTTGAGTACAAGAGTAGGATGCATGGCGAGGGTTCGAATCCCTGAACTGTGGAGAAAGACGGCTAGATTTGGGGGACGTATGTAGTATGGGATGCATTCGTGCTCCAAAGTCTTGCTTGCATTAGAGTCAGGCATGTGAGTTTGTTGCATCTAATCATAGGGTCATGTCATACCACTGTACTAGAACTCGAATCCATTAAACCCTTGTTTTGGCACATCACCTTTCTATTTTGCATAAATTATTGATTGTGATTGAATTTTAGTGGATCTCTGTTATCACCAGCTTTGCGTCAGTCGAAGTACTGATGTTCCCCACCTTGTAAGTATCCGGATCCAATTTATAGGTACTACATAGCATGAGTTGGTCTAAGGATCCAAGGGACATATGCAAGTGCTGTTATATTATTGTAAATCTTGTAATTTTTATTTGGACATTGTAACACTTGTAAATGTAACATTTATATAGAATAAAAGTTTTAAATTTTCCTGTACTTTCTGTGATTGTGGATACTTTGAAGTTTTACTCCTGGAGTAGGGTCTCAGGTTCCCGGGATGGGGATTTGGGGCGCTACAGAAGTTGGTATCATAGCAGACTTCAAATACTAGTCCAACACAGCAGGAAAATTAGACTTAGATGCATTGCGAGAGTGGGTTTAGTCAGATAGTTGATGATTATAATTCATAATATTGCTTTTACAACTTATGCCTTGTAATTTTTTCTGTATCTGGACTAATTCCCATATTTTCTCTTGCAGATGCCGAGCTTGGACAATGTACACTCGAATGGATGGTCCAATGGACATGGTTCTGCACCCCCACTTCCACCTCCACCCACAGCCCACGGCCATAGTACAAGTTATCACCATGTTGTCCCAGGAGCTGGTTGCCTACAAATGGAGCCACAGACAGCTAGAGGATCGCTTTGAGAACCTCACACGGGCATTGATAACCGCTGAAAGGAGAGTGGCCAAGCTAGAAAGGGCCAAGAGGAAATGGAAGACAAGGGTAGTACTTCTGAAGCACTGGTACGAGGAGAGGCTAGGTCAGCTGCAGAGTAGGTATCTGGCACTGAGGACTCAGGTTTGCGACATGCAGGATCTGTTAGACCGTATGACTGCCGGGGATAGATCCGAGGTTGGCGACTCGCCAGGAGCAGGAGAGCAGTGACCTCCTCTAGTGTTGTAGGATCTCTTTTGATGTGTATAGATGACAACCATGCTGAATAGCTAAGCTAACATGCTATTGTTTTGATAGGTGTAGTATGAACCCATGTGATGATGATGATGTGATTATATGTTGACAAATCATTGTAAAACCTTTTTTGAAATGAATGGAACTAGTATGTTTTGACCAATGCTAGTGTGTTATGGGTTTTGCATTACGATTATTGGTTGATGATGTCTGTATTAGCTTTCAGATGGAAGGAAGGACTACAAGCAACCGAAGTGACTAGACTGAAGCCGAAGGCAGTGGAGCCAACGGTATTGGCCTTGATGTAAGGGAAGAATTTACTCGGGTATATCAGATGATTGGAGCATTTGTGGAGGCTAGCAGGTACCAAGTGTCACCACAAAAAGCACCAGGAATTGCTGTGAACACTGATCCAGTGAAGATGGTGGAGTCATTTAGGAGGATGAAACCGTCAGTCTTAGAAGGACAGGCCGATCCCACAGTTGCTGACGATTGGATACGTCAAGTGGAGACAGTATTTGAGGTGCTGATGACTCCCGAAGACAGCAAGGTACGTCTAGCCACAATCTTGCTAGAGAAGGACGTCGGAGTTTGGTGGCAGTCCGTAAAGCGTGGTCTTGGAAAGGGATAGATCACTTGGAAAGATTTTCTTAAGGAATTCCGACAGCACTATTTTCCCTTAGATGTGCAAGAGGAGAAAGCAATGGAGTTCCATGGCTTGAAGCAAGGAAATATGTCCGTCAGAGAATATGAGACGAAGTTTTCTCAGTTATCAAGGTACGCACCGGAGATGGTCCAGGAGGAAGTGAAGAAGGCCCAGAGGTTTGAGCAAGGGCTTAAGTCTGGACTGAGATCGAAGATGGTTCCCTTGGGCATTCGCCGATTCGACAAACTGGTAAGAAGAGCTGCAGCGACAGAAGCAGATATGAATCAGAATCAGGGAAGGATGGAGTTCTGGAACAAAGGGAAGAGAACTACACCAGCATCAAAGTTCAAGAAGCAAGGCAAGGGCCAAAAGTTCTGGAAAATCAATGCTAATACAGGAGAATTCAAGCCCGGAAGTTGCTATCACTGTGGAGAGCAAGGACACTTTGTGGATCAATGCCCCAGGAAGAATGCAGTGAAATGTTTCCAGTGTGGACTAGAAGGGCATATCAAGTCAAGATGTCCCCAAATTGCAAGGAACAGCCACAGGGCATGGTCAAGAGCAACCGACAAAGGGAAAAAGCCTATGCGTCAAGGAAGAGTGTTCGCCTTGACCAAGAAGGATGCTGAAGAAGATGGAAGGGTAATTACTGGTATGTAAGCGAATGGTGTATAAGTTTTAAGTTGTATTTTGGGTTTTGGAAGTTGATGGATGATGTACTGTTGTAACAGGACATATATATATAAATGGAATTTTGGCTACAGTCTTGTTTGACAGTGGATCGACTCATTCTTTTGTGCCAAAATCTTTTTCAAGAAAACTAAGATGCACACAAAAGGCAATCCCAGATTTAGCTTTGACGGTAGCTACGCCGTTAGGGGCAACCCTTACTACAAATCTATGCTATAGGGGATGCAAGCTCCAGATTAGCGGAGAAACCCTAAGTATCAATTTGTTGGAATTGGGTTTTGCCGGGACAGATATCATTATTGGTATGGATTGGATGTCGAGGCACAAGGAAGCATTGACTGCAAGGAGAAGGAGGTAGTTATCTCAGCTGAAGGAGTGGAACTTGTATTCCACGGGGAGCAGAGATCGGAGGCAATGACTTTTGCAGCCGAAGTACGGGTACCAGAAGAGGTGAACAAGATACCAGTGGTGAGGAATTTCCTACTTGTATTCTTAGATGATTTACCTAGAATTCCCCCACACCGTGATGTCGAGTTTAGCATCACAATTCAGCCAGGTAGCGCTCCAGTATCCAAAGCACCCTATCGAATGGCGCCAGTAGAGCAGAATGAGGTCAATAAACAGATTGAAGAGTACTTGCAGAAGGGATTTATCAGACCAAGTGCATCACCTTGGGTAGCACCAGTATTTCTTGTTAAGAAGAAGGACGGGTCATCCAGGATGTGTATTGATTATCGGGAATTGAATAAAGTCACTATTTGGAACAAGTACCTAATTCCCAGGATCGACGATTTGTTCGATCAACTTCAGGGAGCAGCAGTATTTTCCAAGATTGATCTACGGTCCGGATATCATCAAGTGCAAGTCAAGGAAAAGGATGTACCTAAGACAGCTTTTCGAACTCGACATGGACACTATGAATTCTTTGTAATGCCGTTTGGAGTGACTAACGCTCCGGAAATCTTCATGGACTTGATGAACAGAATTCTACGTCCGTTTATTGACTCATTTGTCGTGGTCTTCATCAACGACATTTTGGTATATTCAAGGACAGAAGAGGAGCATGCTGAGCATCTGACAGCAATCTTGAGCAAGCTACAAGAGCATCAGTTGTATGCCAAATTATCTAAGTGTGAGTTTTGGAAATCGGAAGTTGCATTCCTAGGTCATATCCTTTCTAAGGAGGGAATGGCAACGGATCCTCAGAAGATAGAATCGGTCAAGGGATGGCCACAACCAAAGACGGTGAAGGAAGTAAGGAGTTTTCTGGGTATGACTGGATATTACCGGAAGTTTATCCAGAATTATGCAAGGATAGATGTACCCCTTACAACATTGACCAAGAAGAACCAAAGTTTCGACTGGACGGAGAAGTGTGAAGAAAGTTTTCAGGAACTAAAGAACTGTTTGATCTCCGCACCTATATAGGTTTCACCTCAGGGAGACAGGGACTACGTCATCTACAGTGATGCATCATATTTGGGATGCGAATGTGTGCTGATGCAGGAAGGCAAAGTCATAGCTTATGGTTCAAGATAGCTACGACCACATGAGAAGAATTATCCGACCCATGATTTGGAACTCGTAGCAATAATTTTTGCTTTGAAATCATGGAGACATTATGTCTACGGAGCAAAGGTGGAAATTTACACTGACCATAAGAACTTGAAGTATATCTATCAGCAGAAAGATCTTAACTTAAGGCAGAGGTGATAGTTGGAAGTACTCGAAGACATCAAGCCTGAGATTATATATCATCCAGGGAAAGCCAATATAGTAGCAGATGCGCTTAGTAGGAAGAGAAGTGTGGCTACATTGGTAGCAACCCGAAGGGAGCTAGATGAAGAGATCAGGCATGCAGGCATTGAAGTGGTTACACAACGCTTAAGTGCAGTTTTGGCACAGTTGGTGTTACGACCAAGCTTGAATGAGCAAGTGAAAGAGGCTCAGACCAAAGATCCAGAGATGGAAGACATGAAGAAGCAAGTGCATGAAGGAAAATTGGCCGAATTCAGTATAAGAGAAGGTTCACTATGGTTTGGTGACAGACTATGTGTACCAAAGGACGAGGAGTTGAGGGAAGACATCATGAAGGAAGCTCACTCCACGTTACTTGCGATTCACCCAGGAAGCACCAAGATGTATCATGATATAAAGCAGCACTATTAGTGGTCGGGGATGAAGCGAGATATAGCAGAGTTCATCGCCAAATGTTTGACATGCCAACAAGTTAAGGCCGAGAATCAGAAACCAGGAGGATTGTTACAGCCTTTACCCATTCCAGAATGGAAATGAGAGAACATCAGTATGGATTTTATCACTGGACTACCCAGGAGCCTTAAAGGAAATGACTCAATATAGGTGATTGTGGATCGATTGACCAAGTCAGCACATTTTCTTTCAGTAAAGACGACCTGGACAGTCGAGAAGTTGGTCGAGGTCAACATCGAGAACGTAGTGAAACTACATGGAGTGTCAGTGTCGATAGTATCCGACCGAGATGCAAGATTTACATCTCGATTCTGGCGAAGTATATAGTTGGCATTGGGAACTAGAACAGACTTCAGCACAGCTTTTCACCCACAGACTGATGGACAGACAGAAAGAGTCAACAGGATTCTTGAAGACATGTTGCGGGCATGCATTTTGGACTTTGGAGGAAGTTGGGAGAAATACTTAGCCTTGGTAGAGTTTGCTTATTATAACAGCTATCAGGCAAGTATTGGCATGGCCCCGTATGAAGCTTTGTATGGACGAAGATGCAGAACACCAGTTTGTTGGTTCGAGGTAGGAGAACGACAGATGTATGGGCCAGAAATCGTACAGCAAACATCGGAGCAGATCCAGCTTATTCAGAAGAGGCTTCAAGGAGCACAAAACAGGCAAAAGAGTTATGCGAACAACCGCCGAAGAGAGTTGAAATTTGAGGAGGGTGACTCTGTATTTCTCAAGGTGTCGCCGACCAAAGGAGTTATCAGATTCGGAAAAGGCGGGAAGTTAGCTCCGAGATATATTGGACCATACAAGATTTTGAAGAAGATTGGCAGGATGGCTTATAAGTTGGAGCTACCGGCTGAGCTATCTCAAGTGCATGACGTATTCCACGTCTCTATGCTACGGAAGTATGTGCCAGATTCAAGCCATCGGTTGCCAGAGGTTCCGAAAGATTTGCAGATAGATCTTTCCTGTAGAGAGCAACTAGTTAGGATACTTGATCATCAGGACAAGGTATTGAGAAATAAGGTCATCTCGATGGTCAAAGTTCTCTGGAAGAACCAGTTCGTGGAAGAAGCCGTGTGGGAGCCGGAGAGCCGCATGAAGGCTTTATATCCGGATTTATTTTAAGTGTTTTCTGTTTATCTTCTCTTGTTGTACTTTTCTCCCACTAAGAACGTTCTGGGGACAGAACGACTCTAAGGAGGGAGTGATATAACACCCCGTATTGTACGATACCTGAATATATATGTATGTATATATGTATATTGTCCGTATGCGTGCACATGATTGCAGTATTATGGGTTGATTTTTGCTATCATGGTGTGTGGTTAGGGTTGTGGGATGGTTTATGGGAGGACAGCATTCTAAAAAATACACGAGAACGAGGAGGACCGATACTAGTATAAACACTAGTTTTCGGTACGACGCCTATGCAAATATAACACTGTATGATAATACAGTGGATATATATTGCGTACGCTCGATAAACCTCTCATCTCGCATTCAAAAGAACCCATTTAAACTTAAATTGGGCAGCCAACACATCAACCCCAAAACTAGTGGCTAAAAGCCATGGTTTTGTTCAAAACCACCCTACTACCCTAGCCTACCCCCCTAGCAAAACCGGCCCATATCTCTCCCCCTCTTCTCCTTCATTTCTCCACTCTTTCCCACCTCCTTTGCTCTGAAATTTCAGAACTCCTTCAAGAAGAAAAAAGAAAGAAAGAAGAGAGAGTGAAGAAGAAGACTCAAGGAAGGATTCTCAAAGGAAGGGGGCTCAAGGAGATCAATTCCTCTACAAGCAACCAAGGGTGGGGAGTTACTCTAAACCTTCCTTTATGTCTTTTAATTGATTTTCTTGCATGCATGTATGATAGGAAGTTCTAGGATGATTATCTAAAAAGTTGAAAGATGGCATCAGAAACTGAAACTTGTTCAGAATGCTATTTTGTAGATTTTTTCCGAGAGCAAACCACAAGGAATTAGGCCATGAAATTTTCAGGGATTGTTCATATATATGTGTAGATAGTTCATAATTTATTTCGAATTTTCTGAGGAGGTTTGATATTTTAATAAAATCAAATGGTAGAACTGTGTTGTAAGGCAGAATCAGCAATTGGTTAAGAGGATGACTGATGTTGTTGGAATGTTCCTAATTTATTGGAGCATGTTCTTGATCTGAAATTTTTATCATGTATTCCTACATGCATCTAGATTCTATACAAAAATTAGGAAAATGTTTGGATGAGTTTATAGGCTCGATAAAAATTGACCTTTAATCAGTAGCTGAAGCTGAACTGAAGAACATGATAACTTTCTGTGCTTAATTGAAATAGAGAGAACTCACTGTATACTTGGAGTTTTGACATGAATTCTTTTGCATATTGTTCACTATGATCTCTAGTTTCATCACTGTAAATTTTGTGTCATTTGGATGAGTATGGAATTTAATATGATTTTATTAGCATGCACCATGCTGGTGTCAGTCAATTTGGATACCCTGTAGAGATTGGACAATTGAGGCTCATTAAGAGCACAATTGAGAACCTGATTCATTAGAGATTTGTAGTAGAGATCTAGATCTTTCCAACAAGACCAATTTGAGGCATTTTCAGTAAAGGGTTGATTTACTGTGATTTTTGTAATACTGGACAGAGACCTAGAATGGATCTCAGTGCCCTGATTTAGAAAGACCTAGTGTGTGACTTGGTGCATTGATGAGAGATGTGTGAGTTAGGGTGACCTATTGGTGAATTTTGGACTCATGACCAACTAGAGAGTTGTTGAGAACACCCACACTCTCCTATAGAATTTGGGTTTGCGATGTTCTGATGAACGAGTAGTGTTTTGTGCTACCGGTAAGGTGCAGCCCGTGTACAGGAAGTACACATGCTGAGACTTCAGAGGCTATTTTGAGGACCTAGATGATGGAATTTTAGTTTATGATCAACTAGAAATTTGTAGCCTAGGATCTTACCTTTCCGGATTGGGATCGTACACTCCAATCGGAGTTGTATCGAGGAAGTTATGACCTTTTAAAGATTCGGGCGGAAACCCCGTAGGTCGCTTAGTCTAGAGTGTTGACTAGGTATTGTGAGGACATTTCCCTTGTGTACTATCAGAGTTGATAACTCTTGTCTAGGGATGGTGGACATCTGTTGTTGGTATTGTGGACTCCCATAATGGGTGTGTGACTCGAGTTAGTCACCAGGGTAAGGGATACCCTGCACCTGTCAACCCTACATTATAAATTTCTACCGAAGCGTAGGACTTTCGAGCCGTGCCAGTGAGATAAGTTCATATCCCGGGTCAGGGGTGAACATACATTCACAGTCAGGGTAGCGACGAATGTAGGCCGTAATGCTGGACAATTCCAAGTCGGGGAAGTGGCGAACCGGACCGTATCGCCAGGGCCAGAGGTTGATAGGCAAGTGTGGAAGCAATTTTATCTTTTACCCAAAGTGATAGAGTAAGGCTGGGATTAGAATGACATATTAAGGGGTTTGGGAAATTGCATTATTCCTAGCAGACCATAGTCGGTGTTATACCTTCCAGTCGTAGAGATACGTTTTCGGCACTCATGAATGAGTCCTCGGCTTGTATCTCAATCTGTTAATTCCCAAAGTTTTCCGGAGTAAGGAACGGATGCTAGGAGCATTTGACCTCCCGAGGCGCTCACATCCCTATGCACGTGGATTTTGTTGTTAAGGTACGGAGGCTAGGAGGATTTGACCTCTCGAGGCGCTCACGTCCCTGTTAAGGTACGGAGGCTAGGAGGATTTGACCTCCCGAGGCGCTCACGTCCCTTTTAAGGTATGGAGGCTAGGAGGATTTGAGGCTAGGAGGATTTGACCTCCTGAGGCGCTCACGTCCCTTTGGTGTATATATAAGTTCATAACCCGATCAGGGGTGAACACGCATGCGTCAGTCCATAGCCTGGGTAAGGGGTGGACATGGGAATCATACGGTCTTGCGACCGGATTCAATGCGGCTTTCTGAAGAGGTCCGTACGCGGGTACCAAGTGGCAGCTACAACCACCACTTAGGCACTGCAGTGGCGGAACTAGACCGACCAACTGCAACCTCCTTGGGCGACGGAAAATCTATAGGGAACTGGTTGAGTACAAGAGTAGGATGCATGGTGAGGGTTCGAATCCCTGAACTGTAGAGAAAGACGGCTAGATTTGGGGGCGTATGTAGTATGGAATGCATTCGTACTCCAAAGTCTTGCTTACATTAGAGTCAGACATGTGAGTTTGCTACATCTAGTCATATGGTCATGTCATACCACTGCACTAGAACTCGAATCCATTAAACCCTTGCTTTGGCACATCACCTTTCTATTTTGCATAAATTATTGGTTGTGATTGAATTTTAGAAGATCTCTGTTATCACCAGCTTTGCGTCAGTCGAAGTACTGACGTTTCCCACCTTGTAAGTATCCGGAGCCGGTTTACAGGTACTACAGAGCTCGAGTTGGTCCAAGGATCCAATGGACATATGCAAGTGCTGTTATATTATTGTAAATCTTGTAATTTTTATTTGGACATTGTAACACTTGTAAATGTAACTTTTATATGGAATAAAAGTTTTAAATTTTCCTGTACTTTCTGTAATTGTGGCTACTTTGAAGTTCGACTCCTGGAGTAGGGTCTCAGGTTCCCGGGATGGGGATTTGGGGCGCTACAAAACCCATTAGCCAGAACAATGACAATCGACTGTCGAAAATGGACGGTCGACTGTCCTGTAATAATTCGAAACTCAAGAAAACCCATCAGTCAGAACAATGATAGTCGACTATCGAAAATAGCCGGTCGACTGTCCTGCGAAAATTCGAAACTCAAGAACCAACAGTCGACTGTCGACTTCAGTTCAAAGACGAAGAAGTCCACTGTTATTGCAAAAAAATTTGAAATTCAATAACTGACAGTCGACTGTCGACTTTAGTTCGGTCGACTGTCAATTATAATAGGTTGCAGTTTTGAAATTATGGTGCATGTTTTAACTGATACACGGTTATATTTTATAAAATCACAATTTTTGTAAAACCAACATCCTGAGACCATCAAATATGACTTGTAGAACATATAAGAGTTTATAAAACATATCAAAATCACATTAAGATCACAAAGAGCGATTTTTTACGAAATCTTCAAAACAGTAAACATGAATGAGTATATATGCATATAGGTGAGTTTAAGCATCAGTTTAAGCGTCAAATTTCATTATGTATAAGTAGGATCTAGTCTAGTTCAATCTCAGTATCAATATAGATCAAAACCCAATCAAAAATTTGACAAAACACAAATATCAAGTTTTGGTTGTTCACCAACAGACCCGAAAGTAAAACCCCCCTTTTTATAATTTAAACTTGATTCTTTTTTATCCAAAATCCTTCCACAACTTGATTAAACACAAACCCCACTGATTACATCAGTTTACTCATGAATACATGCAATAACACAATCATTCGTCCAGTTCTTTACTCATCAAAATCTCCAAACAATCCAGATACATACATACACAGTGAAAGATTCTTCTTTAATCAAATTTTGTGCATTATAAGCCTTATAACCAATTAAATCAGCAATCCTTTAATCAAAACAACATACCATGATCTCTATTAGGTTCTTAAGTAATCTCAAGTCATCTATATATAATTTTAACCATCCATAGCATAGTTTCGTGAAAAGATTCAATTTTAGTTCATCTACTCATCAAAATTTATTATTTCTTCATACAATTCCTAACATGCTTTATAATAGATAAATCATCACATACAACATGGTTAGAACAATAAGAAAACAAACATATGTCACTCACCTTATTGAAAAATCAATCGAAAATAATAAAGAAAATAAGAAAATCCCCCATTTCGCAAGAAAACCAAGATCCTCGCTTTGAAACTCCAAGAAAATAATAATAGAGAAATCTCTTTGTGTAGTACAACAAAGAGACGGTTGCACCTCGCATTTAATAGGCCGGAAATAGAGTTCTAGGTATTTTGAATAGATTTGTAAAATATCCTTTTTGAATATATCTTTACATATATAAATCCTTATACTTGGAAATTAGTCAAAACTAACTTAATTGAGATTTAAAAACAAAAAAAACTACCCTAATATTGGCCGGCACTGTTTTAAAAACTCAGAAAACAAAATTGTACTTTTTGCCCTCTAAGTGGCAATTTTTTGCAAAAAAAACCCTTCTTTATCAAAACTTACAAAATAAACCAAATTTATTAAAACAAAAGTAAACTCTTTACCTTTGAGTTGACTAAGCATCATGCCCAGCCCAAAATTCCGAAAATCTGGAGTTTTCACTCTAAGTGGTAATTTTGCACAAAGTCTCTCTTTTTGTAATATTTGCAAATAGTTCAAATAATTATCAGAAAAATCCGGAAAAATTCACAAATAATATCTAATAATAATTAATGGGTTTTCTCAAAATAATTTTCTGGCTTTGAACTTCTCAAGAAAATATTTGCACGTATTTTGCACGTGTAAAAAGGTAAATTTCAGAAAAATATTTATTAAATCACAAAAAAATCATTTTAATTCACTTATTAATCATAAAAGTATTATTTAAAAATCTAGGTTATTACATCACTCCCTTCTTACAATAGTTATGTCCTCAGAACTACTATAATAGGGTCCAAACAAGATAAGCAAAAGGAATTGAAATCTCATAAATGGGAATATAGTTTAAGAAATACAATTACATAAGAGAATGTAATCTAAGAAAAGAAATACAACTTAACTCAAATAGTACAATCATACAAAAAGAATACAACCATACAAAAAGCTCAGGAAAATTCTTCTGCATGCGATCCTCCGGCTCCCAAGTAGCCTCCTCGAACTGTTGGTTCCTCCACAACACCTTGACCATAGGTATCATCTTGCTCCTCAAAACCTTCTCCCTACGATTAACAATCTCTACAGGCTGCTCCTTGTAACTCAAGTTCACCTGTAGACCTTCAGGCACTTCTACCAACTGATGACTCTGATCCAGCACATACTTCCTCAACAACGACACATGGAACACATCATGCACCTGTGCCAACTCCTCCGATAACTCCAATCTATATGCCATTTACCAATCTGCCCCAAAATCCTGTATGGCCCAATATACCTTGGTGCCAACCTGCCTCCCTTACCAAACTTGATCATTCCTTTGGTCGGAGATACCTTGAGGAAAACTACATCCCCAACCTCAAACTCCAAGTCTCTCCGCCGAGTGTCTGCATAACTCTTTCGCTCACTCTGAGCCTCGACCAACCTCTTGCGAATTAACTCAATCTTCTCTGATGTTTACTGCACAATCTCGTGCCCAAACATTTGCCTCTCGCCAACCTCATACCAACAAACAGGTGTCATGCACTTCCTCCCGTATAGAGCGTCATACGGAACCATCCTGATACTTGCATGGTAACTGTTGTTATAAGAAAACTCAACCAATGCCAAGTACCTCTCCCAACTACCACCGAAATCCATAACACAAGCCCTCAGCATATCTTCCAATACCCGATTCACCCTTTCGGTCTGACCATCAGTCTGAGGATGACAAGCAGTACTGAAATCAGTTCTGGTACCCAAAGCTGCTTGCAGACTCTTCCAAAACCTTGAAGTGAACCTCGCATCCCTGTCGGACACAATCGACACAGGAACCCCATGAAGCCTCACAATCTCATCAATGTACAGCTCTGTCAATTTCTGCAACGACTGAGTAATCTTTATAGACAGAAAGTGACCTGACTTGGTCAAACGGTCAACAATAACCCGAATCGAATCATTGCCCTTCGCACTCCTTGGCAAACCTGTGATGAAATCCATGATGATATTCTCCCACTTCCATTCTGGAATGGGCAAAGACTGCAACAAACCTCGAGGTCTCTGATTTTCTGCTTTAATCTGCTGACAAGTTGGACACCTTGCCACAAAATCTGCCACATCCATCTTCATATCGGACCACCAAAAGTGTTGTTTGATATCCTTGTACATCTTTGTGCCTCCAGGATGTACTGACAACAAAGTGTTGTGTGCCTCCTGCAAGATACTCTCCCTCAAATCTGCATTCTCCGGAACACACAGGCTCTCACTCATCCATAGAACTCCATCTCGGACACGGAACTCTGACAACTTGCCATCGGAAACCTGCTACAACATCTTCTGAATCTCTGCATTTGATTTCTAACCTTTCACAATCTGCTCTCTCAAAGAAGGCTGCAGCCTCAACTGAGCCAAAGACGCTCCCAAACCCTGCAGTACCACCTCAATACCTGCCTGGTCAATCTCTGCTGCCAACTCACTCTGAGTAGTGATCAAGCTCGCCAAACTTATCTTCTGACTAAGCCCATCGGTCACCACATTTGCCTTGCCCGGATGATACTTGATCTCAGGATGAATGTTTTCCAATACTTCCAACCACCTTCACTGCCGAAGATTTAGATCCTTCTGCTGATAAATGTACTTCAGGCTCTTGTGGTCGGTATATATATTGACCTTCTCACCATATACATAATGTCTCCACTACTTCAAGGCAAAGATAATAGCTACTAACTCCAAATCATGCGTTAGATAATTATTCTCATGCGGACGCAACTGCCTCGAACCATAGGCAATAACATTGCCTTCCTGCATCAAGACACACTCCAAACCCCTGAGAGATGCATTGCTAAAGATATCATAATCCTTCCTAGCTTGTGGCAAAGCTAAGATAGGCGCAGTCATCAACCTCTCCTTTAGCTTAAGGAAACTCGCCTCACACTTATCAGTCCATGTGAATGCCACATTCTTCCGAGTTAACCCTGTCAAAGGAATTGCTATCTGTGCATAGCCCTGAATGAATCTCTTGTAGTACCCAGCCAAACTCAAGAAACTCCTGACTTCCTTCACTGACGTTGGCCTGGGCCAATCCTTCACTGCTTCAACCTTCTGAGGATCAGTGGCCACTCCCTCCTTAGAAATGATATGACCAAGAAAAGCTACCTCAAATTTCCAAAACTAACACTTCGACAGCTTGGCATACAAGTCATGCTCCTGTAACTTCTGTAACACCTCTGTCAAGTGCATAGAATGCTCTTCCTCCGACTTCGAATACACCGAAATATCATCATTGAAAACCACCACGAAGGAATCAATAAATGGCCGCAATATCTGATTCATCATATCCATGAATATTGTCGGTGCATTCGTCACTCCGAATGGCATTACCAAAAACTCATAGAGTCCATGATGAGTCCTGAAAGCTATTTTACTCACATCTTCCTCATTGATTCGAACCTGATGACAATCTTTGAAAACACAGCTGCTTCCCAAAGCCTATCGAACAGATCATCAATCCGTGGAAGCGGATACTTGTTCTGAATAGTTACCATATTCAACTCCCGATAGTCAATGCACATCCTCATTGACCCATCATTCTTCTTGACCAACAACACTGGCGCACCCCACGGTGAAGAACTCGGCCTGATGAAACACTTACTCAGCAATTCCTCAATCTGCTTCTTAACTTCATCCTGCTCTACAGGTGTCATCTAGTACGGAGTCTTAGAAATCGAAGCACTCTCCAGCTGAACATTAATACAAAACTCCACATCTCGTAACGGTGGCAATCCTAGTAAATCTTTCAAGAACATTGTAGGGAAATCCCTGACAACTGGAATGCCTCTGACTTCATCTGGAATCATCAACTTAGATACCACTGCAGCCACTTTCGGGTCCTTCATCTTCCCTTGAAAAGTTACTGCGGGACCACCTGGTGCCTTCACTAACACCTCTTTCTTCCTGCATTCAATTGTGGAATCATATATTGCCATCCAATCAAATCCCACAATCACATCCACACCCAGAACTTGCAGCTCAATAAGATCAACGCCAAATAATCTCCCACCAATCTCGATATCACAGCCCTCGTAATATCGATCAGCAATCAATTCTTCTCCTGACGGTGTTGCCACCGACAAGACTCTGCCTGGAAACAACTTAGGTTCCACATCTGAGACTTTTGCAAAATTGGACCACACAAATGTATGCGAAGAACCAGTATCAAATAGAACTTTTGCTTTTATTCCATTAACCAAAACAATTCCTGTTACATGAAGAATGATACTCAAATCTCCAATTTAATCTCAAACAAGGTTTTACTTAATACATTGAATAAATAAAAATTCAAAATTCTTGCATACCCTGGATCACATCCTCTGAGTTACCCTCATCCTCCTCAGTTAATGCGAACACTCGCCCTTGCCTCAGAAATTTGCCTCCGCTTGCACCACCCTTCTTCAACTGTGGACAGAAAAGCTTAGTATGCCCCACTTTCCTATAGTGAAAACAAGTCTGCTTCGCCAGTTTAGGACATGCTGATCTGCCTCCTTACAGTAGTAACAAGCCACCTCCTGAGTTGCAGGTGCCCTCTGCTCTGGCCTACTGAACTTGCCCTGCTTTACTAAGAACTTCTTCCCACTCTGACTAGCTGCTGGCCTCTTGTTCCTGTTCCAGATCTCTTGCTTCTTCTGGAACTGGTCCATATCCTCTTCTATCATAGCTGCTCTCCTTATCAAACCTCCTTATGCCCAACGGAATATCCTCAAACTCAAATTTGGCCTCAAGCCCTACTCGAATTTCTTGGCATTCTTTGCTTCATCAACAATCAGCTCTGGTGCATATCTTGACAGCTGAGTGAACTTAGTCTCATATTCACGCACTGTCATATTGCCTTGCTATAGATTCAAGAATTTTGTTACATTCTTCTCCTGAATATCCAGAGGAAAGAAACGATCCCTGAATTCATCCATAAAAACTTCCCAAGTCACTTGCTGATCCCCAAAAGTCCTCTTCACTGACTGCCACCAGATGCCAACATCCTTCTCTAACTGCATAGTAGTCAATTTCACCTTATTGGCTGCTGGGGTCTCTAAAACTTCGAAGATCATCTCCATCTGTCTAATCCAATCATCAGTCTCGTTTGGATCAGACTACCCCTCAAAAATAGGCGGCTTCATCCGCTTGAAGGACTAAACTTCCTTGATCAGATCAGCATTAACAAACACTGGTCTAGCCCCCTGATTTTAGTTCTGTGCCATATTAGCTGCCATGAATATGTTCAAGGTCTGGTACACCCTGGCAATCTCAGTCTTAAGATCAAGTCCAACCCCATGGGAACTCCCAGCCCCATCACCATTACCATTCCTAGTCTGGGTCCTGCCATTTTACTGAATACTGCAAAATGAGGGTAAAGTTAGAGCATCACAACACAATTCATATTCACATCAATACCTCATGGCAAAACCTCAATCATACCCCAAACCAAAACATCAAGTTCTAACTCTATGTGATACTCACACTCTAATGTCCACACCTATGTTCATTTTTATATCGTGTTTATTATTACTATTGAAGCATGCTCTGATACCAATCTCTGTAGCGCCCCGAATTTTCAATATGATATCTCGAAAATACGTGGCACAATTTCTAGCATCAACCTTATTGTAATAGTAAACATAGCCAAAACACAGAGAAAAATTTTCAACTTTTATTACATTAATTCTTTACAAAGCACAGCGGAAAATTTAAACACCTTGGATTACAAATTCTTTCTTTTACAACACATTCTTTTACAATTTACATAAGCTATAACATCATTCAATCTCATGCATCCAAATCCCAAGCTAAAGGTACCTACCTGTAAAACATGAGGCTAGAGATAACCCTAACCCCCAAAACTACAGGGATCAGCCATAACGGTGTGAGTAACATAAAAGAAGTGCAACATAAATAAAACATAAGGTATCGAGTCATAGACAACATGTATCAACAGTAGTTTCAAATGGAATAAGAAATAACAATAAAGAAAGCATGAAAACATCAAGTGAAAATAGACTAAGTGTCAAGTGTAGGGAAACGGAAAACAACATGCATAAAACCAAGTCAAGAAAATACCAATGCTATATGCTGACTCTCTAATACATACTTGTCGGATTTTATGCATCCCACTCTACATAGGTCCGGTGCAAGCCCTTATCGTTCTCTACTTGATAGGGCTAAATTCCTCGTTATGCAACTAATCCTACTATGATGACTACTACGAGATTTAGATAAATTGTGAGTATTAGCCCATGCCTCGATAATTCCGTAGGTCAATCTCTATCCACAGATAATTTCGAAGACTATTTCACTCACACCTGGGAATCTTCGATAATACCCCACACCGCAAGCTATGGTGCATCATCACACGAATACCCCATGAGTGTCACCTCGATCCCGATAATTTCGGAGATCAATCCCATACCGCAGGTAATTCTGGAGACTATTTCACTCACACCTCGATAATTTCGGAGATTATCTCACACCGCAGGCCATACTGAGGTCCATAACCCATGTTCTCATTTCATCATATCACCATCTAGTGCATGTCCTTATCTTGTTAAGTTAACTAATTATTTAATAGATTGTGAATCTCTTAGGATTGGTGTACCCTACCGGGCTTAACTCAACTGAACAACAACCAAAATCTAAACTGCCGGTAGTTAGGGCCCCACTCAATCTCTAAAGACTCATAGCTCAACCATCAATACCAAAACTTTCAATAAAACTTATAAATCCATCATCAAAACATTCATAATAAGAAAACAACAAAATCCAAATCCATTTAATGTACTCGTGAAATTCCAGAATTCAAATAAAATATTAAACCCATCAAATAATAGAAAATCATATTTTAAAATCGTAGAATATCACCAAAACATCAATTCTTTTGAAAACACATATAACTCACTTAATAAGGTCATAAGAATACAATTAAAATTCTATTATAAATAAAATATAACTCTCTGTAAAATACTGTAATCTGTAGTAAAAATATCATCTAAAACAGTAAAGTAATAATCCATAATATTGAGGAAATAACCGTTTAAAAGAAACGAAAAAAACTCAAGAAACCCATCAGCCAGAACAATGACAGTCGACTGTCCTGCAAAAATTCGAAACTCAAGAAAACCCATCAGTCAGAACAATGACAGTCGACTGTCGAAAATAGTCGGTCGACTGTCCTGCGAAAATTCGAAACTCAAGAACCGACAGTCGACTGTCGACTTCAGTTCAAAGGCGAAGCAGTCGACTGTTATTGCAAAAAAATCCAAAATTCAATAACTGACAGTCGACTGTCGACTTTAGTTCGGTCGACTGTCAATTATAACAGGTTGCAGTTTTGAAATTCTATGCATGTTTTAACTGATACGCGGTTATACTTTATAAAATCACAATTTTTGTAAAACCAACATCCTGAGACGATCAGATATGACTTGTAGAACATATAGGAGTTTATAAAACATATCAAAATCACATTAAGATCACAAAGAGCAATTTTTGACGAAATCTTCAAAACAGTAAACATGAATGAGTATATATGCATATAGGTGATTTGAAGCATCAGTTTAAACGTCGAATTTCATTGTGTATAAGTAAGATCTAGTCTAGTTCAATCTCAGTATCAATATAGATCAAAACCCAGCCCAAAATTTGACAAAACACAAAAATCAAGTTTTGGCTGTTCACCAACAGACCCGAAAGTAAAATCCTCCTTTTTATAATTTAAACTTGATTCTTTTTTATCCAAAATCCTTCCACAACTTGATTAAACACAAACCCCACTGATTACATCAATTTACTCATGAATACATGCAATAACACAATCATTCGTCGAGTTCTTTACTCATCAAAATCTCCAAACAAACCACATACATACATACACAGTGAAAGATTCTTCTTTAATCAAATTTTGTGCATTATAAGCCCTATAACCAATTAAATAAGCAAGCCTTTAATACAAAACAACATACCAATGAAATCTATTAGGTTCTTAACAAATCTCAAGTCATCTATATATAATTTTAACCATTCATAGCATGGTTTCATGAAAAGATTCAATTTTAGTTCATCTACTCATCAAAATTTATTATTTCTTCATACAATTCCTAACATGTTTTCTAATAGATAAATCATCACATACAACATGCTTAGAACAATAAGAAAATAAACATATGTCACTCACCTTATTGAAGAATCAACCGAAGATAATAAAGAAAATAAGAAAATTCCTCCTTTCGCAAGAAAACCAAGATCCTTGCTTTGAAACTCCAAGAAAATAATAATAGAGAAATCACTTTGTGTAGTGCAGCAAAGTGACGACTGCACCTCACCTTTAATAGGCCGGAAATTAGAGTTCTAGGGTTTTTGAATAGATTTGTAAAATATCCTTTTTGAATATATCTTTACATATATAAATTCTTATATTTGGAAATTAGATAAAACCAACTTAATTGAGATTTTAAAACAAAAACAACTACCCTAATATTGGCCGGCACTGTTTTAAAAACTCAGAAAATGAAATTGTACTTTTTTTCCCTTTAAGTGGCAATTTTTGCAAAAAAACTCTTCTTTATCAAAACTTACAAAATAAACTAAATTTATTAGAACAAAAGGTAAACTCTTTACCTTTGAGTTGACTAGGCATCATGCCCAGTCCAAAAATTCAAAAATCTGGAGTTTTTACTCCAAGTGGTAATTTTGCACAAAAGTCCCTCTTTTTGTAATATTTGCAAATATGTCAAATAATTATCAAAAAAATTCACAAATAATACCTAATGATAATTAATGGGTTTTCCCAAAATAATTTTCTAACTTTGAACTTCGCAAGAAAATATTTGCACGTGTTTTGCATGTGTAAAATGGTAAATTTCTGAAAAATGTTTATTAAATCACCAAAAAATTATTTTAATTCACTTATTAATCTTAAAAGCTTTATTTAAAAATCTGGGGTATTACAAGATAACACCTGGAAGTTGGTACCCCCTTGTCCTACACATCGACCAATTGGCTGCAAGTGGATCTTTAGAATCAAACAACACAAAGATGAGACTATTGATCGATTCAAAGCTCGCCTCATTGCCAAGGGCTTTCTTCAACAACCATGCATTGATTATGGAGACACATTCAGTCCGGTTGCAAAGGCCGCAACAATCTTTTTACTTCTCGCAATTGCGGTCACCTATAACTGGCCGCTCAGACAAAGAGACAACAACAATGCCTTTCTTCATGGAAATTTGGAGGAGAAGGTCTTTATGGTTCAGCCACCGGGGTTCCAAGTTCCCCACTTTCCCAATCATGTATGTCTTCTACAATGTTCAATTTTTGGCCTTAAACATGCACTGAGAGCTTGGTATCAACGTCTCTCCACTACTTTGCTCGACATGGGTTTTCTCATCTCCCCAAGCGATGCATCTCTTTTTGTTCGATGTTCTAATGGATCCATCACAGTGCTTCTATTGTATGTTGATGATATCTTAATCACAAGATCCTCTTTGGATGTGTGCTCCACTCTCATTCAAGACCTAAGCAAAGTGTTTCCTCTCAAAGATTTTGGCACTACTCATTATTTTCTTGGCTTGGAACTCACCAGGAACTCTACTGGTATGATAATCTCCCAAACCAAATACATCACAGACCTCCTACAAAAATATCATATGGACAGCGCAAAGCCTTGCAGAACTCCAATAGCAACCGATCAAAAACTTTATCTAAATTCTGGTGATCCCCTTACCGATGTCACTGAGTATCGTTCTGTTGTTGGTGCTCTCCAGTATCTCACTTGGTCATGACCTGACATTGCCTTCGCAGTCAATCAAGTGTGTCAGTTCCTGCAAAACACTCACACCCCTCACCTGGCGTCAAAAGGATTCTTCGGTATTTAAAGGGTACAATCACAAGTGGTCTCCACGACAAACGGGGATGCCTTGACATCCATGACTACTCTGATGCCGATTAGGCAGGGTCACCCTACGACCGTCGTTCCACTACTGGCTAATACATATATCTAGGTCCCAATCCCATTTCATGGAGTGCTAAGAAGCAAGCCATTGTAGCCAGGAGTTCCACAGAGGCTGAGTACAGGTCATTAACACACATGGCCGCTGAAATTAGCTGGCTGTTGTTTCTTCTTCGAGACATGCATATTTTGGTTCCTTCCACACCGACAATTCACTGTGATAACTTAAGTGCTATAGTCTTGACCTCCAATCCTGTCTTCCATGCAAGAATGAAACATGTGGAGGTAGACTATCAATTTATTCGCGAACTCGTTCTTCATCGATGAATTCAGATACGCTATCTCTGTAGCACTTACCAAATTGTTGATATATTCACAAATGGACTATCGACAAATCGGTTCTCCTCGCTGGCTCTCAAGCTTCAAGTAGCTCAACCAACCTTGAGCTTGAAGGGGTGTATTAAGGATCCTAACAAGATTCAGTTGAAGGAATGCTAACAACCCATCCTTATCTCTGCAAGATTGCTAAATCTGTTGCAACAACATTCTCTTATAAGCTCTAAGCCTAAATGCTGTAAATATCTATGTAATCAATAAGAAAGTGTGTGGAATAAAAATCATCTTCTATCTTTATATCTCAAAGCATATCCATCCATATAGAATGACTCAATCTCTAGTCGTTGTTCAAGTGGTGTTCAATGATAATGAAATAATTGGTTTGCGTTAAAAAGCCATCCCGTTAGATCCTCGCCATCAAACCGTGGAAAATCTAATCAAGGTTCTTAATAGCAAAATCATGAGGGGTTCTAGAGTTTCTTACAGTGGATGGAATCTCACTTTATGATCAATGCCCCTGATGCTCTACTTTTGCAGTTAATACCGTAAGACGATGAATCAACTCCTCTGGTGATCCTTGTTGCTCTTTGATCATCACATTTTGCTATGCGATGGATGATGATAGATTCTGCAGTCGATTGCCATGAGAGTTGCCGACTCTTGCAAATCTGTAATCGACTCATCTACCGACGTCTTTCATCTAGAACGGGGAGGATGTAGGAAATTTTACAGAGAGTGAAACATTCTGTTGGACTTAGTGAATTTTCGGAAAAAAAAACTCAATAGAATTTTTTTTTGAACTTACTATTCCCAACAGCGAGTCTAGTGTAAATGTCCTCGCCGTTGGGAACAGCAAGTCTTCTTTAAAAATTTTGAACTAAACTCGCTATTCCCAACAACGAGTCCAGTATAAATGTCCTCGCTGTTGGGAACAGCGAGTCTTCTTTAAAAATTTTGAACTAAAATTACCACTAAACACGCTGTTTCCCAATAGCGAGGATGAAACAACTAAACTCGTCGTTCCTAACGGCGAGTTTAGTTGTTGAGTACATGAGCACAAATACTTGTACAACTGTCCTCTTTCTGCAAATATTTTCAAAAAATTCCTTATAAAAAAAATTAATTCCAGTGACTAAACTCATAGAAACAAAATTAATTCCAGTGACTAAACTCATAGAAACAAAATGAAAGTGAAAAGATTCATCAAATTATGGTGTGGCCCGCATCAAATTAAGAATCTATGTTTATTTTGCCTTTTCAAAATTCTACTTTTATGAATTTACGCAACAACTTCGTATCACTCATTTTCCAAAATTTATGGAAGCTTGTGAAATACTGTGGGTGAAAGAAGAATTGTATACTAGTGTTATCTTGTGCAAATTGCACAAACTAAAAAATTTTAATGGACATATAAAATTATATGGAACTTTAAAAAAGTGTGAGAGAATTGAGAGAAATTAACTCTTCAAGTGTATAGTTTAGTGAAATTCTTAAAAAAAGCTCACAGTCCGGCCTTTGTATACATTCTGACCGGCAATACTCAGGCCTTGACCCGCCTCATCTCTACCGTCCCCTCCCTCCCCTCCCCCTCCTAAATTTACACTCTTTCAAATGCCTTATCCCGCATTTCCTGCATCTCCGATGTCTTCGACCGTAGTGACGTCCCATTCTCCAACATCCTCCTCTTCCTCTCCGTGCGCCACACCCTACTCTTCGTCACCTACCTTTTTACCAAATCTCATTCTTGGACCTAATACCACAATCATCTCCATCTTCAACTCGTACTCTTCCCAAAATTCAAATTTCAGGATTTCAAAAATACAAATTAGAAGCGTGATTGGTAACCCCTCATTCTCAAGATTGAAAGACGACTTTCCACCTAGAAGGGACGACTACTGTCTAGGGGGGAGACTTATCCTTATTAACTCAGTGCTCAGTGCGCTGCCTACCTACTTCACCTTTTTCTTCAAACTTCCACAATGGGTGATCGCTCGGATTGATCAGATAAGGAGCAGATTTTTTTGGGTTGGAGGGGACACTAAGACTTCTGGTATTTCTTGTATTAATTGGAAGCGCATTTGTCAACCCAAAAGACAAGGGGGCTTAGGGATCTTAAACCTCAGTCAATTCAACAATGCATGAAATGGTGGTGGAAATTTCACTCGGAATAATCCTTCTGCACTCAAGTCATCAAATCACTCTACTTCAGGAATGTGACTAATTCCTTCATCTGCACGTCCAAGGCTTCTGACTTTTGGAAAGGTGTTTACAAGCTCAAAGAGCAATTTGATCAAGGCATCTCCTGGCAACTTGGGAATGGGCACCAGATTAGGTTCTGGAACTCTAAATGGATCGAAGGAAGCAGTATTACCACCTTATTCCCTGCTCTGTTTGAAGCAGCCGGGAATAAAGATGCAAATCTGATCACCCAAGGCTACATGAATCACGGAAGATGGATTTGGAAACCTGGCCTCCACACTTCCACCTTCACCCATATCAACCTCGAAAAATGAAGCCTTCTGCAACTTCTCCAAAACATTCAGCCAACAACTGATACAGACACTATACACTGGAGACATTCAGCCACAGGGAACTTCATCGTCAAATCAGCATATCAGTTTTTCAGCATCTCTGGACTTCTAACTCTATTCTACCGGGCTTGTTGGGAAAGCCTGGCGCCACTCAAATGCAAGATTTTTATTTGGATGTTGAGTTCGGAGACACTCAACTCCAAAGATAGACTACACTCCAAGGGTTGGGACGGTGATCTGACATGCACAACTTGTGCATGTCCGATAGAAACCACCTACCACATTTTCTTTCAATGCCCTTGGCTGTTCAAACCCGGAACCATTTCATGCACCATTTTGACATCCCGCATCTCCCCACTTCTATCACTAATTGCTTCACACAATGGTGTTTTGATTATCACAAGCACAAGTTTACTTATTCATGGCACATGGTTACTATTGCAACTTGTTGGAGTATTTGGAAGGCTCGCAATGATATTATTTTTCACAATATACCTATTACAGTGGACAAGCTCATCTCTAACACTAAATTTTGGCTATTTCATTGGATAGATTCAAGTGGAGAATCAAATGCGAAGGCCAAGATTATTCAGGAGCTTCAAGCTACAGGGGACAGTGACTTGATGAGGCCAGGTGCAGCCCCTTCCCAACCAAGCGAAGGGAGTACCCAAGCGTGATCCACGGTTTTGCATCTCAGCTATAGTGTTGTTCTGTTTTTTTAGGACACTGGTTGTCCTAGACTTTGTTTTGATAAACTCTATTTTGCTCGGTTAGCTCTTTGGTGGATTGGCTCTTTTGTGTGAGATGGTTGCGGAGTATATTTAGGGGATGGGATCATAACATTGGGCTAGTTGAGGTGCACGACAGATGTCCAATGCTCTCTCTACGCCCCAATGGTATGCTATCCCGAACTTAGTTATGCACACAACATCTCAATGTCGCCAATCTACTAGAATCATTTTGTAACTCTTGTTAACTCTTTTACATATATAATATATTCTCTCTTGAGGTAGGATTCTCCTACCTTTTGTCGGTAAAAAAAAAACATAAATTAGAAATTGAAAATAAAATGAGGTAATAAATTAGGGTTTCAAAAATTAATAGATACATCATACATAGATACAATTGATTTAGTTAAGCAAATTTTTTCAAAACCATTTTTTTACAAACACATTGTGTGCTGCATAGGCATTTCATCGAACACTTAATGAGCAATATACATTTCTAGTAATTAAGTTCCAAATTTATAGGTTTGAGGTTTTAATATTTTTTTTTAATGAATGTGTATACTTCACGTGTTAATAAATAGAAATTCCTCCTTTTGCTCTCCTTCCTTTATTTCAAAATAAAGACAGGAGAACGGTTGATACTCTCTCTCCTATTAGCATAATATATAGATATAATACTAGTAATTTACACGTGCAATGCACATCTTAATAGATACATATTTTTAAAATAAAAATTTCGATGTAGTTTGATCTCGAACCTGAGACATTTTTATATTAGTTATGCACGGACAATACACGTTTTAATTTAAAAAAACAAAACTCTAACATAGTGAGGACTCGAACCTGAAATCTTCTTCATACTAGTTATGTATGTACGTTACACGCGTTGATACAATAGATTAACAAATAACACTAACTCGTACCAAATTAAGAATCTGAGTTCATCTTCATTTATCTAGATTGCACCCTGACAAAAAATTATTCATCCGATTCGACCTCCCACAGAACTATTTGTCTGAATGAGTAAAGTCCATGTTTTAAACAAATTCTGGGTGAAAAAAGTTGTTAAGAACCCAAATTTGAAACACTGATTTCTTCTTTAAAATACATTGTTAGGAACCTAGTTTCTTCCTTACCCTTTCAAACCGGCGTGGAATCCACTCAAACATGCCAAGGTCCATTTAGGCAAATGCTTTTTTCAAAAATCCAATCAGATAAATATTTTTTTAGATTCATTCTGAAAATTGCTTCTCTAAAATCTCCCTTCTAACAAATGATCTCTAGCGAGTGCCTCTGTAATCTAGTAAAAAGCTCTTAGTTACTAAGAGCATCCACATTCCACGGTCGTAAGTAGTATTTCTCAAATGTGATAATATGGCAAAATAGCATATAGCAAAAATCGCAATTTACCCATGGTGGGAGGCGAGACACTCAGCTGGGAGTCTTTTGGGGATGTGTGGGGTTTCATGTTGTTTTGGGGCTTCCTTTTGATGTATTTTGGACCTTTCTTTAATTACTTGTATGTATTTTGGTGGGTCTCACGGGCTCTGGAGAGTCCCATGTTGCTGGTTCTTTTTTTTTGGGTGGGATTATGAATATCATGGTCCGTATGTGGCTCTCATGAATATCATTGTCCGTAACTGGTTTTTCTGTTTTATTAAACACTTTTTAATGAAACTAGGGAGGGCCCAGGCCAACCTTTTCTGATCTTAAAAAAAAAAAAAAATCGCAATTTGTTGTAGTCGTGATTTGCTATAATTTATTTTAAAAAGGTACATGTTGTTTCGTCCGTTTTTTTTACGGTTAATTAATTAATGATTAGATATTAAAATAGATTAATTAAATAAATTAAATAATAAAATATATCCTAAACTACTTAATTATAACACTAACCTAAGAATTAACACTAACCTAAATCACCAAATGGAACGGACGGGACATGTTGTCCCGTCCAAACCAAAAAAAGCTTCAAACTAAACAACATGTCCCGTTTGATGAATTTTTTATTATTATTATTTATTTTTTTAGACGGTACGTGTTATACCGTCTAATCATTATTTATATAAAAAAATTGTTTATCAAATATGAGAAGCGACTGTAGCGATTTTGTCTAAATATGACAAAATAGCAAACGACAGGATGCCATCGTTTCTCAAAATATGAGAAAATGACAAATATAGCAAACTGATGCTCTAACCAAGAGAACAAATTCCAACCGCAACTTCGCTTGCATCATTTCCTTTAGAATAATACTACATCCACACCCTAGTACATCTATAACTATTATAACTATTATAATGGGAGAGATGAGATTGGTAAACAAACAAACCCTAATTTGTTTATGAACAAATCCGTGCATCGCACGTGCTTTTTTTTGTCCTTTTTCATTCCCCTCCACGTGCATCGCATGTGCATGATACTAGTTACTAATTAAACCCACTCAGGATGTGATACTTCTAATTAACACTGCCACATCATAGCGAATGAGATCCCAACATGATAAAATTAGTCCCTAATAACTAATTAAATCTTTTTAAAAAGGATCAATTAAAGGTTAATAATAATAAACTAATAATCCCTATATAACAAATGGGTGGACCAAATTGTCCCACTTGCAATAAACTCTTCGAAGACCATTACAAAACAGTGGGACGTCAACTTGACGTCGCTTATAAAAACCGCATCTTAAAAATCAAAATCATGTATAGAATCAACTTTGATATTTAGCCTCCAAATTGATCATTTGTTACAGTGTTCAGACTCTCCCAGATCCCATCCAACGGTCCTCATTCAACCTCACCACCCCTCCCTCTCACCATGTGTTTCAGTTTGA
Organism: Hemerocallis citrina; assembly: GCA_017893485.1. NCBI lineage: Eukaryota > Viridiplantae > Streptophyta > Magnoliopsida > Asparagales > Asphodelaceae > Hemerocallis > Hemerocallis citrina. Next base: position 103,348,689 of record CM030358.1, on the reverse strand, counting down.
TTACTTCACTCATTCTCTTTCCGATATATTTTCACTTTTCCTTTTTATATAAGCAAGAATATATTCTCTCTTTCTTATATGTATGTACATACTCCTTTTTGTACTACAATCAGTTGGTTAACTACCAACATGCCCCTCTAAAAAAAAAAATTGGTTAAAAATTGAATACCCCTATCCCTTTATGGTTTTTAGTCGGTTGTGAGTTGGAAAGATCACATCTTTATAGGAATTTTTTTCCTGGGTTTTCTCTAATTTGGGAGTTGGGGTTCATTCTTGATGTGGGTTTTGTGAGATCTTTGAGTTTGTAGCGATGGATCCTCCAAAGGGATTTTGGGCAACTCTTTGGAGATTTCTCTACTTCTTGCCCTTCTTTATTGGTCTACTTGTTCTTGGAATCATCAAAGGTCAGTTATTTATTTCTTTGATCTTTTTTAAAAAATAATTTTATTTATTTTTGTTGCTTAGATTTGTGGGAAAGATATGCTATGGATTGTAGTTGCTCATGTGGGTGTTAATTGTGAAACTTGATGCATTGAAGTGGATCAGGGTACTATATATAGCTTCGTTGAATATTGCACAGAAGTTTTATGTCTATGAATGAATCAGGGTACTATATAACCTTGATTTAACCCATGTTTGGTTTGTTACTAAACTGACTTATTGTTAAACATTGGGACCACTGTAATTTGTGAAGAGTTTTTTTTTTAGGAAGAATTGTTCATTTAGGAGTTGAAGGTCATGAAAACCAGGTTAATTTGGGAAGATTTTGCAAGTGTTGCTCTTCTGGTATTAGGCTTGGCTAGTATTGTTTCTGAACTCTTTTCTAGTTTAAGAGTTTCCGGTGCAGTTAGTGATACAGAAATTACTTAGCGAGATATTGATTTTTTGGACACGTAATAACTCTACCAAAGGTGATCCTAGTTATAGGAATAGCGTCCAGTGTGCCGGTCACGATTTTTACTGCCCAATAACCAATTTGGTCCCGAGGTAAGAAATAAGCAGTTACACCAAAAATGCAGTCAATACAACCAGAACCAGGCGTGTAACCCAAGTTAATTCGCGGGGTGAGTTGTTTTGTGATCGAAGATATTTCCAGTAATTGCAGTCTCAATCAACAGTTGTCCTGCATCAATCTATAAACTCTACACTATTTTAAGTTTTTAACATAAGACTGAGGAGGACGTCTCGATGGGGATCAACTCTTTACCCAATTCCATTTGTCCTTTTTGGCATGGTTTCAAAACTCGGTATCATTTTCAGGTATCGGCTGCCATTGTCGGTAATATCGGACATATTGGAAGTATCAGTAGGCAAATTTACGATCCAACTTGGCCAGTGATCCTGGTACCGGCTGAGATTTCAACCCATGCTTTGTGGCACAATATGATTAAATGATTGTATGGTTTAAATGCATGTCTTAGATTGTTGCTCTTAGTTAATAAACTAATATGTGGATCAATAAAGTTGCAATGAGCAAACAATGTATAATGAAATTTCAATCTTAGTCGTCAATTCAATGTGACTTGTGCTATTGTTAGTCATGGATATGCAGGAGAAGGAGAATATATCTGTTAATCATGAAACATGTGTTGCAATTGTGTATGGAAGATATTGTGTACTTCCATTGATGCATATTTGTTTTAGGAAGTGATTGTGGGTAAATCTCAAATGACATATGTACAAACAGACATCATGCTTCAGTTATTCCATTACCCTCTAACCATTACTGAAGTACCTTACAACTCTATATTGAGTTCCTAGCTGCCGTACTATGCTTTTTTTGTTTATGAAAAATAATATTCAGAAGATTGTAGGTTGTTAAATTGTGACTTATATTTGGGATTTGTGGTCATATTTTTATCCATCATCATTTTTATTCCACTTCCTCAGGTGCATTGCTCTGCCCAATCATATGTCTTATCATGACAATTGGAAATTCAGCCATCATTCTGGGTCTCTGGCCTGCCCATGTAATTTGGACATATTACTGTGTAGCGAGGTAATTATATGCTTATAATTTTATTTTTCTTTCAGTCTTTCAATTTTTTACTGACAAGTTACTGGTGTTTTGATCGAGGCAGAACCAGACGACTAGGACCTGTTCTAAAACTAGTGAGTTGTGTCGGTGTATCTGTCCTTTTAGTTCTTTGGCCTTTGATTGGCATTTTGGGAAGTATAATAGCAGGAATTGGTTATGGATTTCTTGGACCTGTCTCGGCTACCTTTGAGGCAGTTGGAAAAGGAAAACCAAACAAATTTGTCCATTGTTTCATGGTTAGTTCTGATTGACTTTGATTTTGTTTTATGTATGTACTTTGCCATGAGAAGCCATTCTTATTCCAAGGTTTTCTTTACATGGGTTAGGATGGAACATGGAGTACTATAGAAAGAAGTTTTACAGTGGTGAGGGATCTGAAAGATGTATGCTTCCACTCGTATTTTTCGATTATGGATGATCTTCGTCTGCAAGGCCCACCAAATGGGGAACCCCGTGAGATCAGGTCTGCATTTGACATTTGTTATTATAAATTGTTTAAACATCCCCCCCCCCCCCCCCCCCCCCCCCCCCCCACCACCACCACCACACACACACCCACACACCCTGATTATGGATGATCTTCGTCTGCAAGGCCCACCAAATGGGGAACCCCGTGAGTTCAGGTCTGCATTTGACATTTGTTATTATAAATTGTTTAACACACCCCCCCCCCCCCCCCCCCCCCAACACACACACACACTGTAATAACCACAGTAGCTTAACAAGAATAGATTCAATAGAATACAACCAAATTTAACATATATGTATGCATGAAGTTTCTTTACTTGCCTAATGAGCTCTCGTGTATTCTTCATCTGACTGTATAACACTGGATGACTTCTCCATTCAGTTTTTGTGGTTCATATGTTGTTGTGAGATTATGATTTGAACTACCATTTTCTAGGCATAATCTCTCATAGTTTGTTACCATTTTAGCTGATGTAAACTTAACCCTAGGTAGAAAATTTTCAAGAATATTAAAAGATTAAGTTTACCAACATAGTGTCGATTAAGTTAGAAATTAAACTTGGTGATTGGTTTGATGGATTTTCAAGAAATGAACTAAGTTAGCAATCCCAATTAAATATCAAGCCTAAGATTCAATGATTAAATTTAAGTGTTCTTAGCAGGGAAAATATTCAATAGTGATTCGTACGCTATTAGACAAGTAGAAGCACACATACTCAATATTTGTGGACGACAATAAGTTTGAATAATATCATGGAGATGATAGGCAGTAACACAAATAATGGAGGAATGGAAAGAAGTTACTGGGGTTCGATGAACGAGTCGTCACCACAGATGGAGAGGAAGAATATGCTAGTCGTCGACGTCAATGACGTTGCACTCCTCCATAGATCATTATCTTGATGTGAAGAGTAGGTTAAGGGATTGAATGAAGATTTGGGGATTATAGCTTATATTTTGAATTGGATTTGGGGATTAGGATTTCGGATTTGAATTGGACTTGTTGGGTATTTGGAGGGGGGGAGGTTTTGGTTGTGATGGTGGAGGTGGGATCTAGGGTTTCTCACAAACCCTAATGTTCTCTCAATGTCTCACACAAAAGAGATGAATGAAGAGCAAAACTCAATCACACACAATTTTTAATTAATCAAAACATTATTTATCACTAGTAATCTGCACGTGCATTTTTTTAAAAAAAGTAAATACTAAGACATAATCTGGCATCGAACCTGAGATATCACTTTACTCATCACATACTCTTTACAAATTACCCATAGTGGCATCAACTTTTATTTTATTTAAGTGACACTTTTATAAATAATTATGTTGTAAATAAATTTGAAATTTGAGGGTATTATGGTAACTAACAGCAGTTAAGTAAATGAATGGTTAATATAACTCTCATTTAAAAATAAATCGTTGAGATTAGATGGTTGGTTGAATGGTTTTCTACAAATGACAACCTCAACTCTCTCATTATAATATTAGAGATTAATCAAGAGGCCTATATATAGGCTCAAAACAAATCTCAATACAAATCTCCAAAATATCATAATGCAGATTATGAAGGGTGCAAATCGCAAAAGTACTACATATGGTTAAAATGCCAAAAACAAATATAAATATTGAAATAAAAATACTAGGCTAATAAAATAGTCATCCCAAACAATGTTTGCGTTGATAGAAGCGCCCAAAATGTTTCAAACTGATGTCCTCATCATTACCTCATCTCTAAAAATTGGCTATGTGGATAATGAGATATAAGGGTCACCCAAAAGGCCAATATTTGAGAACAAAAACTGAAGGGATAAACCAAAACTTGTGTCTACAGGATGGTAAATATCAGATGAAAACAGTACGCACGATGATCAGTGAACCTTATGTAGGTAGTCAGCAGTTTTTCTTTATTTCATTCTTTACCTACCATAAGATTCTGCTATTCAGTTTGTCATTTTTTTTAATTCTTTTTTCCCATATCGCATATGTACCTAATTCAAATGTTTTTGAATTAACCAACTAACTATTTGCTTCTTAATACCTCCAAGGTTGTGTTCTCTCCCTGGTGCCTTTTTTGCTGGCGTGCTAGGAATCATGGTTGACATGCCAATGATTACTCTAATAGCCATTCTAAAGAGCCCATACATGCTTTTTAAGGGATGGAAGCAGTTATTTCACGATCTTATAGGCCGAGAAGGGCCATTCTTGGAAACTGCATGTGTTCCTTTTGCTGGTCTTGCTATTTTACTTTGGCCGGCAGCAGTGGCAGGAGCAGTTGTAGCTTCTATCATATCAAGTTTATTTTTGGGAGGATTTGCCGCTGTTATTGCATACCAGGTCACAAGCATAATTAGTTGAGTTTTTTTTTACTTCTTCTTCTGATTGATTCTTTTCATTCAACTATAATTTTTAATGTCTCAGGAGTCATCAACTAAAATGGGACTCAGATATATTATCTTTTCATTGTCTGTGTATGACGAGTACAGTAATGACACTCTTGACATGCCCGAAGGTTCTTGCTTCCCTAGGTGATACACGGGATTCACTTATTTTACTCATTTGTGTTTTCTTGTCGATTGATTTATGGGGTATTTTATCTCTTCTAGATTACCATACCGGAAAAATGAGATTTTAGGTGCTGGTTCATCCTCACGGCATTCTTCTTTGAGTCGGGAGAGCCAAGATTCAAAGAATCCTCCTTCACGCTCCGTGTCATTCAAGAACGGGATCTCTGAATTGAAGCCACTCAAGGTATCATCTTTTCTAATATTAGCGAGGTGTCGTGTAAGAGAGGGGGGAGATCTTGACTGACAGAGTGATCAAACAGTGTTGGAAAGAACTCAAAGGAAGGGTACTTCATTAAATTCAAACTTTACAATGATAAACCACGGGAATTCCATTCTGCATCACACTATACCTTTAGTTCTTAAATGGCTAACTAAAAAAAATCTGAAAACTTCAATTTTACCTGGACTTGACCAATTTATAGATGTATGCTTCTCAGATTCACCAGATTGAGTGAAACTTGAAGTACAAAAATTTCCCTTTTAGTTCAACATTCATAGCAATCTGTCTACAAAGAGTCAATCAGCATTTAACAGTATCTCTTTATTGAAGTTCTAAATCTAATCCCACTGTACCATAACTCTTAATTCATATTAGAGATTGATTTATGCAATGATCACTATTATTATTGTAGTCACAAGTGGCAGATTTTCATTGCCTTCAGCTCTATTCAGACTGAATACATGTTTGTTTGTCCAGTTACTTGAAAAACTGTTCATAGAATGCAAGCGCTATGGTGAGGCTCTCGTTGCTGATGGCTTTATAACACACAATGATATTGAAGAGTGTAGGTCAGGCAAAGGGTTGAATTCCGTTATAAGGATAGGTTTGCCAGCATACAGTATCCTTCAAGCGCTCCTCCGCTCTGCTAAGGCTAACACTGATGGTTTGCTCTTAAGTGAGTCCAATGTCAAATTGTTTAATCTAATAACCTCTTATATAAATGTTTGGTTTGTTTATTTTACATTTGAACCTTTTTTTTGCAGGTGACAACACGGAGATAACATCTAAGAACCGACCAAAAGAAGCATTCTTTGACTTTTTCTTTGAACCACTAATGGTCATGAAGGAGCAGATCAGAATCGAGAACTTTTCTGAGGAGGAGGAGGAGTATCTTTCGAAATTAGTTTTGTTGCTCAGTGTTCCTGAAAGATTGAAAACTCTTCATGCTGGATCTTCGCTAGAGAATGAGAGAAGACGGGCTGAGATCAATGCAATAGCTAGAAGGTATTGATTTTCCCCTCCCCAAAGCGATGAAATTTCATTTTCTTGCAAAATATTAAGATTTTTTAAAATCCTTCTCTAAAGGTTGCAAGGGATTACAAAGTCTATTTCAAGATACCCAACAGTGAGAAGAAAATTTGATGAGCTGGTGAAATCTTTTTCTGAAGAGCTTGAGAGGAAAATGGGTGGGAGTCAATCGATGAATGGCTCTCTTTCTACAGGGAGAATCAGGAGCAGCATTTCCCAAATGTTTAGCCAAAAATCTTTCAAAACAAGTAGCCAAGAGTCGGATCAAGAAGCGGTAAAGTTGGCCATAAATGGTTCAGAAATTGTATAGATCATTTAGATTATGAGGTGTATCTTTTTTCTTGTTGCTTTCTTGTGTCTTTGTTCACAGAGAAATGTGAAAATTTTATAAGTAATTTTAGAATTCAGAATCAATGTCTCATGCATATTGGTGTTCAAAATATACCTTTCAGAAGCTTCGCATTCATTGCTCTATTATAATAAGTTGGTTCAAATTCATTACTTCTTTAAGTTCTAACTTTCCTTAGTTTTGAGGTCTTACTTCGCAACAAACTCTTCCACGCTATATAAAAAAGATGGCAAAAATTGATTGATTAATTTCATAACCCCACTTCAATCATTAATCATTAGGAATGAGTACTGTGCCCCCAAAGTTGAATCAAATGGAAGGAAGCTCTATGTTGCACTCAAAAGCAAGCATATGTTCTCTCTTTTCCAACTGTTAACTGCCCACACACCGATCTTTAAAAAAGCCATCAATGAAAATAGTTTGAAATAGAAATCCATCTCATGCATTCCTCTTTTTGTGGGTTCTCACTGAAAATGTAACCCATCACTTTTGGGTGCACTATTTGAAGTGGGTTAAGGAGATATTAGTAATGTAGCCTTCAAAGGGATTTTGCGCAGGTCTTTGGAGATCTCTCTCCTTCTTAACCCTCTTCATTCCTCTACTTCTTGGTATCATTAAAGGTCGATTTTCTCCCTTACTTATCTCTGTCTTTGTTTAAATTCGTCTTCTATATTTGTTATCAAGTGATGCAATATAATACTTCCAATCATGTATTGTATCATGGGTTCACTCTATTTGCTTTGCAATGCTCCCTTTTTTTTTTTTTTTTTTAGGAACAATGCATTTTTTTTAAATATAAATGCTTTATAATTCATCGAAACTGAACAATTTTTTGGGTGGAGTTCAATATAGACGTGTTTTGTTCTCTTCTTTTTTAAATAAAGAAATTCGATATAGTCTGGCTTCGAATATGAGAATTTCTTTTACCCATTTTAAACTCTTTACCATCTAAGCTACAACTCAATGGTTAATATAGACATGTTTGGTGAGGCATAATCCTTAAGTGCAGTGAAGTAAGTTTCCAGATTAAAAATGTCGCTGTTACTTGCTAAATGTGAATTTGAACTTTTTCCTTTTCCATGTTTGTATCATCACTGAACATAGTTTATTGCGGCTATGATGATTAGGGAACTAGCAGACCCTTGAAAGTTGAATTCGTTTGTGAGATTAATCCTAATACAGTTTAGTTATAAAGATATTTCCTTCATAATTACCGGATTAAGATTTTTGTTTTCCCTCTCTGATTACAGACTCCCAATAGATAGTTGTTTCAAGCTACAAACTCCAGACTACTTCAGTAAGAGGAGAATGAACTTCTTTCATCTAATCTAATCTAAATGCATTGTTGAGAGAAAATGAGTTGGATTATAAATGTATTGTTGAGAGATGAGATATTAAAGAGACATTGGTGATAGAATTGAAAATTTTAGTAGAGGAATTGAAGAAAATGGTAGATAGAAGAAAAGAAAAAAAAAATAAATGAAATGAAGAAGATGGTTGGACTGAGGTCAGTGAATTGGACCAATAAGAAGAATATTCAAAATATATTCTTCACAATTAATTGAAAACTCAGTATTATGTGGTTTTTTTTGGAATCACTACAAGCATTTTAGGTAGGTGGGAATATGGAAATATAAAAAATTCAAGTGGGAATATGGAAATAACTAGGATTTAAAATGTTAAAAAAAAATTAAAAAAAACCTTCAAACTTTTAATTTAAATTCTTCACAAAGGTTGCACGGGAAAGCAAAGTAGTCTCTACCGAGATATCCAACAGTGAGCCGAACATTTGATGAGCTCGTTAAATATGTTTCTGACGAGCTTGACAGGAAAATGGGGACGACGACACAGTCTACAAGTGGATCTCAAACTATGCAGAGAATTAGAAACAGCATTAATTTCCCAAATGAATGTTTGGCCGTATGTGTTTTGGAAACAATGAAACTAGTACTAGTCAAAGGGACGGACCAGGAAGCAGAGGCCAGCGATTGTTAAAAGTTAGTCTCGATCATGTTTCAATGCAAGGGCTATCTAGTATCTATATGTTCTTTTTTACTCTTCATTTCAGCATTCACACTTCACAGTCAATCTCTCTCTCTATTTGTATATGAATTTGTAGCTTGATTTATATGCTATTTGTTACAAATATTGTATACAAAATTCCTTTTTACAAAGAAAAGATAGAGAGGCACGAAAAAAACCGAGAAGGGAACAGCAGAGAAGGTAAACCGAAAGTAAAAGAAAAAGGAAAAATGAAATGAACAACTTACAAGAAGAAATGAAAAATTACAACTTGAGAAGCCGAGGCCTGTGTATGACACAGTGTCCTTAAAACAGATTTCGCATCTTCCGGTTGCTGGAATGAACGAGGCGTCTGTCTCCCAGGATGCAACGACTCGGAGCGATCACGTAGACACCACGTACCACTCCCGAACTGAGTATGAATGCTTGAACCCTATCACCAGACTTACCAACAAAACCGGAACCGAAGAACAGCACAGAAGAACTTAGAGGAGAGAAAGAAGACTTGGGTTTGTGCAGGGAAGAAGGTAGAGAGGGGAGGCCTCTATTTATAGAGCCTGGGTTAAAACCGTAACGGCAGACAAGGCTGCTAATGCCTTCACTGTAACGGCAGACAACGAATTGAATGCCGACACTGTAACGGCAGACATCATTTACTACGTGCGTTCAGTGTAACGGCAGACAAAATGTTTAATACAGCACTGAAACGGCAGACAGAACCGTTTCTGCATTCATTTCAGCCGTTACAAAAGGAAAACTGTAGCAAAAAGTGGCTCTGCACGTGGTGGGGTCAAGTCGGTCCGGCATTCGTGTCCGCAGGTCGCGTGCGGGCGCACACAAGTTGCATGTGGTCCGTGATTTGCACCCCCCTGCGCGCGCGAGAGAGAGCCTCTCTTCTAGCCATCTTACAATGCTTAGAAGGAGATTACTATATATCCTCTTCTATTTCCTTTGTTATTTCCGATGTGGGACTATGTTCCCTCAACCCATTTTCAAGAATGAAAACATCTCACTTTGAGAGACAATGTCTCATTCACCCCTTAACCGATTTTAGCAAACCAATATATGATTTTGATCTACTCACGAAGGAGAACACAAATCAATCAAGATCTCTCAATAATTCATTGAGGATCTTACTCAAAAAATTGCCCAAAAATCGGTTCGTAAATGGTGTCTAAAACACTCCTTTTCTAACAATCCCCACATGAATGAAAATTGACGACCACAGACATGACAGACTGACACGACAGACTGACCCGACAGACTTGGTGATAGAATTCAACGATTGATTCCTGCATAGGATAGGTAGGTGTTACTATTTGAACCTTTCCTTATGAAAATATGTTTACTTTACTAACTAAACAGTAGACGCGATGTCTTTGAACTGTTCTGTCATTTGTGTAAACGATGTCATATCTCACACAGAAATCTTTCTAACGCATTTTCAGTTCTCACTGTTATGTTAGTTTTGGCCATGAACATACGCCTGGTTCTGCAAGAGTTTAACAGGAATATTGCCCTATATTATCCCCTTGGAAGCGGCCCTTCTTTCCTCTTACATAGGTGATTTCTTACCTAAGAGTAACCCGCATTACTCTGCTCGGATATCCGACGCATAAGAATCATTAAAAGCCTAGCTTAACCTGTTACCTTGCGGGCATCACTGTTTCATCATGGGAATGGACATGGGAAAATCTCCACAGTGATCCAACTTGGTCTTTACAATTTAGTTGTCCCTTTGAACCTAGATCTTGGGATCTCCAGTCAGCTAAGTTGGGTTTCCATTGTATCGACTTATTCTTTTATGGGCTTTAGTCCCATTCCCCTCGATGATTTATCAACTAACTCTCTGTTTAACCCTTTGGTTAGTGGATCCGCAATGTTATTTTTTGACTTTACATAGTCCACAGAGATAACCCCAGTAGAGAGTAGTTGTCTAATGGTATTATGTCTTCGACGAATATGTCTAGATTTACCATTATACATATTGCTCTGTGCTCTACAAATTGCAGATTGACTATCTGAGTGTATGCAGATTGGAGGCACAGGCTTCGTCCATCTTGGAATATTCTCAAGGAAGTGGTGTAACCATTCAGCCTCTTCCCCACATTTGTCCAATGCGATAAATTCTGATTCCATCATGGATTTAGCGATCACTGTTTGTTTCGAGGATTTCCAAGAAACTGCTGCACCACCTAGTGTAAACATATAGCCACTAGTGGATTTTGAATTATCACTCGATATCCAGTTTGCATCACTGTATCCTTCAAGTACAGTCGGGTATCTTGTATAGTGCAGCTCGTAGTTACGAGTAAAATGCAAGTACTTCAATACTCTTATAATTGCTTGCCAATGCTCGCTTCCAGGATTACTCGTATATCTACTTAGTTTACTCACTGCATAGGCTATGTCTGGTCTTGTACAACTCATTAAGTACATTAGACTGCCTATGATTCTAGAGTATTCTACTTGAGAAATACTCTCCCCTTTATTCTTGGATAAATGTAAAGTTAGATCTATTGGAGTTCTGCCAATTCCAGAATTATCTTTATCAAATTTTCCAAGAATATTGTCAACATAATGTGACTGGCTTAAAATAAGCTCGTCTGATGTTCTTGTGATTTTAATTCCCAATATAACATCAGCTAGTCCCATGTCTTTCATGTCAAACCTCGAGTTTAACATGTTTTTAACAGATTTAATTATCTGATCATTGCTTCCAATAATAAGCATGTCATCTACATACAAACATATAATGACATATCCATCTTCTGTGTCTTTGACATATACACATTTGTCACATTCATTGATCTTGAAGCCATTTGTCATCATGACATTGTCAAATTTTTCATGCCACTGCTTTGGAGCTTGTTTCAAGCCATATAATGACTTCACCAGTTTACACACTTTCTTTTCATGTCCTGGTGCTGAAAAACCCTCAGGCTGTTCCATGTAGATTTCTTCATCTAAATCACCATTAAAAAAAACTGTTTTTACATCCATTTGATGTACTTCAAGATTGCGTAGAGCTGCTACTGCAAGTACCATCCTAATGGAATTTATTCTTGTCACAGGAGAATATGTATCAAAGTAGTCAAGACCTTCCTTTTGTTTATATCCTTTAATTACAAGTCTTGCCTTGTATTTATCAATTGATCCATCATATTTCATTTTTCTCTTGAAGATCCACTTGGAACCTAAAAGGTTTACTACCCGGTGGAAGATCCACTAGTTCCCAAGTATGATTTTGCAAGATGGAATCAATTTCACTCTTGATGGCTTCTTTCCATTGAGGACTATCACTAGAGTTCACCGCTTCCTTGAAGGTTTGGGGTTCTCCTTCAAGCATAAAAGTCAAGAAATCTAGACCAAAAGATTTTTTCGTTCTTGTTCTTTTACTGCGTCGAGGTTCCTCCTCAACTTCTTCATCTTGGTCTTCACTATCTTCACTGATAGTCTCATGTATTCGTTTGGAGGAACTTGGTTCCTCCTTTGACTTACATGGAAATACATCTTCAAAGAACGATGCATTTCTAGATTCCATTATCGTGTTCTTTGATATCTCAGTGATATCGGATTTGTACACCAAGAACCGATAGGCACTACTATTAAGTGCATAGCCAATGAAAATACAATCAACTGTTTTTGGTCCTATTTTCACTTTCTTAGGTGGAGGTATTGCCACCTTGGCAAGACATCCCCACATTCGCAAGTAATTGTAGGATGGCTTTCTTCCTTTCCATAATTCATATGAAGTTTTCTCTTCTTTCTTTTTGGGCACCTTATTCAAAAGGTAGTTAGCTGAAAGAATAGCTTCTCCCCACAAGTTTGGTGGCAAACCAGAACTTATTAACATTGCATTCATCATTTCTTTCAATGTACGATTCTTTCTTTCAGCAACACCGTTGGACTGAGGAGAATAAGGCGCTGTGGTTTCGTGTATAATCCCATGCTTAGCACATATGTCTGCAAATGGCGATTCATACTCTCCACCTCGGTCGCTTCTTAGCGCCTTAATTTTCTTATTGAGTTGATTTTCAACCTCATTTTTATAGAGAACAAATTTCTCTATAGCTTCATCCTTGCTTTTAAGCAAGTATACATAGCAATATTTTGTGCCATCATCTATGAAGGTAATAAAATATTTATTACCACCTCTTGTTTGTATCATTTTCAAATCACAAATATCATGTGAATTAGATCAAGTGGTTCGGTGTTTCTTTCAACACTTTTAAATGATGATCTTGTTAGTTTTGCCTCAACACAAGTTTCACATTTGTGTTTGGAATCAATTTGGAATGTTGGTATGTGATTCAAGTTAATTAGTCTTCGCAAAGTATCATAATTAACATGTCCTAGTCTATCATGCCATAAATTGGAAGAATCAAGCAAATAAGTAGAAGAGTTAGCTTTATTCATATTCTTGACCATGGTCATTACATTGAGTTTGAACATTCCATCACTCATATATCCTCTACCAACATACATTCCACTTTTTGACAAAACAAATTTGTTCGACTCGAACACTAAACGAAAACCGTGGTTATTAAACAACGAACCAGCTACCAGGTTCTTACGGATTTCAGGAACATATGCAACGTTGTTCAGAGTCAGTTCCTTTCCAGAAGTCATCTTCAAGATCACCTTGCCTTGGCCCTTTATTTCTGAAGTAGCCGAGTTATCCATGAACATTTTCTCGCCATTCTCTAAAGGTTCGAAAGTGGAGAACATACTTCTATTGGAGCACACATGTCGAGTAGCTCCAGTGTCAATCCACCATTCCTTCGGGTTTGAACCTAACATATTCACCTCTGATATCACAGCTGAGAGGTTGATATCGGAAACATCTTGAACAATTCCTTGAACCAAGTTTGCTTCTCTGTTCCTGTTCCTCTTGGAAAGTCTGCATTCAGTGGACTTGTGACCCATTTTGTCACAATTCAAGCACTTGCCTTGAAACTTCGGCTTCTTGGAGATTCCTCCCTTAGGCCCCAACTTGGGACCTTTGTTGTGCTTGTTAGAACGTTGATTATGTTCCATTACATTTGCCTTAGCTGCATGACTGACGAGTCCAACCTTCTCAGATCCTCTATTGTCTTCTTCAATGCGAAGCTTGACAATGAGATCTTCAATGCCCCTTTTCGCTTATGCTTTAGGTAATTCTTAAAGTCTTTCCAACCTTGTGGTAATTTTTCAATTATACATGCCACTTGGAAACTTTCACTTAAGTTCATACCTTCAGCATGAATCTCGTGCAAGATTAATTGTAGTTCTTGAACTTGACTGATTACTGTTTTAGAATCTACCATTTTATAGTCTAGGAAGCGGCCCACAATTAATTTCTTGGCGCCGGCATCCTCAGTTTTATATTTATGTTCTAGTGATTCCCAAAGTTCTTTAGCTGTTCTTTTGTCAATGTATACATTATACAAAGAGTCGGCTAATCCGTTCATTATGTAATTTCTACACAATTAATCAGTATTTTTCCAAGCATCCACAGCGGCGATGACTTGGTTATGTTGCTCATCTTTCTTAAGATTTGGAGCATCTTCGTTCAAGAATCTTGCAAGATTCAGTGTGGTCAGATAGAACATCATCTTCTGTTGCCACCTTTTAAAGTTCTGCCCGTTGAACTTCTCAGGTTTCTCCCCATGGGAGACTGAGACAGGTACAACGGTGGACATTGGCACTCGTGCCGCAGCAGCATTCGGTTCTTGCGTCGTATCAATAACCGGCACGTTGACCGTTTCAGACACAGCAGCATTGTCCGATGCAGTAGTCATTTTTTATTCTGAAATTTACACAACACGAGTGTAAGTTTTCCAGATTAAAGAAAAAAAAGAAAAAATCGTGCCTCAAAATCGGAAATCAAAGAAATCCAAAAATCTGTTTTAAGTTTGTTACAAATATTGTTTACAAAATTCCTTTTTACAAAGAAAAGATAGAGAGGCACGAAAAAAACCGAGAAGGGAACAGCAGAGAAGGTAAACCAAAAGTAAAAGAAAAAGGAAAAATGAAATGAACAACTTACAAGAAGAAATGAAAAATTACAACTTAAGAAGCCGAGGCCTGTGTATGACACAGTGTCCTTAAAACAGATTTCGCCTCTTCCGGTTGCTGGAATGAACGAGGCGTCTGTCTCCCATGATGCAACGACTCGGAGCGATCACGTAGGCACCACGTACCACTCCCGAACTGAGTATGAACGCTTGAACCCTATCACCAGACTTACCAACAAAACCGGAACCGAAGAACAGCACAGAAGAACTTAGAGAAGGAGAGAAAGAAAACTTGGGTTTGTGCAGGGAAGAAGGTAGAGAGGGGAGACCTCTATTTATAGAGCCGTAACGGCAGACAAGACTGTTAATGCCTTCACTGTAACGGCAGACGTAGCAAAAAGGGGTGGGGTCAAGTCGGTCCGGCATTCATGTCCGCAGGTCATGCGGGCGCACACAAGTCGCATGTAATCCGGTCCGTGATTTGCACTCCCCCCCCCCCTGCGCGTACGAGAGAGAGCCTCTCTTCTAGCCATCTTACAATGCTTAGAAGGAGATTACTATATATCCTCTTCTATTTCCTTTGTTATTTCCGATGTGGGACTATGTTCCCTCAACCCATTTTCAAGAATGAAAACGTCTCACTTTGAGAGACAATTTTTCATTCACCCCTTAACCGATTTTAGCAAATCAATATATGATTTTGATCTACTCACGAAGGAGAACACAAATCAATCAAGATCTCTCAATAATTCATTGAGGATCTTACTCAAAAAATTGCCCAAAAATCGGTTCGTAAATGGTGTCTAAAACACTCATTTTCTAACACTAATATCAGTGGATGTTCTATTCTACTTCTATCTCCTAACAAGTGGATGTAAGACTTGTATCGATACAGCTTTTTAATTCTTTCTATAACACCACCAGTTTTAATGTGTGGCAACATCATTGTTCAAAGTAATACAAACGTTTCTTTCATTATTTCTCATTAATTAAACATGATGATTTTTGTTATCTTGAGTTGAAAAAAAAAACGAAGAAAAAATCATATATACATATATAGAGAGAGCTTTCTTCCGTTGCAAACTAAGTATTTCGCCTAAAGACTTTTAACTAAACTTTCACCTGTATGGAAATGTGTTGTGCTACTTTATAAATGGTACACTTACTTTAAAGATGAGATTCTCAATCCTCTGGTGTTTAGCTTTGTCCATTTCCCAGCAGAGTCTGCCTCAAGCTGAACACAGAAATTATTTGTGTTGTTCGACTAAAGATCCGTCATGACTATATAAGAAATTGAAAATTCAAATTTCTTTCCAATCTTTTTAACACAAATACCAAATTTTGGAATACCGATGATTTGAATGGTACATGCGAAATGTAAAAAAAGGGAAGAAAAGTACAAGTTATCTTAGTAACACTGCATGCATCAAATATTTTGAAGAAAAATTCGAAAGTCAGTTTCACCCCCACGGTCCCATGGCTTCAACCACTTGCGCAAGCCTACTTGCAAGTATCCAACACCACCCCTATGAAAATCTTTGCCTGAAAGTAGAAAAACCACCATAGTACCGGATTACATATTTTCTTTTAAGTCACAATATAATTGAACAGTTTTTTTTAATGTTATATTACTCAAAATAAAATAAATTAAATTATGGACATCAACGATTTGTGGAATTGAAGGGGTTGAAGAAATTAGAGATAAATAAACTATTCTGCAAGGCAATCAAGCACAAGCCAATAAGTAAATATACGGATTGACTAATTTGTGCTCAGCACGAGTCACACGAATTGGTGCATGATTTTGTCAGAAAGCTTCGTAATGATCACGAGCAGAAAAAGGGCCAAGACTTGGTTGCAAAAATCGTCCCAAAGGTCAGAGATATTTGTTTGACAAGAACTTTTTATTTTATTTTTTTGAAGAAAAGGTGGAGTCTAGCCACCCTTTTCATTTATTAATGATTAATAAAACCAAACTCAGAGTACTGAGCCTACTACAAAATTCTACAATCAAAACAAAAGTATATAAACTCCATCCCGAACGAACATGGGGGTGGGATAAAAGAAACATAGAGTAGCCACAAAAAAATACATCATATCCCCAACAAACCCACCTTTTCACAAGAATTCACCATTTTAAACATTTTAACAAAAGAAAGAAGGCTGAATTTTGAGAATTAATGCGGCAAAACAAGTAACGCTCTTCTAGAAATAGTTTGGTTCTTTTACCCAATTTCCCAATTTCTTCGCTTTTACTCGACTCACAAATCCCATCCCATCCCCTTGGAGATATCGACGACTTTACCAATAGAAATACAATAATAAGAAAAGCAGTAATAGCTACCAGATTGCAGCTCCACCATCTTTAATTCTACAAACTGCGGGTCACCAATTTAATCTGGCACCAGCCATCATCCAATGCAACCAGAAATTTTTATGGCAGGCTTCGACACATCTGTACACAAAGCTTCCCTGGGATACCCTTCTTTTTCTGTATAATCTATCTGCCATTAGCTTTTTCCACCCTCATAATGACAGGGATAAATGTACATACATATCTCTACTATTATAATGGGAGAAGGGGTTAGTGTCATTTGTCACCATTTGTCATTTTGTCAACACGTGCAGCGCACGTGTTTTTTTTTAAATCCTTTTCATTCCCCTCCCCAGTTTTTCACATGCAACGCATGTGTATAATACTAGAATTTTTTGGGGGGTCCTTTTCATTCTCCTCCCCATTTTCCACACGTGCGGAAAAAAAAACGTGCAGCGCACGTGTTGGTAGGTTTTTTTTGTCTTTTTCCTTCTTCCTCCACGTGCATCGCACGTGCATGATACTAGTGCTTCATAATAGAGATGGATCTTAAATAAATTTTCCAAATGGGCCACAATACATGCAACGCAAAAGTAACATAAAAAATATATATATATACCTTAATTAGTGACTACTGAATCCTTCAAACATACAAAATTTTAAAAACTTCTCACATCATTCATTAACACGTTAATTAGATGTAACCAATACATCCTATTCAATTTGCACTCGAGCACAAAATACGGTACTTACAACTGATGAAGAGCTAAAATTACAGAAGAACTGGGTACCTTCTCGTGTATATACCTGTATGCCTGCGGCCTTTGTTGATCAGTATAACAGGCAGATCACACTCCCTACACGCAAAACAGAAGAAACAACAGACTCGATAACCACCACCTTTGAGATAAATCTCAACTGCCACAATGATATAGATCAATTGGAGGATACAGTTTATGGCAATAATGATCATGCAAACACATCAAAATTTTGCAAAAAGATCATCATGCTGAATTTCTCATCAGAATTTGGTGTTTCCGTGCTCAAAACTATCCATTTCTTATATTTTAATCAACAACAAAAATGTTCTGTTAGGGGATAGAAAGCTCAGGTTGAGAGTCCCAGATTACTCGATTTTTCAGAATCATCAAATTCAGATTGTGAAGCTCTGAGCTTAGCTATTTTGTAGCTGCTTGAATTCTTGAGAATTTTGCTGAGGTCCTTTTTCTTTGCGTTCGTTGACCTGATTAAATACAAGGGAATACATAAGAGCATACAAAAGGAAAATCACAGAGGAAAATAATGAAAAAATAATACAATGGTTTAGTTTCCATTCACACACAAAATTCATAATAGGGTATCAGATATCAGCCGAGACCCAGACAATATAGCTATGTTTTGCCTACCCAATATGAGAGCATACACAAGGAAAATCACAGGGGAATGTAATATGATGTTTGCCCAAACAGATAGTATCAGACAATACTTCATTCTTCAATATATTTTTAAGCATGAAAATGAAAAATAAACACACATACGATAAATTATAATATGTTTTTCTAATTCAACATAATTATACTTTTCTTAAAATATATACTTAACTACTTGTTAAAATTTCTATTAACTTTTGATCACTTTATAAAGGTAATACCAAAACATCCAATAGAGAACTGATATGCCTGATCTTCCCAGTTTTTTCTCTTTTTTTTTGAAGGAACTGATATTCCAAGGTTGCAGAACAGCAGTACCAAACTGATGCCGAGTTTCCAAACTAAGCTTACATATTTAAGTTTAGAGCTAGTGTTATGATTTCTTCAACAATAAGTTTCAATTTAGGACAATTATCAAACAAAAATGATGAGTCACATCCACCATGAACTAGAGAAATATTTTATGAAGAACATATTCCAAATAAAAGTTTTTTTTTCTTTCAGGATAATGTTTAACCGAGATGTAGATACGTATTGTTTTCTATGAAGCTATACCATTTCTGGTCCAAACATACTATTTTTTATCACAGAGTACTGTTCTTTATGAAAACATGCCACTTTTTATTGGGGGTTTCTTTCACTGCAGAAAAAATATACTTGCACCCTTTCATGTGGCAAATAATGATTCTGAAAAAGTTCGGATAGTGGAATCAAAAGGTTTTAAAAAATTTAAAATGTTTTAAAAATTTTAGAAAAATAAAAAGGGCCAATTAAAATTAAATTCAGATAAGAATACAAAATACATAAAATTCAACTTACCAATGATCCTACTTTAAAATCACCAAAATAAAAATATTTATTTAAAAAAATCAACAGTTGTTCCATTGTTTAAGGTAATTTCTATGGGAGTCTAACAACAAGTAAACTGAGAGCAGCATGTGCCATGTATGCAAAATGCCATTTTTTTCATTCAGGTGATCAAATAGCACATGCAGTACTAATTAAGCTATTAATTCTTCAGAACAGGAATATTTCAGAATTTTACAGGCAACAAACTGAAAAGAAACTCGTATAGTCTGTACCATCAAAAGTAATAATTCTACTTACTGTTTAAAATTGCTTTCTGCATTAATTTCCCTGTCGCCCTTGCGATGATCATGGGAATCAGATCCTGTGCCAAGAATCAAATTACACTAATAGTTAGGCAAAGAATAGCAGTGCTTGCCAAATGATGGAATTACGCGAAAAAAGAAAAGTATAGGATGGATATTATAGCAAAGAATCTTATGTAAAGTCATGGCCTGTAAGAAAAAGGAATAATTTCCGAAATTTATCAAGAATTCAGATGCTCAAAACCTCAAAGGTACTGAACACATATCATTGATGACACTAATTAGTCAATTTTAAACTACAACACATGGGTGACAAATACTTATAAGTAAACTAATTATTGAAGTGTTCTCAAGAGCAAAACATTTCAAATTTCAGCCCAACACAAATCAATAGACCCCAAACAAAGAATAATCAAAATATGGCAGGCGGTGATTGATAAACTTCAACAAGGAGACTGGAGCCACCTACCAGGAAATCACAGTTAAACGAAGGGCTCAAAATAAATTTTCCCGATAATCAAGTTCTCTGCACTTTTACCATGCTTTGTGATATCGTCTTTCTCCTAATCCGATGGCAATGTCCACAGTCAGCAGCAAAGTGTATATGACGTTTCCTCAAAACTCAGGAGGTTTAACATCAAAACAAAAGGAGGGTGTTAATTTATTTTAGCTGAAAACTTGAGAATTTTTAACACTTTTGCTTTCCTAGTTTTGAATTTCCGTGCAAACAAACAGCCCCTTAGCCAAAATACATGTATATGTATATTTTGGAATGGAGGTGGTATCATTTTGTAATCATTTAAAACATGGACAATTTCTAAATCACTTGAAATTACATAGGCATACATATTATGACATTATAAACAAAGTGAACGCTGCCGATCATTCATAGAGGGTCCCACCAAGTAATTACAAATATTCTGTACGAGGAAATCACCTCCTCCAAGTATGAGGCTCCCTTTTGGCCTTTTCTCTATTAAAAAAAACATTATGCATGTTGTTTTCTGAACCCTTCAACAAAAGTTTGAATATTTGTGTATAGAGGTGAGTGTGCGCACGCGCTCAAGTGTATCAGCTAGACGACTTCCTTTAAACCTACAAAATTTTAATAACAGCCTTACCATTGTATTTCAGTTTAAATCCGTAAAAGTTATGTTAAAGGCACCAAAGTCAAGTGAGTGAATAAAACCTGAAAGTAATAATTTTAGACGCATGAAAGGTGTTAAAAAAACTGAAAAGTCTGTGTGTACAAAACATCGAAAGCAAATACAATGACAGAAAAAGGGTTAAATCTACTTTAAAATTTAATGCTCCTTATATTGTCAATGGCAGTGAATCTAAATCATCATTCAAGTAAATGCCAGAGTGAGATAATATTGTTCATTAATTCCTATGTCTGCAACAAAAAAAGAATCAAATATATGTGTGCATTGGAAATTCATCAACATTACTATTAAATCTACAACATATAATTATGTCTGTTGATTTCCTATGGGTGCAAGGAAAAAAGAACCAAATGTATTAGCATATTGGAAACTGGTCAAATCATTAATTATGAAGCACACAACAATGCTCAGTAATTCCCTATGTTTGCAAATGAAGATAAGGAAGCAAGTTTCTAATGTAAGCCCAGTGCCAACATGGGTTCCATCAAAGTTATGATATGCAATAATCAGATGAAGGTTTGCTACAAAGAAATATGAGATGCATTTCAATCTGCAGGAAGGCATAGGATATGCTAAAAGCCTAAAACCTCATATAAAACACTTACATCACTTCTCCACTTAGTTTCCACTTGAAGTGAATAATTTTTTTTTAAAATAAAAACAAAGACAATATTCTAGTTTGCAACAAAGGAAAGTGATACAAAGTCGTATCACAAATCGGGACCTTCTTCAATTTATATAAGAAGCTCAATTAAATATGATAGCATCTAAATTCAAAACAACTATAAGTTGAAAGTTGAGTCATACAAAAGAAACTAACATTCAGTCAAAAGCCAATTAGCAAAACTAGTAGCACACCATACTCTTATTTCTAATCATTATTGCACATCCCGCTCATTTGGAATGTTCAACGAGACCAAGGAGCCAAACTCATGCCAAGCCTAGTTTGGCTTGTTTATGTAAATTCCTTATTCAAGCTTGGTTCGTGTTCATTTATACTGGAACAAGCTTTGTACAGCTCAATTTCATTTAAATCTTGGTTCATTTATTTGCGTTTGAAGCTTAGTTCATTTATTTGTGTTTGAAGCTTGGTTCATTTCGTGCTCGAGAACATGAGCATCTAAAGCTTCGTTTGAACTTATTAAGACTTGTTTAAGTTTGTTTAGGACTTGGTCGAGCTTGTTTAGGGTGTAGCACCCCGGATCCCACTACCGGAAATCCGTGATACAAACCATAATCTTTTCCTTCAAATGCATCTCAACACAGTAATAATACGGAAATTTAAAAACTTATTTATTGCCAAAAGAAATCATTACATCATTAATTACAATCATTATCTTGTTCTTGCACAAGAAATACAAATTACATTTAAGTATTACAATAAACCTAAGTAACTTCCATCACCTGCCCTTCGGAACGGTAGTCAACTGATCTTCCACTGGAACTCTACTGAGTGGTCAAACTACTTCCCTGAGATGCACCATGTAGCTTGAATCTTCTGCTGCGTTACTCTAATCTCTCTGCACTTGCTCTACGGGTGGAAGGTATTCTTGATAATCCCCTTGAATGCTCCGTTGGTCCTGAGTCTTCCTGTATTCGCGACCCGGCTCCCAGCACCTAATTGAGTGGGCACGTCAGTACATATACTGATGCAATGCTGATAGGAAAAAAGCGATCTCCAACTAGCAATCACAACCAGCCTTTAATGAAAACAGAAACGTGCATCCAAATTTCCTAGTGCCAGTGTATGACATGACCTGAAGTCTAATGCACAGTTTACAATGTACAGAAAACAAATGCACTTAGTCTAATGTCAGCAAGACTTTGGACACGCATACATCCCATACTACATACGCTCCAAATCAAGCCGTTTTCTCCAGTTTCAGGGTTTCGAACCTTTGTCATGCAATACATTCTACTATTGTACTCAACCTGATCCTGATAGATACAACGTGGCAGAATGAGGTTGCAAATTTATGGCCCCACCCATACTGGGGTCACTTAGTAGTGACTTGAGTCCGGACCCCACTCAAAAGCCGTGACGAACTACAAGGTACTCCTCGCACCAAGTTGGCACCAAAGGCGCATGGAGTCCGCAACCCTATGGCCCGTCCATCACCGACATAGAACATGACAGCCTCGTGGGTCTGATCTCCCTATCCGACAGGAACTCTCCCGTTCTTACCACGGCACTTCAGGAATTAACAGGGCAAGATACGGCTCCCGTATCCCGTTGACAGGAAGAGACAACCCTGATTATCACCGCTTAGTGCTGGCCCTTAGAACAAGTCAAATTATCGGGAATCACCCCTAACATCAACTCGGTCTAGAATAGAAAAGTAAAGAAAATTAAATAACAGTTTACTGAAAAATACGTTTGTCCCCCAAATCATGCACGATGTTTTATCAAACAATTTATCCCTGACTGGTTGTCAAATTAATAACCCGGCGAGTCGATACTCATCGGTTGTCATACCCCTGTTGGTCCTCGACCAAATCCCCGGCCCGTGATACTAGGGAAGCCTTACACCCGGCAATAGGGGTAAACATACATAAACATCAACACCTGACTTATTGACAGACCTAGGGTACCAATACACCGATCATAAAATAGTTTCAGTAATACCTAGGTCAGTAAGGGATTTGACCAGATAGAGTCAACCAAACACCGACGACCTGATCTCCATTGTTCACCACCACCTCTGTCTTGGATTGCATCCAGTATTCCGGCCCGCGATCAATTACCCATTGGGTAAGAATTCGTCGGCGCATGAGGGATGACTATCCAGTTCTCGAGGCGGAAGAATTCGATTACAAAACTTGCTGACTGAGTTGATAGTCCTACGGTATCAACAACCCTAGACTAGCTCCAAGCTTTAACTAGCTACGAGCACTACATACAACAAATCGACCATATAGTTATTCTCCCAACATATTCATGTGTCTACCATGAGTACTAAGCACAAAGAATCTTATCTAAGTTCCAAATGAAGTGCTTAATAGGGATAATTATTCAATCATCTTAAAAACTCAAATCAACTGTCATAATCCTGTAGCGTGTAGAAAATTCCATATCGATTCATCTACTAACCCAAATTTGATGATTCCAGATCCTATAGCAAGGTATAATCCTCTACTTCACTTCTCTAGTTAACAACTATCCCAAATTATGCCGATTAAAGTGAGAAAACGCCTTAGCAATCTACTAATAATAAGCAGTTCAAGAAATGCAGTTGCTGCACCTTGAAAAATATTCATAACTTTCAAAATACTAATTGGAATTTCATGATCTTACCCATTCTGGAAAGCTAAGACTCTATACTACAAGTCTCTAGTTAACCATTCCTTCAAATTCATCCATCTAGATGCTATAAAATCTCTATATGTTCTCAGTTGTACACTTCTTTAATGCATTAGCTACATCTTGCTAGTAACATAAAAACTCGTTCACTTGTCGGAATTACGCGATCTTGGATTCTATAGAAAGCTGGGAGTGTCTACTACAACTTCCTAGATCACATCCTCAAATTCATCCATTAAAACACTCTAAAACTCCTATTTTCATCAGTGTACACACAGAAAAAGTTAACTCACTTAACAAATCAGGGTCTTCTACTAAGACTGGTTTTGACTAGAACTTAGGAAAATCATATCTTTCAAACCACAAACTGAAATTGCATGATTCAAGATGTTTTGGAAAGCTAAGACTCTCTACTACAAATCTCTAGTTATTTTTCTTCCAGATTTCTCAACATATAATTCCAGAAAAGCTCAAGTATATAGACCTACCAAATCTGAATTTAGCTGAACATGATCTATTCAAAATTCAATATCAATTCAACCATAAGTCCAATACTTATAAAATTTGGAATTCAGTAACTAGACATATACAAGTCTAACATATCCAAAAATTGCATCAAGATTCAAAATACACAGAGTTATAGCCTTTTGAATATAGTTGAAAAATTTCTTCTGCTCTCAGCAATGTGCAAAACCTCTGGTTACAAACTAATTTTGAAACCCCATCAACTATTGTCCAAATAATCCAAAATTTTAGATACACAATCTAGGCACATAGTATATGCTAATAAAAATTTCATTACAAGATTATATTCTATGAATTAGTTACGATTTATCAAACTTCATCCTTGAGACAGAACTCTGGACCAGTTGACAAAACACAATTTTTAAATATATCAAATAAATTCAGAAAAATCTAAAATTTGAAACTATTGTTGTTGACACATCCAAGTACCTCCAGTAAAAATTTCAGCTCAAGATACCTTACCAATTCTAAGTTATGATTTTACAAACTTCTCTTCATAACAAGGAAAAACACAGTCTTTTTACTGCTCTCTGTTCCGAGATAAAACTATTTTGTTGGGCTACTAAATGAACCCAGAAAAATATGAAAAAAATACGGAATGCTCTAAACTCATCCTAGAACATGCCATAAAAATTTTATGTCTAGATTCTAAGTCAATTGCAAGGTAGAAATTCCTAAGTACAAACATACATAAGTTGAAGAACACCCACCTATGAAGTTTGATGCACAAGCTTGTTGGCTCCTCCTCCTTAGCTCCTAAGCAAACCTACAAAAACAAATGAAGCTCTCTCTTTCTCACACTCTAACTCTCTTTTCTCTTCTCATATTCTCTTATGTTTTTTTTAGCAATGAAGAAATGAAGACGGATAGAAGAAGAAATAAATGGAGTTTGGAAAAAATGAAATGGAGAGAAGGGAGGGGGGATGGCCGGAAATTGAGGCTTGGGGATGGAGGGTGGGGATGAGTGGGTCAGGGGGTGAGAGAAATGGGTGGTTGGATGAAAGCCAACACAAAAAGAAACTAGAAGTTTCTTGGATTTTCTCATTTGTTCATGAACTCACAACATGGCAAAGATTTGGCCCTTGGATCTCATCAAGATTCCATCCATGATCAATCATGATCCTAACCCTAGGTTACTAACCCTAACCTTAGGTTAAACAAACTCTAACCCTAATGTAAAATATTAGGCAAAATTTACTTTGATCGTATATTCAATCAATTCAATCATATACTCAATCAATTCAAGTATATAAAGTTTAGAATATATACGGACATACTCACATTCAAAACAATTATAGATCATATATCATATACAATCTAATACGATCCAAACAAATCAAATATATATATATATATACACTTAAAAAATAGGATAATTTGAATTTATTAAAATATATGTTTATAAAAATTATTATTTCCCGAAGATCATCTTGTTAAACCAATCGGGGTAAAACCACAATTTAATTGAGAAGACATCCCTAATCTATCTTATCGGGTTCAGAATATACAATATATCTGAAGTTTCTCAATTAAAACTAATAATTGTCAGAAAAATATATAATCGCGTGAAATTCTTAAATGTGCACGGATTATAATGCAAAATAGTATATACTATTTTGCGGGGTGTTACATAGGGCTTCTCTTAAGCTAATTTAAAGCCTGATTATAGCCATAATTGTAAGTGTTAGATGAACTACTAGCAAGTTATGATCAACCTTTAAATCACAATTCTAATAGTGACGAGCTAAAGAAAGCATACAATCATAAATAAAAGAATGGAAATTTGATTAGGTAATTAATATGCATATTTATTTATTCAAAGACCAAGACCAAACCTAATATACTTATATACCACGTACATGTTTAATACACTTGAGTTGAATGAGCATTAACGAACCGAGCATCAAGCCTTAACCGAGCCGAGCCCATTAAAGCTCTAAATGAGCAAGCTCTAAATGAGCAAGCTCAAACAGGAATTGTACATGTTCGTTCATTTAATTAAGTGAACATGAACTTATGTTCAAGCTTGTTCATTACTTCATTTTTAACAACTAAACAAGCTCGAACAAGTTTTTACCAAATCAGCAAGCCGAGCTTCGAAACTTCAGGAGCTTATTCATAGTCTGTTATTTCTATGGTGATGTTTCACAAGATCATAATCTATTTAGTACCATCATTGTACTATCAAGTATCAACAAATGGGTCACAGCTTTCCCAGTCATTAGATAGAAATTGAGATTCCTACCACAACTAACAAAACTGCTACATTTAATCATACTAGCCTGGTATAAACTATAAAGTATAATAAAGTACACTTTAGGTATCTTTGAATATCAGAATTGTAATAAGATGAAGAAAGATAAAAGTGCAGTGCAAATATAGTTAAAATATGTGTTATATCTTCACAGAGAAGAATTGGTACAATTGACTTTTTGCGAATGTAACCAAAGTGCTTATAATTTTGATCAGCGAGCTACAAAGATCTGTACACAAAACACAAAGTAAAACTGGAAATATTTAACTCTTAAAAGAGGTCAAGATATTCCATCTGAAGATTACATGTATAAGTATAAATCTGCTTCTCTATTTTATTTTCACACATCATGAATCATGATAATTGTCAGAACTAACTAGACATAAGTGGCAGTCTCAAGGATGAGGTTTCAGACCATTTCATTTTCATAGCAATGCATATATTAAACCCTAATTCAACAACTCTAGACCATGGAGAAGTCAAACGACAGATAAGAGATGTCAATAACAAAACCTATAATAGTTGAATAACAAAACAGTTGGATAATTAACTTTAATTTATTAAGCTTTACGAGTTTGGTATATATAAAATTATCACAGAAATGATGTTAATCTTCAATAGATCATTAAAACATAATAAAATCTGAATGATTTTTTTACTGGAAATGTTCTAATCCTCATAGACAGGCACTGATAACTTTATTTCTTTAGTTATGAAGTGTGTTCAAAGTATCACCTGGGGAGTTCTCATACGCTTGGGGCTTTGAAAAACCAGTTGATATCTGAGTTCCTTGGATGTTCTCTTCTGACTCTGAAGATGAAGATGAACTATCTGGAGCTCTCATCAGACCCTTTCGGTTTTTCACTTCAAAGTTATCCTCATCTTCGGAACTTCCACTTTCAGCATCATTAAAAATTGTGACAGTTGGAGCTAATGGTATCTTCTCTTCATCAGACTTGTTCAGAACCTTCCTGTACCTATTACTTGGGACCTTCCTCACTGCAACTCTGAATCGTTTTTTAACAGGAGAGATTTCTTCCGTAGTGTCATCTGATACGGCCAAGTCATAGGAGCCTTCATTTGTAGAAGCTTTAAGGTCCTCACCCTTATGGGTGGGAGACTGAAGCTTGCTTCCCATAGGCATAGACTTTTTCCCATTAGGATGCTTACTCTTCTCATTAGTTGACTTCAACCCTAAGTCAGATGAATTATCTTGAAGATGCACATCAGATTTATGTTTACTCTTCTTGGAAATATTTTGATGTGATTTTGTAGACTCATTGTTCGGAAGTTGTTCCTTTTCCAGACTTAGTTCGTCTTGAACTGAGAGCTTCAGTGAATTAGCAGTAAAATCTAGTGGAGATGCATTCAACTTCCTTTTCCTCTTAGACTTTTCCAAGTTTGCTTTCTTAGTTTGAGCAGTCACGGCAGGAACCTTTTCTACTTGTTCAAACTGGTTAGAATTCGATGTAAAAGATTTGAAGAAGTCAATTTTTTCACTACCAGATCTGGGTTGATCAGCATAAACCTTAGACTTATTAAGATCCTTGGATCCTTCATGAACTTCGTCATTAAGAGTTTCCAGACTCGATTTCTCCCCAGGCTTCACCAACCCAATATCTGCACTAGTCTTTTCCGTCAATGATGATTCTCGAGGATTCTCTTCACTAGCCACTTCTGGACGATTTATAGATTTATCCTTACTAGTTTCCTGCCTAGGTAATTCAGTCTTACCCAACTTTAACTGTTTCCTGCTTGGCTTTGACTTCTTGTTGTCAGGGATCAAAGGAACTTCAGGTTCAGGTATTTCAGTATTTGCAACTACAGCTGCTTCAGCTGCTCCTTCCAGACTTTCTCTTGGACCCTCTTTAGTGGTTTCTTCTACCAACAAATGTACAGATTCATCCCTCATGGTTTCTTGATGAGGCAGTTCAATATTTCCAGACTTTTTCCCCTTGCACTTTGGCTTTTTTTCATTAGGTTTGGAACGAACTGTAGCTGCTACATCCACAGGATTTTCAACAGCAGCTGCCTGAGATTCCTTACCTGGAATCTCCTCTATAACTCTGTCTGTCGAAGTATCATTATGATCTTGATGGGACAGTTCAGCCTTCTCTGATTTTTTTCGACTGCGCTTTGGCTTTCTGTCACTAGGGTTAGAAGGAACTGTAGATTCTACAACTGCAGAATAACCAGGATGTTCTTGGGGCCTGCTAGATGTTTTGCGCATGACTTGATTTTGCAACGCAGTTTCATTAGCAAGACAAGCATCAGGCAATTCAGGTTTTTCTCGTTTCTTCTTTTCGGTATGATGTGAGCTTCTCATTTGAAAATCTGAGGGAATTTCAGGATTGACTTCCATAGCTTTTTCACTACCCACATCTGCACCAACCATGGCCACCCCAGAGTGTGCATCATCACTCTTTTCTTCATTTATAGCTTTTACAGAAGAATCAAGAGTATCAGGTTTGTTTGTAGTATCATTATCACTTTTTAACTTCTTCCTACTGCGAACATTGGGAATCACTTCAGAATGATTTCTTGTCTGTTCAGTTTCTTTATAAATGGTTGCATCATTAGACTCTGTACTAAGAAGTGTGGAGTCATCAAGCAATTGACCTTCAGCATTAACATTACTGACTTCCTGGGTCAGGAGGCCAGTCTCGGTTGTTGTTGACTTGCTAAGACCAGAAATTGCCACTTTCTGTGTACCCTCATCAATAATTTTAGTTCCGTCAGATTCTTTTTCCAGACGAGCTTGGTAAAGTCCTAATTGTCCAGTATGATTCTCTTCATAAACTTGTTTTCCAACTGTTGAATTAGTCTCGTCAAATGACTTATCCACCAGTTTATTCTGCACCCCCTTATCATGCAATTTGGATCGTTTTTTATTCTTCTTTATCTGTTTGTCATCAACAGCTTGATTGTTCTTGTGCTCCTCCTGAATTTCTGGCAGCAAATCCTTCTCTAATGGAGACATATCTTTGCTGAAAGAACCACCAGCAGGCTGACTCTCAACCGGATCTTTAGAAGATCCATCCTTTTCCTTTTTACGCCTTTTCTTTTCCATAGAAGAAGGATTATGTGATTTACCATCCAGCTTCTCAACATTTTGCAATGTTCTACCCCTTTTCTTGGATTTTTCCTTTATAGTGGCATCTATAGAAACACCCACGTTAATAGCTTCAGTACCTACCTTTTCCTTCATATGATCGGATCCAACCACAGCATTACTCTCAGCAACTATCTTCTCCATTTCTGGTACCTCAGGAACTGGGCTTTTCTCCAGTTTCGAAGGAGGCACAGTAGAATTATCATTGAGATCATTTTGGGCTACATTCAAGTGTGACAACACATCAACACTTTCATCGCCAAAAACAAGCGGAGCGTTAGGAGAAACATGCAGGCTTTGAGCTTGGGTATTTGGCAATGTTGAATCACCTTGAGCTGAATTCTTCAGTAAACCACTGTCTGGAGAAGTTTGAATGATAGCAGACGGCCCATTAATAGCAAATTGTGCATCATTAACAAGTGACGGACTAGCACTCTCATCTATCTGAAGTAGCTTGTGCTTCTTTGGCTGCCTTTCACTTTCACTTGTTATAATTCTAGCAGGTTGTAGTTGATTGCTTACCATGGATGTAGGTGCAAGATCAATATGAAGAAACCAAGTACCCTTGATGCCAACAAAAGCAGATTTGACAATCATGGAATCAGATATGTGATAGAACGATGCTCTACGTTTTATCTGCAAGGGTTTGTTGCAATTTATTGGCTTAGAACAACATAATAGTATACAATTGATAAATATAATCAGAAAAACATGAGAAGTTTAATTACGTACACATCATAAGAAATATAGTAGTATCATAAGATGTAATAAGCATTTCATCCAAAAGACGAAAACGTACCAGAAGCAATAAGACACATTAGCCCTTTTCCACAGACGAAGGAAAAACCAACTCAAGGTGTCACGACCTATTGGGAATGTTCAGTAAACTCTTCCAACCTGATCCTGAAAAATTACAGGTTCCAGAAGTCTAAAACCCGCACTTTCCAGTTCAATAGGATATGCGATTCCAAATATGTAGTTATAAGTATACTATTATCTCTAATACTATAATGTGAGAGTTGGGGTTGTGCAATTTGTAGACAATCTGTAATTTATAGACAATCAACCATCTAATCTCAACCATTCATTTTTAAGTGGGAGTTATATTAACCATTCATTTACTCAACTATTGTTAATTACCATAATACCCTCAAAGTTCAAATTTATTTACGACATAATTATATACAAAAGTGTCACTCATATAAAATAAAAGTTGGTGTCATTAGAGGTAATTTATAAGTAGTATGTGATGAGTAAAGAGAGGTTAGGTTCGAGATCAGATTACGTCTTAGTATTTACTTTATAATATAAAAAAAGGATGTGCATCGCACGTGCAGATTGCTAATGTCCATTAATGTGCATCTATATAATAAAACACAAGACAATTTTTAAAAAAACTATCAAGTGGTTCCCCTTCAATTGAAACAAAATTAACAATTCAGATTCACCCTCCCAAAATATATTCCCCCCCCCCCCCCAAAAAAAAACCATTTTTGCCCCCAAAACTAAAAAAACTCATACTTTATGACTATCTCTCTTCTCTCTTCACTTTTTCATATTTCTCTCTCTCTCTCTCATTCTCTCTATTTACTCAGAAATTCAGATTTCAGGTTTGTAAATTTTCAGATTTTTTATGCTTTTTTTATTGCTCATGTTACATTGAAAATAACGAATATCTCCTCAACAGTTAAATTTCATCATTTTCCACCCTCAAAGTTCTAAGAAGTTGGATTTTACAACCCCATTTATAATTATTTTTCAACATATACTAATGGAAACATGGGCTTTTATTTACAACTAATTATTGTCATACTATTCAAACATGAGCTACATAATTGTTGTTATACAGTTTACAAGGCTTTTCATATGTTGTATCATTCCGAAGACGTGCCGTAGGCATGTGCCCACGGCCAAATCTAGTATATTTACATTGTATTAATGTGTAAAAGTACACATGTCTCAATATTAGTAGATTTATTAACGTATACAAACAAATCTGTCATACACACACACACACACACACACACACACAGAGTCCCCTTCCATTGTGCACCACCGATGGTGCACACGGCATGTGCACTCGACCTTCAGGCGTTCATATCGACGATCTGAACCGTTCACATCGATCTATACATCTAAATTAGTCTAAATATGTAAAATCAAGTCATTTGAAATTCATTTACTCATGCGTTAAAGTGTTACAAAATTGTATGGCTAAATATCGTTTTTTTATAATGACATGATGGACGGGCAAACCATTATGATTAATTAGTAATAGATGTGATGCCATACTAAAAGGACCCTAGTATATTTCTTAACAGGTTTAACTGTAGTGTTTTACCAGAATAGTTAGAAACTAAGACATTCTGATTAAAGCATCTAAATATTCTATTTACTATTAAATATTTTTGCCACTATGGTAGGCTAAAGGGCCTCTTGACTGATAAAATGTGGGCTATATCATTTTGACATCGGTTTCTTAAAACTCCAAATTACATCTTAACCCTCCCTCCTTTTTAATCACTGTAGTTATGTTAGCAAGAAAAAAAGAAGTATTAATCAAACGTAAATAATTGATTCAAAAAGATACTTGCATATCATTCCATTATGCCTACACATCAGATGGAATCTTTAACTATGATATCAATGATTACTTATAAATTTGCTTACAATATCAAAAATTCTACTTAACCAATCTTTATATATAAAAGAAATTAGTTTATTATATAGTTAGGCAGTATAGTTTTGCGGCGTTAGAACTGTGTCAGTATCTTGTAGCCTAGCATTAAACAAGTAGTAGATAGGGTGCTAATAAATATGATTAACAGTTACTATTATAATCTAAATAGGGGGAACATCATTAAATGTCTCTGTACAACCATCCTCTCATATTGGTGATGGTGAATAATTTTCCGCTTTCTTGGAATGGTAAAAGTAAACATGTGGATTACAAGTGCAAGTAAATCTAGTCTCC
Organism: Hemerocallis citrina; assembly: GCA_017893485.1. Classification (NCBI taxonomy): domain Eukaryota; kingdom Viridiplantae; phylum Streptophyta; class Magnoliopsida; order Asparagales; family Asphodelaceae; genus Hemerocallis; species Hemerocallis citrina. The sequence continues at coordinate 103,315,812 of CM030358.1, read as the reverse complement.
ATAATCCTGATGAAAGCACTTTTCAAAAGCACAAAAGCCGAGGCAGAATTAGATAACGGTTTGGAGGGGCCATGGCCAACCCAAGGATATTAAAAGTTTATCCATGTGAAAGAGACTTGGCCTCTCCAAATTATATATATACAGTAAGCTTTAAGCAATTGGAAGTCCAATGGACCATGGTACATATATAGGAAACTAATTCTTATACCTATAAGTGTATAACCTATTTACTCCCTCCTTTACAAAATATAAGTCATTTAAGATTTTACACTATTATTAATAAATGCTCTAGGTTAGTGTAATGTGAAATAAATATCTCATTTTGTTAAACCTATTAATTGACTTATGAATCTATAGTTACCAAAATGCCCTTAGGAGTGTTAAGACATTGTTTTAGGAACACTTAAGAGTGTTAAGGGTATAATTGGCAGTGCAGTAAGAAGCGAGGAGTGTTAAGACATTGTTTTAGGAACCTAAAACGACATTCAATATGGAATACAAAAAAGAGGCTAAAACGACTTATATTTTGGAAAGGAGATAGTATTATTCCTAGCAATGTTCATATATTGTAAGTTATTGCAGCAATGTAGTAGAGCCTATTTTTTAAAATTTATTGGTTTAATATAAGAATGTAGTTAGGAAGAATAAACCAAATACTAGGAAACAAGTAACAAATTAATGCTATCTTTTTGTTGTTTGATTATGGAATTTACCCATATCAATGCTTATATCTAGATTTGTAACAATCTTTTTATCACATATGCAAGGTCTTTATCTTCCTTTTTGCTTATCACATGCTTGCAAAATTCTCCCTACTGCTTCACTCTTCAATTCCCAGTCTGCACATCTCCAAGTCTAAACTAATTATTTAAATAGAGAAGAAATAGACGAAAATAAATAGAACAGAAGAATATAAACAGGTTCGTCAACATTGCTCTCTTTATTAATCACTCGGGTAGTCTCTCAATCTTACAGACATTCAAGTTTCTTAACTTAATTAACAAAGAAGTCGATCTAACTTTTTCAAAAGTATCTAAATAGTAAATGAACTCGATTGTTTGAAAGAACACATAACTTCTCTCATATACTAAAATCTAATTTCCAGTAGTTTTCTACTTCCGAGGTATGATACTTTTGCTAGTGGCCTCTTCGTGTTACTTCTTATGAGTGTTTATCATATTTTATTATTAGTAAACTAAATTTTAATAGAAAGAATAAACTTTACATCTTACAAACAACAATTTTCAGCTCAACTCATCAATAGCAAGGAACCCCATTCAATGTAAACATTTATATTAATGAATTTTTAACAAATTCAAGAGAGAAAAATATCTTAAGAGAACTAAATGTGGCTATACCTTCAATGACTTGATGGAAATTTCACCAATTTCCGGAAAGCAAAGAAGATGTTCAGCTCTGATCTTCCCTGTTCAACAGTGATACACAAATTTAATTTAATATAACATAATTAATCAATCAATTAGATAAATCTAAATTTACCCTTCAAAAATAAAAAACAATAAATTGGGATTGAATAATCGAGGGTTTGAAGAATTGAAAGGGGCTACCTTTGAGATCGGCGACGGTGTCATCGGGATCGACGAGGATGGCGAGATGAGTGTCAAGATTCGTGTCGATGAAGACGGAGAAAGGTGAGGAAGAAGACGAACAGGGCCCCACCTTCGCCATTGGAGCTCGGATTGAGGAGGCGCTAAATGGGCGAGGGTTTTGTTGTTTGCCCTTTCTCGAAATAGAAATGGAAGTGTAGAACCCCTTAAACCTTGTCTTAACACGTCAAACTAGTTTAACCTGCTGCAAGCCGAGATGGATAATTGGCATAGCCTTTTAGGTACACGAGTACAATGATGATAAGATTGAGACTCGGACGAACCTAAGGTTGAGCGGAGTGGAGATTTGTTGGAAGGACCATGATGTTTGTAAATGTTTGTCTATCTATGTACTTGTTTATTTGATTTATCTGTAGCGCTTTTGGATTGTCCCATCCCTCCAGGACGATGTTAGATGTTTATATTTTATTTTCTATTTTGTAGTTCATTGTACATTTCCACAGTACTGGTGGTTATTTTATTAAAATCTTATTAATGAAATATGGCGGCGTTATTCCACCTTTTTCTTCAAATATATATATATACTAGGTTTGCCCGTTGACACGTGCCTACGGCACGTTTTCGGAACAATACACCTTGTTTGATCATATAAAATAGTTTTGGAGGTCCAACAAATTAATTGAAGTAGCAAGCATAGAGCAAAAAATATATTCTATGATTTTTTTTTTGATTTTTTAAAAATTATTTTAAAGTTTTTAAAGTTTTAAATTTTTTAGTTTTTTAATTTTCTAAAATTTCGAAAATTTCTAAAATTTGTATTTTCTTAATTTTTTGAATAGAAGAGGGAGCGAGAGAGAGAGAAAAAAAAAATAAAAAAATACAGGAGTTGTTTTGGGTGGGAGATTTGAATTTGAGTTTTGGGGGGAACTTTTGGGGGGAAAATATGTTTGGTGAGGTTAGATCTGGACCTTTGATTTTGAGGGAGATTGAAGAAGAGCCACTTGATAGCTTTCTTTGTGTTTTATTATATAGATATAACCCTATGCAATTGCACATACAAAAATAATTTTGAGAACCTCATAATATTATATGGAACTCTGAAAAACTTTAAGAGAGCTGAAGAAATTGTCTCTTCAAGTGTATAGTTTAGCAAAATTTAACCTACAAAATACGAGAACAACGGAAGCATCGAATGCCGTGGTTCTTGTTACAGACTAGGCTGCAGGTGAGAGTGAAAAAACTCTTGAGGATTACTCTCCACCAACTGACACAAGAAAGCGCATCTGGTGCTGGTCCGATGATGCTCATTAATTACCCTGGGGCGAACGGAGACCGAGAAAGACTGCGTGGTGAGGAGACGGGGGAGGGATTTAGTGGATTATGAACAACATGGCCTTTGTGTACATCCTGACCAGCAACACCCAAGTCATGGTCCACTTCATCTCGACCCTCCCCTTTCTCTCCTTCCCCTCCCAAATCCACACCCTTTCTGATGCCTCCCTCCACTCCTACCTCCTCTCACACGTCTCTGTTGTCCTTGACCGCCGCGACGTCCTCCTCTCCGACACCTCCTCCATCTCCACGTGCACACATGCATCATTTTATTTATTCAAACATACAAAAAGAACCCATAGAATTATGACTATAAAATCATAAAAATCTCTGGTTAACTCACTATTTCAAAGCATAGATAATCAATCGATCTTTCAAATGTAAAAATTTCACTACTTCCCAAATGCGTCTTTAGTTGAAACAGTGATATTTGAAAATCATATATCCCTGTTTCCATGTTTACAACTCATGATATATCGCAATTTCACAAATACATCACATTTTCCCCTCAGTTTCACAACACCACAATATAACAAAGTTGAACCAATTTCATAAATCACAATATATCAAAAAAAAACCGCAAAATGTCACAATATTACACGATATATCACAATTTTGCCCCAATTTCACAACAAATATAATAAAGCTGAACAAATATCACAAATATCTATATATCACAAAATGCATCAAAATATCACAATTTATCACATGTCATGAATATCACAAGTTCATAAAATGACGAGTCCAACATATCACAAGCCTAAAATATCATAAGTCAAAGATATCACAATATATCACAAATTGTTATAATATTATAACAATATCAAACTTAACAATATCACAGTTTATTTATGCAGTTTGTATAATTATGTGTCTGTGTCCTCCACCACCGCTAGTAGAAGGCCCGGTGATACTTCTCGGGGGGCCTTCCACCGCACGTTCGTGGTCCCGCCCTCGGCCACTTGTACCACAGCTTCATTCATCTCGTCCTGCATAAATAAATAACTTTTGTTATATGCGTGAAAATAAACATATTCTTTAAACATCCAAATGCATACAACTTACATGTGGCATACTAGGACTACCCGAGGGCCTTGCACTCAGACAGCGATGCTTATTGTGTCTTCTTAAACCGCATTTTGAACAAGTTTGCTTCGAACTCGTGACATCCATTTCATTGTGAATGCGCGTAGTGCGCAACCGACCATTCCTACATCTTCTAAGTCTTACATCAGTTATAAGATTCATACTACTATGGATAGGCCACTATTTAACTCCAACGCAGTCCAACTATAATTCGTATCAAGTATTCATGCAATCATGACAATAAGAGCGTCATCATCAACTACATGCACTGCCATGAAATATTGTCCTTCTCATTTTATAGTTGTATACCGAGCTAGAATTTTAACACTTCGTTCACTTCTACCCCAGTTAGTAGTTTCATAAATATTATCTACTAGTTCTTGCTTTGTAAAATTACGCTGAGCCCAAACTATTTCCGATTCAGCACCATTATAACAAGCTTATAACTCTAGGTCTCGAATTATTTCTTCCCATAACAGAACCAAATATAAATTTTGTAATCCATACCTATACATAAAGGGACGAATATGCGAGTCATTATCTAATCACAAACATAACGAACACATACTAAATTTTGAGGGTTCTAACCATCAAATAACCCTAAAGTTTGAGCGCAAAGATGACAGAGTGGATGTTGTATAAGATGACTGGGTGATGTTGGAGATGATGCGAGATTACATATTTTAATTTTAAGAGAGATGAAGCGAGATTTCATGAAATTGACAACCGCTAAGTGCTTTGACGGAGTTGGAAGATATTTGACGGAGGTAGAGGAATCTAAGGAGTTTGAGATATAGGGTTTTAAGATTAGGGTTTCGGAGATGGATGAGAGAGAGCTGAGAGAGATGAGTGTAGGGGAAGGAGAAGAGGCCCAAATATTTCAGTGTTATTTTTTAATGGGTCATAACATAGGTCGTAGTAGCCAACTGTGACCTCAGTACAAGAGAGGCCACAGTTGGGGACTGTAGCCTAAGTTATATTTAGGCCGCATTTGGCTAGTGTGGCATCGGTTTAACACATTTTACCTTACCAATTTTTGTCGAAGTCTAGAAGGAGTAATGCTACACCTACAACATTTTTGACAACATTTTTTTTACAACCTTAGGTGGCACACTATTAGAAGAGGTTATTGTAGAGTAGGTGATAGAAATTTTCAATAGTATTGTGCCACCTAAGGTTGTAAAAAAAAAAGTGAAAATATTGTGGGTATACTGGTTTAGAAGTATCTCCACCCCCAATATAAAAATGAATGGAGGCCGCAGTTGGGAATAGCGGCAACAAAAAATTATATGTGAAGAGGCCGTAGTCAAGAACTGTGGCATCACAATCGAAGAGGACGTAGTCCCCAATTGCTGCATATACTGACATGTCATAAAGTGGTTCACTCATAGGATTAGTTTGGGAAGTGGGTTAGTTGAGAAAATAGTTTGGAAAAAGTGGGTTAGCTTGGAAAAAATTTATGACACAGTCGTACATGGTTTTACTTTTAGGTAGCGTTTGGCCCAGCTTAAAATTATCTTCTCTTCTCCTATAGAAGGAGAAGCTGGGCCAAACGCATATTTTGAAAAGCTCTACAGAAGGAGAAGTAGTTTTTTTTTAATGAAGAAAATGAGCTTCAAAAAAAGCCCTCAAGAGCAACTTCTGACTTCTCCTTTTTTTTTTACCTTTTCTCTTTTTTTGGCCCTTTCCACATATCAAACCCTAACAACAAAATTTTTTCCCCTTCCCCTTCCCCTTACTCGCCGAACACTCGCGACCGGGGAACATCGCCATCGAACCCTGCCGTCGAAGAGTCGCCCGCTCACCAGGTATGGTTTCTCATCTTCAAATGATCTAGATCCAATATGAAATTAGATCCATTTTAGGTTGTGATTAGATCTATTTTATGTTTTCATTAGATCCATTTTAGATTGTAACAAAATAAACTAAAAAATAAACTAAAATGGATCGGTTTCCATGCTCGTGAGGGCTCTGATCAGCGAATAAACCATAACAGTTGATCGGTTCTAGGGGTCCTTGTGCACACATTTCAAGGCAATGTCAGTAATCATTCGGGCAGCTATAGGCGGGACCCTCCCTTTGATTCGAGGATCGATGATGAGTGAAAGGCGGCAGTCATCAGCAAGAAAAGGCTTTCTCCATTTGATGATGTTATTCTTCCCTTTTTTCGGTTGTCAAGCATCTAGATTTTTCCTACCTGTTAGCAGTTCAAGAAGGATGAAGCCAAAACTCCACACATTGCTCTTGGGTGTGAGCAATGCTCTCTATAGATTTTTCACAGACAGATTTGAAGTATTCAAAATTTCCAAATCTGCATACGCTACACATCCATATCCCGATAGCTTTGCACTAAAATCTTTATCAACTTGTATATTTGCAGTTGAAAATCCATGATACATTGCCTGGAATGGCCCTTCCTAAATTTTTTTTTTAATTTGATTACTTATATTTTATTATTAAATAAAATTAAAAGCTTAAATTGAATATAAAAGTAGCTTACAATTGATATCTTATGCCAAACAACTTCTAGCTTAAAAGTAACTTTAATGTTAAAAAAAAGCTGACTATCCAAACAGCTTCAGCTTTTAATTTCAAAGCTCTACTTTCTGGTTTCTCCTTCTGAAGTAGCTTTAAAGCCCAAAAAAAATTAGGCCAAACGCAAGTCATTAAACCCTACCGATTTTTTTTTTTTGTTTTTTTTGTTTTTTTTGTTTTTTTTGTTTTTTTTTTTTTTTTGCATTCCTACCGACATCTTTAGTTAAAACGTGGAATGACTTTTTTGTCCTTAAAAAATTCAGTAGGGTTAATGCCAAACTCATTTTCTTATCTTTTTTTACATAAAAGTGTGCAGATAAATCATCCTATAATAAGAGATTTATTTGAAAAAACTTTCCTCATACTTTTCATTCCTATTTTGATTTACAAACTTTTGAAATATGTCCTCGAATAACTGTTAGGACTTAGCTAATCTCGGTTAATTAGATACAGGGGGTATTTTTGGTGTGAAATAGTTTTAAGAATGTCAGGTAATTGCACCTTATATCTGAACTAGATAGAGTAGAGTCGTGTGCCTAATAGACTTAGACGGAGTAGGATTTAGTAAGTAAAAGCAAAATCTGACAGGGTTATGTTTCAATGGTAACAAACCTAGTTAAATTACGTGAAATTTATCCTTAATTTAATTTCTAAATATGAAATAGAGTTATTGAAATTAAATCTTTCCACAGTTCGTATACATTTGATCATCATTCTTATTTACGGAAATTTCCATTGAAATAGTGTCAATAATGGAGCACAAATATCTTTGAAATATAACTGACCATCTATCTAGCACAAGGCTCATTTAAAATGTCTTCTCTTTTTTCCATGGTCAATGAGAGAAGGGCGCACACCGCTTACCATAATTGTAACCTCTGCTTCCGTAAATACGTATTTTTAAATATTTTTCCGTATTTTGATTATTTATAAACTTGTTTCGGGTCTCGTACTAAGTATTTTTTACTAGACGAATATATATATACTTTGAACAACAATGTAATTTTCTATTTTTAATTGATAGATTATTTATTTGTTATATTATTACGGTTTGAATTCTAATAAATTGTTAGTCTCAAATTCTAATATATATTATTATCATTATCATTATTATTTCTATTATTATTATTATTATTGCTAATGTTATTATTATTTTATTATTATTGAAATGTATTATTATTATTCTTCTTATTATTTTTTTTGATTAAAGCTCATCGATTTTGATATATATTATATTATTTAATTAATTGATTTGAAGCCCAAAAATCAAACCCATCACTTGTTGGATTAAAGCCCAAATTCAAGCCCACCTCCTATTGGATATCTCACCCAACCCAATCAACCCCCAAATCTCTCCCTAACGGCTAATCACATCAATTCCCCTAATCACTCTCCAAAATCAGTAACTTCCAATTATTGAGTAACTAATCCCTATTATTAAGCCCCATTATCTCTCCTTCTCCCGTAATCTCTCTCATCCTCTGTTTAACCAAAACAAAACAAAAACCCAAACAAACAAACCCAACTCCATCTCCCTTTCCCGTTACCAGCTCCACCACCATCACCCCATGGTCGAACCCATCCCCACCTCCATTGTCAACAACCACCTCAGGTGCCCCTGCGTCCCTGTGCGGCTCTCTTTCGAAGCCACCAGCAGCCCTCGCCAGCAACTCTTCCACTCGACCTCTGGGTGTGCCGCGACTGCAGCGCCGCTCATCCCAGCGCGCAGCTGTCGCTCAGCCACCTCGCGACACAGCCAGCGCCGCTCCCTTGCGCTGTGTATCCCAGTCATCGACGCGCCTCTCCCCTGGCCGCTGTCGCGCCGTGGGTGCCTCACAAATCCCTCGATGCCAATCCCCCTGCGGTGCTCTCCCCCAGTCGTGCCCCTGGCCGTTGCCGCCGTGGCCGCCGTCCCCTGTGGTCCTTCGCTGTCGCCTCGCCGCTCTCATCCTCCAGCCGACGCTACTCCCTCTCTCGCGCTCTGTTTCAGTAAAAGAGTAAAGAGGAAGAAGGAGAAAGGTGAAGCTGAAGGAGTGTTTTAATTTGTAGCCATAGGATCTCATCAAAATCCGCGCCCAGATCCGACCTCCTTTGATCTGATCATCACTGTTGGACTTCATCGAGATTCGATCTTGATCTCGATCTTGATCTTCGATCTCGGCCGTCGATTGGTTGATCAACTTGATCTCGGCCTTCGATCGTCTCATTCTTCCTTTGCTCGGTGAGTAAACATTTGATCTACTTTTGTTCTTATTCATCAATTATAAATCATGGTATATTTTGGTACTCTTCTAATTCTTATTTGTTTCATTTCCGATCTCGGCCGTTGGATTCGCTGGATCTTCTTCTTGATCATGATCATCATCGAGATTCGTGCCCGAGCATGATTACGGTGATCATTTGCTCGTCGCCATGTCGCCGGGATTTCGATCCCGTTATTCTCAATATATCGGATCTAACGTCGTCCTAAAGGCAAGTCACTTCTATCGAATATTTTTTTTGTATCATATTCGATAATTATTGTTGAAATTCCGCAAGTGGATCTTATTTAAAAATCGTAAAATATTATTGTATCAATCGTCGAGATGCCACGGATTTACACGAGCGAATCCAAGTGGTAGTCTCGACATCGTGCCATCTTTTGCCTCTAATGTATAGAGATGTTCATACACCAAATAGTTATAGTTATTGATTATAAAATAGGGAATTATAGACGCATTTCATATCATGGCATTAAATAACAAATAGCTATAGTAGATTGTAGAAATTTGTTGATCGTTAGTGTGATTGTTATTGCTAAATTGCTGAATTGTAATGTTAGACATCACCTATATTAATTCCATGTTCACCTAAGGTTGATTCGCTGCAATTAAGATTAATTAAACTCCAATTTACTATTATTAAATTTTATTTTACCATTTTACTTTAAATGAACATATAGACTATTCAGAAAATTACGCTAATCTGAACCTTAACATGCTGTTTAGACCTAGAACACTTCATTAAATTCAGAAACTCCCTGAAAGTAAATCGTAGCCCTATCTGTCTAGATGTTGATAGACACCAAAACTTTCGAATTCGGAGTTATACTGCTCCAGTTATGAACCTTTTACCACAGCTGCGCTGAAATTACAGATTCACGTACATAACAACTTAGGCTAATGAATTAAGTGAACTATTAATCACACATGGCCAAGATAAATTCCAGATTTGAAAATAACATGTTTAGGGTGTTAAAAAGTATTTTTACTGATTTTTATAATGTTTATTTACTGCCTTTATAATTAAAATTAGACAACATCTACACCCAGCCAGAAACTAAAACCTATAAAGAACACCGAATTTCACTTAGCTACCGTCGTCGGAATATAGACTTTAAGTATGCGTTGGAACCGGGCGGGAGTCTAGTTTCTAGATCACCTGACGGATCCACATTTGCTGCCCTGTAGCAACGGGAATACTGATTTTGGTACAGCAACCTACTGCTGCCCAGAATTGGGATTCTACGCTTTATAATATACAATTGTGTTTATAATGTTATATTTAGTGTATTTAATTGTATATAGTATATTGCATGATCTTAGGATTGTTTTGACACATTCTCTAGCGTCCCTTATTAATTGCATTGTTGTATGATAATTGAGTAAAGAAAGTAAAGCAAGCCGGGGTTAAGGGTTGATTAGGGTAGTTGATGACATAGTGACTGTACTCGGAAGAGGGGCCCGTGTTTCCCTAATTATCGGTCTATCGGTCTATCGGTCTATTGGTCATATCGGTCATCGGTTAATTGCAGATTACTGACTTTAGTATCTCGATTGATTCGATCATCGGTCATTATTGAATAATGTTCCCGGGTACATGAACTATAGAATCTACCACCTTGGTCTAAACGAAATTGATTGTATGCATGGAACCTGTAGTATGGGATGCAGTAGTACGTGCATTAGCTAGGATAAAAGAATGAATAATAGACCTAAGGCTCTCATCGCATTATCATTGCATATTGTTACCTTAATGAACAGTGTTCTCATTATTATTGCCCTTATTGGTATTGTTTATCGTTATTGTGGTAAATCGTATTTAATGCATATTATACTGTTATCTCTTTTACACTGTTCAATTCTATCGACTTCATTGTTTATTTGAATTCATTGCTATACCACTATTGTTATTGTTTCTCTGTTTCTCCACTTGCATGTCCATGACTTGCTCTAAGGACAAATTATTCTCTTTTTTTAGATGAACAAGTACAGGTGTACAAGGAGAATTTTCAGAAGGCATCGGTGAGCAGTTCCTCTACGATTGGAGCTGGAGCCTCTCGAGCTATTTGGTAAGTTCTTGTATTCTAGATTTGGTTATCGAATTTCATTATCGTTTATGTGATTATAATTCCTGCGTGGTTGTGATTCATTTTTTTATATTGTTGAGTTAAGACTGGTACAGCTTATGGATGATATGAGTTGACGTACTTATATCATTCGCTGGGCCTCAATTACGTGCCTGTGTTCCCGTATTCCGGGAAGCGGGGCGTGACAATAATTCTGAGTGCATGGTTAATTTCCTCCAAATTCCCCTTGATTGATGAACTTCTAGAAGGAACTATGACAGATTAGCTATGTGAATTTGAATTTTAAATCCAAGAGCCCAACATAATGCATTTTCTTCTTTAGTAGTACTAGTGCAAATGAAATCTGATGGACTTCAGATTTGGGATATCCAAGTAAATATCATTTGTTTGTTTGTTTTTAATTGAAGATATAGCTACAGAGGTGCTATCGGATTGGATACGGATCGAATATTGGCTATACCAACATTCGTATCAGCATTTCAAAAACATATTCGGATACGGTTACGGATATTACTCGAAAAAAAAAATCATATCCGTATCCGCAAATTTCGGATACGAATGCGATTCGGATATGGTCTACCCGATAATAGATACGAATTCGGATGTCAAGCATAGCTACAGTATTAAAAGACATTCTATTTTGGAATGAGAATTATATCTTGTAAGAACTCTTCAAGCCCGCGGTTGTCAAAACTCGGCCAGTTGAGTGTTCTCGGCGGTTGTCAAAACTCAGCCTGCGGGGCTTGGACCCAAAGAGGGAGTCCCCCCAGCGAGGAGAAGGCAGGGCGCGGCGGATGATAAAATCCTGCCAGACTAGCTTCAGGTAGGTGTGCATGTGCCGTGGAGGTTGTGTACGAAACTAAACTGGCGTAGATTCAATTTTGCTGGTCCGAGCTTGTTTGTCGGCCCACCCTCCAGGATTGTTGGAGGAATTTATTGTATGTACGGGTCATGTTGCTTCATGCATATTCTATTTTCTGTCTGTAGGTTGTTTCGGCTCAGTACTCTGAGTTTGTATCGTTAATTTTGCATTAATGAAACAGAGTAGACATATTCCACATTTTCCTTATAAAAAAAAAACCTCTTCAAGCCCGTCCTCAGATATTTACTACACAAGCAACAACAATAATTGTTCATCATAAATCCTTAATTTTGTGCTCCGTTTAGCAACCTGCCACCACCATCATCGCCTGGCAACACAAGCGATGTTGTTGAAGCATCTGGAACTGCAAAACACGGGGAAATCGTGTCCAGAACTGAGACAAGTACTCCTATAAACACAACAAATGCACTGGGGAAATTAATCTTTACCCACATGGACATGGACGCAAAGCTATGGAGGCAATTATGGAGGTGCGGATTTTTAACATAAAATTTTGGCATTTCATCTGCCATTCTTTTCTGAATATGTTGTGAATATAGGTTATGTTATGACTCCATGAACTACGGTTCAAGCTACGGCTCTGGAATGTATAATTCATATGGAAGTGTTGGGAGGTTCTGGTGGTGGATTATCTGGGAATCGCATGTATAGAGGTTATAATATATGGTGGGTGTGACAGTGTAAAAATGGCCTGAGGTCCAACCAGGGCCCAATACTATTCCTACTCAGAAAAGTAAAAATAACAACCTGGTTCGGCTCCGGACCACTTCTGGGTCGGTGCCGAACCTCGTGTTTGCCCTCACGGTACTGGCCTCCTCGTACCGACGAGCCTCAATAGCCCTCGGAGTCCGATCCGGGGCAATCCCACAGGCCGTCCCCCCTCTCTGGCGGGGCAGAAGGATGACCTGGCGCAGCCTAGGCCCTCCGATTCCCCCCAGAGGCACAGGAGGCTCACGATGGGCCACGTCAGCTCCAAATACCGCCAAGGGTTTCGCCACGTCAGCCCTATACCACTCCTGGTATCGCCACGTCCGCCCTAAACCCCCTGGGCCTTCTGCCACGTCAGGCCCATGGGCTTTCGGATCCAAACCCGGCCCCCAAGTGGAACCAAACCCGGTTGGGATTCTCTATAAATACTAGACCCACACCCACCTTTTGAGGTAATCAATCTTTTGCCACTTAATATACCTAGTTATTGCTACTCTCTCACAGAGACTGACTAGAGCGTCGGAGGGTCCGCCACCGGGACAAACCCCGGTGTTTCAGGACCGTCTGCAGGTACACAAGACCTCGGATCCGACCCTTCCGATCCGAGCCCAACCTTCAACATCTTTCCGAGCTCATCGTAGGTCCCAGAAGGTCAACTCAGGGTCGGCAGACGAGCGGCAATCTCCTTCAATACAAATTGAGTTCGAACTCACACCTGGTGCTTCCACACGTTCCTCAGAAATAAACAGCATCAGGTTGGCGCCGTCTGTGGGAAACGCTGCTCCAGAAGCCGATCCGACCCAGACCCTCAAAGGCCATCGACAGCCGAATCTTCATGGCCTCCAAAGGCAAGGGGGCTGCTTCCTCCGTCAACCAACGGGACTCGCCCCCACCCACTGATGAAGCCAGGCCACGCACGTCGAAACACAAGGCTCTCCCTCGGGAGTCCCAAAGGAGCGTCGGCCGGCCAGCCCAGCCCGACCTCCGGGGAATAATCCTCAACCGCAGGATTACCCGCCGCAGGGGAAGGGCCGCTTCCAACCTGGTCCCGAACCGTCCGAGACCGCCGCCCGAGGTACGAAGATCCGCGCTCAGTCGAGTCGGAAGACAACCCTCGGACCAACCAAACCAAGTCGGTGGAGCCCCCGTCACTCACAAGGAGCTCCAAGACTTCCGAAGAGAAATTCTGGGAGCCCTCCGACGGACCCCCAGGGAAGAAACCCCCCATTCCCAAGCAGGGTCGGACGCCGAAGCCAGCGCGTCCCGCCCTTCAATAATTCAGCCTGAGGATGATGACGCTCTCCTAAGGCGCCTACAAGGGGTGGAGGATCGCCTCGATCGCATAGGGGACGGCGGCCGAAGAGCGACTCAGGGGTACAGACCTGTCCGTCCTCCCTTCTCCATCCCCATCCTCCAAGCGGAAATACCCAGGAATTTCCGACCCCCTCAGTTCGAGACCTACGACGGCGAGGGAGATCCTGCTGATCACATGGGGGGTTTCAAAACCCTCATGATGATTCACAGCGCCTCGGATCCCCTGCTATGCCGAGCCTTCCCTGCCACCCTTCGGGGTCCCGCTCGTGAGTGGTTCTCGAAGCTCGCCCCTGGCTCCATTTACTCCTTCGACCAACTCGAGGGCAATTTTCTCGCCCACTTCGTCACCAGCCGGAAGACCGAAAGGACCAGCGCCTCGTTACTCGGACTCAAACAGTTAGAGGGGGAATCACTCAGAGTGTTCGTCCGGAGATTTACCGCTGAGGCAAGGTCGGTCTCCTCCCTCGACCCGGGCGTCGCTTCAGCGGCATTCCGTCACAACGTCCGTCACGGACAGCTGAAGGCTTCTCTGGCGAAGAAACCCCCCGTCGACTTCCCCGACCTCCTCGGCAGGGTCGAGAAGTACATTAGGGCAGAAGAGGCCCTTAACCCCGAAGATACCAGGGACGACACCGGGAAGGGAAAGCGGAAGACCGAAGAAGTCGAACCATCGAAGAAAGCTCCAAGGGACCCGGGGGCCATGAAGAAGGTCCCGCCGGTCCCCCGCTTCGAGAGATACACTCCCTTGACGCACAACATATCCGCCATCCTCCTAGAAATCGAAGACAAAGGCATTGTTCGACTACCTCCCCGACCTAACAACGGCAAGAACCGAGATCAGCGCTTCTACTGCCGCTTCCACCAGGACCATGGACACGACACAGATCAATGCCGGGCCCTGAAAGACGAGATTGAGGAACTCATCTCCAGAGGATACCTCCGAGAATTCACCCAAGAAGTCCCGCGGGGTCGACGAGATACTAGAAGCGGGATACACTCGCCCCCGAACCCCCCTCCGAGCCGCATACCGGGTCGGGATCCCGAGCCCGAGGGAGCCGCGGACACACCCTTTATCTTACATTGAGCCCATGGAGGGCTAATGGGGGGAGAATCAAACACTTTCCGAAAAGCCTTCCTCCGAGGGATGAATACTGTCCAAGACGATCCCACTCCCGAGCTACAAACCGCGCCAGTCTCCTTCCCAGGGGAGGACCTCGAAGGCGTTCGCCTCCCCCACTGCGACGCCCTCGTCATTAGCCTCCGCATGGCTAAATATGAAGTTCGCCAGATCCTTGTCGACTACGGCAGCTCGGCGAACATTCTTACCTGAAGCCTTCGAGAAACTGAAGTTACCTAGAGGCAAGCTCCAACCGGCCGGATACACCTAACATGGGTTTTACGACATCCCTATCGAGCTAGAAGGGATTGTCACAACGCCAAGACAGCTAATAACGCCATACCCGGCCGATCCAGATTATGCTCCCTCCAAGCGATGCCTTCGGCCTACCATTCGGAGCTCGAATCTTCCACCCCACACGGGGTCGGCGCTGTCCGAAGTAGCCCAGAAGCAACGCGGTCGTGCTGCATGACCATCGACGGAGGAGCAATGTTCCCCCCCAACGCCGTCATGCTCTAACCTAAGAAGGACAGCCCTACCCCCGGACCTACCGTCGAACCAGAGAGGTTCCCCCTTGACGCCTAGCACCCAGTGAACTCCTGCAAAGAGCAAGCCTAGACTTTAACTTAACTAGAAGTAAACCTTTTGTAAAGCTTCCCTTTGTATAGGACCGTTTTTAGCGGCCCCCCTATCTTATACTAAGGAAATCTCGTTGCATCGTACTCCAAACGCCTCGGCAGACCCGACCTACTACCCGGTTAGGGGGTCGACCCCCAAGGCGTCACCTCGCCCCACTCCAATTCCTCGTGAAACAATAAGGCCGAGCCACATCCCCTTCATCACCTTATATACCGTCAACCAGGGCAAAGGCCGTTACAGAAATACTCCCCTCGTCTCAAGCGGCACGCCACGTCGGAACGACGGGGGCCCACCTCGGGAAGGGAAGCCGCAACCTACGAAGTGAGCCAACTCGAAGCACATAAGCGGGGAGATTCGGAAACGACCGGCGTCGAAACCCTTGGCGAGTCCGAATTACTTTTTTATATAAACACGAAAAGGCGGGGGCCAGTCCGCGGGAGGCAAATACAATCGAAAGGAGGAAAGAAGAAAGAAAGACAAAACTATACAACTCGGTTTCCCTCCTCGGCGTCGATCGGGTTCACAGAACGATCATCGGCCGGGTTGTCAACGAGCCCCTCTACGGCAGGGACCTTCGGGGTCCCACCAATCTCCATGTCGTACTCGAAGTTCGACAGATCGAGGGTCGGATAGAAATGCCTCACGTGACTGAGCGCCTTCGCGTAGCACTCATCCTGGGCGGCTATCACCATCCGCTGGCCCGCATCCGTCAGCTCTTTCCTCTCATTGGCGAACGCGGCTATTAACTCCCCCTTCTCCTTGGCAAACTTCCTCTTCAAAGAGGCCACCCTCTTCTCCCACTCGGTGTCCTTGGCCTCGAGCTCCAGCTTCATCTGCTGCTCCCTCTGACGCGAACCCTCGAGCTCGATCCGCATCTCCTTCGTCTCTCGTCCGCTCTTGTCCGCCCGAGCACGCTCTTGTAACAGGGACGCTTTGTAGAGATTCTTTACATTAGCTCCCTGCATACAGGCCTGCGGCCGAAAGAAGCGGATAAGAAGAAAACCCCTGAGGCAAGACCAAACGGAAAGGAGGAGGTCGACAAGCTTACCGACACGGTGGCCTGCGCCAGGCGCGTGAATGCCACCTCCATGGGCTCGTTCTCCATCATCTGGCGATCGCGAGGCGTTGCCAGCTTCTCCACCACCTCTACGGCCTGGGCTTCCTCGGTCAGACAGTCGCTCATCCGAACCGACCAGTCCGGCACCCACCGCTGCCGCAACAACTCCACCACCGGGTCCTCCTCCTCGACCCCTACCAAGGGACCTTTCCCCTTGTCAAGATCGGACGCCCTCGCCGGGCCCTTACCCCTCAAAGGGGCACCCCCCTTGCCTGTCTCCGAACGGGTCCTCTTAGCCCTCGGCTCAAGCGGTACCTCCGAGATAACAAGGGGCAGCTCCCTCGGCCTCGTCACCGCCTCCGCCTTCTTCTTCTCAGCATTTTCCTTCTTCATGGCGAGCCGCCTTGCTTGGATCGATGCCTCATCCATATCTGCAGAAAAAGCCATTAAGAGCAATGAGCAAGAATGTACGAAAGGATCGAGGGGAAAGAAACAACTACATACGGAGAACGGCGGGGCTCAGTCCAACGCTCGCCAGGCGAACCTCCGTCACCTTCGTCCAATTAATACTAGGGGACAAACGAAGACGCTCGACAAACCCCCACTCCTCGACCGTCAGATCCCCCTGCCCCGGCGCAGGATAACTCGGCTTGGAGTAATTCCATCGAGTCGGAATGTCCCAGGGCTCTTCACTCCGGATCACCAGATACTTTTTCCTCCAGTCCTTAATAGAGTCGGGGTGGCTATGAACAACCTTCCTCCTGATCCGGGGGGAGATATAGTAAACCCCCTCGGCGGCCAAACAAAACATCAGCGTCGCTCGGAACACGTTCAAGCGCAAGGGGTACCCGTTGTTCCTCGCACATCAGTACAAAGCTGATTATCTGCACCCAAGAGTTCGACCCATACTGCATCGGCGCCAAGGAGGCCCAATTCAACACTTCCCGAACAAACGGATGGACCGGTAGCCTCAGTCCAGAAATAAACGCGTCCACGGGGAAGACACAATACCAAGCAGAAAGGGGATCGGTTGGGCGAAGAGTAGAGCTCGGCAGCATCAACTCGTAACTAGGACCTATGTGGTACGCCGACTGCAAGACTTCCAAATCCCCGCCGTCCAAAGCGGTCAGAATCGCGTCCATCAACACTCTCGTCCGACTCGGCGAAGAGGCCTGCACACCAAAGAGCTCCTGGTCGGACAGGTCGTCAGGATATTGACGGAAATGCTTCGGCTGCGCGGGCGAACCAGTCCCCTGGCTCGAGCCACCGGTCCCCAACCCTACCTTCCTCGGAGCCTTCTTCCTCTTCTCGGATCGCTCCGACGAGGGAGTGAATAAGGGCCCCCGACCAGTCAGCATGGAACTCGGGCCTGCCCCCGGAACCGTGGATCTCCTTACAATGCCGCCCTCGCCTCTCTCACCCTCGGTAGCCGGCTCCAAAACACGGACGTCGTCCGAACCGTCAGTCGCTTCCTCCGACTCACTGCTCTCCACCATGAAGGGACGACGAGAACGCGACCGCCTCGCACCATGTGCCGCCTCCTCAACCACCGGTTCCTCCAACGAAACCGTGTCAGAAGACTCGTCAACGTACACTGACTCCCCCTCGAGTACGGGCTCCTCCCAGGACGTTGGATCAGAGATAGGCTCCACCTCCCCCCTAGACGTCGACGCTGATGAGCCGGACTGAGCCTTGTCCATCTATGCCTAGGCTAAATAGACTTGCTAACTCACCTGGGGTTACTTCGGAAGGGCAAGTCTGGTACAGCCAGACGCGAAGATGAGCGCTGAAGTGTTGAAAAATTTTTAAAAAGAAAGGGGGGACTATTTATAGGAGATAAAAGCGACTCCTCGATTCCCACGAGTACTGTTCACCTATCCAGCATGCAACTGCCGCCTAAGAATTCGCGCCACATCCTCAAAACGTGCGACGCTGACATCACCCATTGACAGGCTGGCAGCCAGTCAAGGAGGCCAGCACGGAAGAAGTATTCGGAGGAAGGAACATTTTTTATTTTTAAGATTTAAGGCGCCGTCCTCAGACAGACGCCCCGGGCTCCGAGACTGGATCGGTTCCCCTTTCACCCGCGAGCAGCTCGGGGCTTACAGCGTCATCGGCCGAAGACCCGAACTGTTCCCGGGTAAGACAGAAACCGCCTCAACCTGGAGCCCTATTGGGACACAGAATAGTCAGCCTCCAATCGGAGAACTACTCATCTACCCGGGGCCCAAAGCTTCAAGACGCCCCCCTCGGCAAGCACCCCGGTCAAAAGCAGATCAACACCCGAAGGCCGAAAGAAGTGCTCCATTCCGAGCCAGTTGATGCAACTGCAAAGGCCCAACCTACTCCAGCAACGGAACCTTCGCAGTTGCAAACAACCGGCCCGGAACGCCCTTCATCCCTCTCAGGAGGATAGAACCTCCACAGTTGCAGACTGCTCACCCTTCGAAGTTCGGTCGTTATCCCTCTCGCCCGGATCCCCCCTGGATCTGACCGCCACATCAGGGCCATCAGATCCAAGAGAAGATCGGGCGACAAAGAGACTACCTCTCCAACAAAACCGGGGGTAAGAATTATCAAAAAACAGGCGTCCGCCGAAGCAGACACCTTTAAGGGCCAAGCAGGCCACCTTTGCTTCGATCTGAACCACAACGAGAGAGAGGGAGGGGGGTACTTATAGCCTCCCCCCAGGGACCGGCCTTTATGATATGGGGAAAACCAAACGACGGAAAACCATGCGCCATACATTTATTAGGCGGCGCCATTAACACACCTAGGAAATGGGAATCTTGCACAGGTCCCAGGGCGCCCCCAAATGCTCCGCGAAAACAACGGACTACCCTACTCAAACAACCCCAAGGCACAACGGTTCGCCCCCTAAAAGCCCGACCTATGATCCCCTCACCAGCTCGAGGTCCGGTCTGGCACCAGGGCACCCCTCTTCGGAGGATCCACGGGCTGGCCATCACCCTTACCAGCCCGTAACTCCCCCTCATCTCGAGGTCCGGTCTGGCACCAGGGTACTCTGCTCAGGAAGAAACAACGGCTCACCTTTACCCTCACCGACCCATAATCCCTCGCCCGCTCGAGGTCCGGTCTGGCACCTGGGTACTCTTCTTCGGAAGATCCACCGGCTGGCCATCACCCTTACCAGCCCATAATTCCCCCTCATCTCGAGGTTCGGCTTGGCACCAGGGTACTCTTCTCAGGAAGAAACAACGGCTCGCCTTCACCCTCACCGACCCGTAATCCCTCGCCAGCTCGAGGTCCGGTCTGGCACCTGGGTACTCTTCTTTGGAAGATCCACCGGCTGGCCATCACCCTTACCGGCCCATAATTCCCCCTCATCTCGAGGTTCGGTCTGGCACCAGGGTACTCTTCTCAGGAAGAAACAACGGCTCGCCTTCACCCTCACCGACCCGTAATCCCTCGCCAGCTCGAGGTCCGGTCCGGCACCTGGGTACTCTTCTTCGGAAGATCCACCGGCTGGCCATCACCCTTACCGACCCATAATTCCCCCTCATCTTGAGGTTCGGTCTGGCACCAGGGTACTCTTCTCAGGAAGAAACAACGGCTCGCCTTCACCCTCACCGACCCGTAATTCCTCGCCAGCTCGAGGTCCGGTCTGGCACCTGGGTACTCTTCTTCGGAAGATCCACCGGCTGGCCATCACCCTTACCAGCCCATAATTCCCCCTCACCTCGAGGTTCGGTCTGGCCCCTGGGTACTCTTCTCAGGAAGAAACAACGGCTCGCCTTCACCCTTACCGGCCCATAATCCCTCGCCAGCTCGAGGTCCGGTCTGGCACCCGGGTACTCTTCTCAGGAAGAAACAACGGCTCGCCATCACCATCGTCGACACATAAACCCTCGTCCTCTCGAGGTTCTGGCAGGCACCAGGGTAATCCTCTCCGGAAGATACCGACGGTTCGCCATCGCCTTCGCCTACCCATAAACCCTCGACAAACTCGAGGTCTGGTCAAAGCCTCAGGACAGCACCACCAGGAAGGCCCTGTGATTCGCCCTCCCATTTTATTTTCTACAAACATAAACATTCCTCCACGGCTAGCTCCCACACCCCCTGCAGGAGTGGGGGGCTTGTGTGACAGTGTAAAAATGGCCTGAGGCCCAACCAGGGCCCAATACTATTCCTACTCAGAAAAGTAAAAATAACAACCTGGTTCGGCTCCGGACCACTTCTGGGTCTGTAACACCCCGCAAAATTGGAAATTATAATTTTGCCCCTGGGTGTTACGCACGTATATTTTGTAATGTATTTCGTTACATATTTTGGATTCGTACTATTTATATATTTTCCGCATTGATTTCAGTCAACTAAAATATAATATTTCAATCCCTGGGATTTACGTGCTTTTTACGTGTTTTGATGCACGTGTTTCCACCACTACGTATAATATTTTCTATAGGTTTAAATTATTTATTTTTATGTATTTAAATCTATTTTATAAAACGAAAATTCATTTTCCTCTTATTTTGATTAAAATGCATTTTTCGATTTTCTGTACGTATGGTGCACGTGCAAATTTTTATTCTCATTTTGCTACTCTCATTTTACTATTTTTAGCATGCATTAGTTTTATTTAGCCTTTTTTTTGATCCATGGACCTATAAACTAAAATGTAGCCCATTAGGAGAGGAGCCCACTAGATAATTAAATAAATTAATTAGTAATGAGCCCATGTAGCAAGCCCACTAGATAATTAAATAAATTAATTAGTAATGAGCCCATGTAGCAAGCCCATTATTAAAATCACAAATTAAGTTATACATGACAAGTTACAATATTAGTACACATTTTTGAGTTATAGAAATGTGTTCATATTTGTTTGTGCATGTATGCATGCACACACAAATGTATTTGGACCATTTTGTGGGCTAGGGGAGGGGATTAATGGAGTGGTTAAGTTCATGGAGAGTGGGGAGATGAGAGGTTGGGAGTTTTAGGAGTTAAAAATATGAAGAGGTGAGAATTAAAAAGAGAATTAAAATGAGAAGTTATTAGGTGGGAGATTTTGCAATATAGTCCCTAGCATTGTCCTATAAATAGCAACCCATCTCTCATTCTTTTTCACACCAAAAATAAAATAAACAAGAGAAAAAAAAAAAGAGAAAGAAAAGAGTGTAAGAAAAAAAAAAAGAGTTATTGTGCTTGGAGGATCTCTTGCTTGGAGCTATTGCTAGGAGGAGAAGCCTTACTAGGAGCTAGGAATCATTGGATCTAGAAGTGGTGCTCTTCCCTTCATTAGTCAAGCTTCAAAAAGGTGGGTGTTCTCCTACTTTCTAATTTTTAGAATGTGCATGCTAATAAAAATGAATGAGTAATTTGGAGGTGATTAGTGAATCATGCTATGTTGACAAATAGATTAACATTGTGTTAGTGGGTGATTTCTTACTTTCTAATGTAGAGAATGTATGCTTAAAATTTATAAATGTGTAGTGTAGATTGAACATGATATGATGTTTGTAAACAAAATCCATGTTAATATAGTCTACAATGAATGAAGAAATCTTGTTGTGATTAAGTAACCAATTGTCACCATATTAAGGAGAAAGAAGAATTTTGACAATATAAATTAATACCAAGAATCATGCTAATATGCTTAGGAAATTTGTATGTGTTGAATATACGATTCATGTGTAATATTGTTATACTAAAATTATGCTTGATACCATGATGAGTCAAATGAAGAAAGAAAGAAAGATGAATTAGATTATTACTACAAAATATGTCTACTATTGCATGTTGTTATGTAAAAATATAATTCTTCATAAAAGAATTATCCTTGATGATTAAGAGACATGTTTATCTTTATTACCAAAATTCAATTAGTTTGATGGTGGATATAAACTAGTCTTCATGAATAAAACTCCTAGAAATCAAGTTTTTTTTTTAGAAAAATGCAAAATCTATATCTAGAATGAGAAGGGGAATTATTTAAAAATAGAAATATATATTTTAAAAAGAGTTTGAAATGAGTTTTTCTACTGTTTTTAAAATTTATCTCAGTCAAGAGAAATTTTATTTCAATATCATAAAGTGTTGGATCTTTGGATAAACGATTTTTAGGTAAAAAGAAAAAAAAATTGTTATGGGTCAGTCGGGTAAATATTTTTGAAAGTGGACCAGTTTGATAAATAATTTCAAAAGTGGACCCGTTTGGTAAATAATTTCGAAAGTGGATCAGCTCGGTAATTATTTGGGTTGAGGACAAAATACATTAAGGCCTTCTCCCATTATAATAGTAGAGAAGTAGAGATTAATTAAGTGCATAATTTAGATTTTTAGAAGAAAAGTAAAGTGTTGGTATGAGAATAAATTGTCTCAAGGAGATTATTTCTTTTAAATTGAATACTTGATTAGTATACATGCTCAAATTGGATAATGAATTTCTGACTTAAGATTTTAATTATTTAAGAGTATGAGATTTATCGTTGTGTGAAATGATTTTTCTTTTGAAAAGGTTATACTCTAAATTTTGTTTAAGAAAGGTTAATGTGGTTGAGATATATTATATGTGCTTAAGTTGCTAAAGAGACTTAAAGTGATGGATTTATGTCATGAAAAGAATTATTGTTTTCAAATATTGTGAACGAATGAATCATGAGTGATGCAAAGATGAGACATTGATTAAATTATGGATAAGTTAGAGACATGAATATAATAAGTTAAGACATGATTATTAAAGGGTATGTGTACCCATGTTTTCTTGTACATGAAAGTTAATGACTTAGAGTTAGTAAGACCTCGATACCGGCATTATTAAAAGAAAAGATTTGAGATATGATTTGGAGATATGGCCATGGAGCTATCTCGTATTTGTTGATTAAGACCGGTAGGAGGTAAAACTAATTCTTTGAATGGAGATTATTCATGTCTTGAACTTAAGAAAATTTAGGCACATAACTGAAGATGTGGTAAACTTAGGGAAACGTAAGTGGGGTGCTCTATATAGTCGGCGGTGGACTCCAAGACTATAGACCCAGTTGGTGGACTGAGGTTGCCCTGTGGGAGACGGATTATTATATTTTAGTCCGGGACTATGAGGACGGGTCAGCGGTGGACTCCGGGATCTTGAGTAGTCGGACGGATGGATTTTTGTGTTTACCGTCTCCAATGTATATATATATATATATACTGGGCTAGAGGGTCACATACGGGACGGTTCGTACGATGTGGAATCTGTTATAACAGCTGGCGGTGGACTCCAAGGCTGGGATTCACATTCGTGGAATAGTCTGAACTTTGTTTTGCTACCGGGTAGTTTTCATGGCGAGGGATCGAGCCCTTTATGGTGGAGTACGTAGGCGCTTGCCCTCGGACCTATGTAGTATGGGATGCATAGAATCTGAACAAGTGTGCATTAGTATCATCCTAGTGTAGAGTTGTGTGCATTAGGCATTAAGACATGACATACACTTATGCTTAGAATAATCACTTTTGACACTTTACTTGTTCATTCAATCTTTTGTGTGATTTGTTAAAGTATGAGATTGTTATACTATTCCCGGCATAGAGAGGATAGCCGTGTATAACATTTCGTCAGTTGTAAGTAACTGACGAGCCCACAGATTAACATGCAGGTAAAGGACCATACATGAAGCTATGAAGTGGATATGCTGATGCTGCTTTTATTTTAAAGATATTGTAAATGATTTATTGTAAATTTCATTATTCCGCTGTGTAAAGTTAAGATGTAATTGAACTTTGATGTACTATTGAAAAAGTTTTAAAATTTTCCTTGTAAAATTGTACGAAGTGAAGTAAAGATCCTGTAAATCTCGAATTTATCCTTATTTGAAATTCGGGGTGTTACAGGGTCGGTGCCGAACCTCGTGTTTGCCCTCACGGTACTGGCCTCCTCGTACCGACGAGCCTCAATAGCCCTCGGAGTCCGATCCGGGGCAGTCCCACAGGCCGTCCCCCCTCTCTGGCGGGGCAGAAGGATGACCTGGCGCAGCCTAGGCCCTCCGATTCCCCCCAGAGGCACAGGAGGCTCACGATGGGCCACGTCAGCTCCAAATACCGCCAAGGGTTTCGCCACGTCAGCCCTATACCACTCCTGGTATCGCCACGTCCGCCCTAAACCCCCTGGGCCTTCTGCCACGTCAGGCCCATGGGCTTTCGGATCCAAACCCGGCCCCCAAGTGGAACCAAACCCGGTTGGGATTCTCTATAAATACTAGACTCACACCCACCTTTTGAGGTAATCAATCTTTTGCCACTTAATATACCTAGTTATTGCTACTCTCTCACAGAGACTGACTAGAGCGTCGGAGGGTCCGCCACCGGGACAAACCCCGGTGTTTCAGGACCGTCTGCAGGTACACAAGACCTCGGATCCGACCCTTCCGATCCGAGCCCAACCTTCAACATCTTTCCGAGCTCATCGTAGGTCCCAGAAGGTCAACTCAGGGTCGGCAGACGAGCGGCAATCTCCTTCAATACAAATTGAGTTCGAACTCACACCTGGTGCTTCCACACGTTCCTCAGAAATAAACAGCATCAGTGGGTTTATATGGGGGTATGGAGGTAGTATGCTTGGCGGTGGCCTGGTAGGGATATGAATGGTCCGTATGATCTAAGTATATCTAAATAATCCACAAGGTTCTCCTCCATCACCACCGGGATTTTGGATGTCATTGGTTCCTGTGATAAGATGTAAATTATTTGCAAATGTACAAAATCATAACAAGTAGTATTGATAAGTGAAAAGAGTGTAAAACTCACAAGAACTAATTATTTTATCGAAGTACCGAAAGTACTAGATTAACAACTATTTGGAAAACGGAAATTTTAATAAATAAAGCAACTAAATTAAACTAAAGATCTAAACTAACAAAAGAGAACGAAAATCTGAATTTTTTGTGATTTGTTAACGGCAAAACAAATTATGGGGCTTTCGAGTTCAACTAGTTAATTCCACACAATTTAAAACTTCATGTAAATAAAAATATTATTTTGTCAAGTAGACCAAAATCATTCTAAACTAATTATTTGTCATAGTTCATGCACAAAAGACTAATTGAAAATTCATTAAGGTCTATGAATTTCTTAACGGTCACATTAACATCGGTTCACTCTTGTAACGGTGTTCAATTTTATTAATCCGAAATTACAAATTATCAGTTCAGTCTCTCCATAATTTAATAAATCATACAAAAGTTGGTCAAACAATTGTAAGCATTAAGAACAAAAATTAAACACACAACAATGAAAACATAAAAAAAATAATATGAAATTAAAATTGTGTTATCAAAACTAAGCTACATCAAAGTTTTAGAAAAATAAAATTATTTCATAATAATTTTGCAACTAACAAAAATATTTATTGATTGCATAATAAAAACTAGAAGAGAGAAGAAAAAACTTTGCTTAGTTAAAAAATTCGAAATCGAAGCTCCTCGAAATTCACGCCGCACACTTTTTCTCTCTCTCTTCTTTCATTCTTTCTTTCTTTTCTTTATTCTTTTCTTCTCTGGTGTCAGCAGCCCCACCCACCCACCTTTTTTCAAAATTTCTTCTCTGACTTCCCTTTCTTTTTTAATTTTTTTCATTTTTTAATTTTTATCGATTGTGAGGCATGCCGTCGCTCTACCTCTCAAGTTAAGCGTGTGCATCTCTTTCTCTTGGCTGCTGTATATATGGGAACACAGGCCACTGCTATCAGGGTTTATTTTTTCATATAAACCCTCCTTTTCCTTTATTTCTCATTTTTCTCTTCTTAAAGTACGTGATGCACACACAAAAAAAATAAAATCATAATTTAGGATTTAAAAATAAAAATAAAAATAATTAGTTTAAATTAATTAAACTAACTAATAATCACATTAGCTTAATTAAATAATTTTAAATTTGTTTATTTCATTTTGACCCTCTGTTGACAATTAAATTTTCTATTTTGTTTTCTACATGGCCAAATTATAAAATTCAAAATTTAACAAATCATAAAAAAATTTAACAATCATTATCTTTGTTTTCTTTGTTAAATTTTACTGAAAATATTCACCTTTCGCATTAATAAATCTTATCATTAAAAAAACAATTAATTAACTGAAATCGATAGAAATAAGATAAATTATTAACAAGATAGACGAATACAAGCAGTTTTTATAGGTAAATGAGTACAAATGTTTATATAAAAATTAGACACATCAAATACTCCCAAACTTAAGATTGTTCATGCCCTCGAGCAAAAAGTAAAACTAAGAATAAAGATAGAGTAATCATAATTAAGCTCAACTCATCTCACCACGATATCTTATCATGCAAGCATCAAAATTTCAGCTTAAAAATATTTCCAATAGCAAACAAAGGAAAACTAAGCATACTCACTTTCTCCAATGCAATTATTCATACATAATTTTCAACAAAATCATATTTGTCATGCAATTAATGTAATTATATTATGTTTTCCTTTTCAGATCATTTTTAAGTCGTAGTTTAAGTTTCATGCGGTTATGTTTGCAATATAATGTACAGTGAAGAGAGAAGGAGGATAGCATACATATATTTGGGAGCCCTTCTGTTGCGAACTCCTCGTGCGAACCGCTTCGCTGGCCGTCCGATCAAAAAATCAATCAGGATCTTCATCAAACGGGCTGTGATTGTTCACGCCCTCTTCTGAGCCATCCTCTGGGGATAATTTGGTAATTTAAGGGTTTCAACATATAAGCAGGAACTTGCACTGAAGGAAGATTTCTCTTTACTCCGCCGACGTATACTTATCAAGCCCTGACTTTTATAAATTTCCTCCCCCGCGGGTCTTCTCTCTCTTCGCGAACCTTAGCTCCTCCACCGTCGAAATCGCCACCAAAAAAAATCAGCGCGCTCCTTCTTCCAAATCGCGGTTGCGAACCTCCCCTAACCAACAGAATCTCGGTACCTTGGGTTTCAAATTTGTCGAGAAGATATGGTTGGAAGTGAAACCCAATTAGTCGAGGGGGCTGTTTCTGAATTGAATGAACTGCATATTGGACAGGAAGAGGTGCAGGTAAGCACTATGGTGCAAACTCTCTGCTTTTGGATACCGTATTTTTTTGCAGTAATATGTGTTCTGTAATGAACACATACACTAGGGAGATCTTTATATCAATTTCTGAAGATCACTTTTTTTTTAACGGTTCACGATTAATAAAGAACCATTAGTTATAATAGTTGATACCGGTCAAATCATTTTTACATATTTATTAACTTTCCATTATTTTTGCCCTCTTGGAATATGTCTCTGTATCATGCACGAAGGGGTTTATGTTTTCTTTGCCTTCTTGTGGCATGGTCTTTCTTTTCTCTGCTCTGTGAGTCTGGAGGAGGGGAGTTGTATGTTATTTTAGCATATCTTTTTCTTTGGAAATGGAGATTAATTCAGAACTTTTCAGGATACCAATGGCCAGTCTAGCACTTCTCAAGCTCCTTCGCAAGATGATGATGATGATCTAGGTTCGTTTAGATTACAATTATTCGACATGTTTTAATTTATTTGGAGTTGTATTGCTTCTTGTAGATTCTTCTGATTCAAACAGATTATGTTGTCAAAGACTGAAATGTGTAGAACATGCTTTGTTCTGGTTGTGATTGACCATTGGGTTTTCCTTTTTTCCTTTTTAAATAAAAATCATAAGATACGTGATGATGGCCATGACTTCAATAATCTATGTGATGATTATTTTAGGTATTTGACACATTTTTCAGTAAAAGTAAAATCATAATCTATCTCCTCCTGCTTAGAGTAGGATCTTCCTCCCCATTTGCTTCGGGAAGCCTTGAACATGTGACAGATAACATATTTCTAATTTTCTACATGGCAACACCTATAGTTTCTCTCGTCTATCAACCTTCTTGGGCAGTAAAAATCGAGTTTTGGAACTAATCGGTATAGGAACGATTAGTGATTAATCGTTTAATTGAAAAATAACTGGGGATTAATCGTAAAAATCATTTAGTGATTAATCGTTTAATCGAAAAATAATCAGGAATTAAATCGTAAAAAACATATGTGTGTGTGTATATATATATAATTAAAAAAAAGATCTATCCTCATTATGTAGCGATCCTAAACCCTAATATAAAACTATTATGAGATTATCAAATATGAACATAGTTAATCGAGAAAAAGAAAAGAGTACTTGGTTTGAGCTGAGTTTGGATTGTGGGTCTGGTTTGCTGGTCGATTCCATCAAATAAAAACAATCGGGGAGGAAGACGAGCAGCAAAAGGAGGAGGAGGTGCAGTAGATGCAGGTCGGGTCAAGTTTGCGATGGCGCAGGGGAGTGACAGCGGATCAAGTTTAGGTTTGCTCGAGAAAGAAAGCGGATCGGGCTTAGGTTTGCTCGAGAAAGAAGAAGAGAATCTGTTTAGGTTTGGGTTTGCGCAAGGAAGAAGAAGAGCGGCGACGGGTCGGATTTGGGTTTGTGCATGGACTAAAAGGGGTTTGGATTTGGATTTGAGTTTGGGCTGGATTGAGCCCAAATAATGCAAACGAGCATGAAAATTAAAGAAGGAGATTTAATCGGTTAATCGGCCACTTAAAATCGGCCGATTATACCACTTAAATCGCCAACTATTGAAATATTGAAAATCGCTAAAAAATAATCGCTTAGTCTCCGATTAGCGATTAGTCGGGGATTAATTGGGCGATTAAAAGGATTTTAACAGCTCAACAACCTTCATGTCTCCCAATTCAACAAAGTAAAGATATTATAATTGTAACACCCCTGCCCCTGCTCGGACAATTTATACAATTTAGAAGACAAGTTATTTATAGTATAATATAACTGCCCACCACGAGCTGCCTCTCAAAAGGTGGTTAACCGAATTGGTGACTCTTGATCAAAGGCATTATTATTTATTAATATTATGTTCATTTTGAACTCCGATATGGGATTATTACCATATATACTATATTATATATTTGAAAATTACAGGGTGTTACAATAATGGACCTGAAGAAGAAGAGAGTGTAAATGCACAAGAGGAAAGTGAAGCGACAAACTTGGGCATGTGCCTTTTCTTGGTCTCTCCGTTAACAAAATAATTTAATATAGGATCATTAAAGTATTATCATTGGGTTAATTGAGTGCGACAAAAATGTGTGCACAGTAAAAAAAGGTTAAAAAACAACAACATTTGGTCATTTGCACTCTCAGAATATTTGGGATTGGCCATATGTTCCTTATTCTCCCTTTAATGGTCATCTGCACTTTCGAAATATGCTTCTAAAAAATCTCAATCCAAGTTTGCTTAGGTTTTTCGTAGTAATTATGATTTTATCGCTTTCCCTAATAGCTATAGTTATTGGTCTCTAGTCACATGCCCCAGCCATCCACTTTTTTATCCCCACTTGTGCCTTCAATTCCTTGTGGAAGCAATTAAATTTCATTCAACATTCAATGTTTTGCCAGTCATACACATCAATATTCTCATTTAACCCGCGCATATGAAAAGAACTATGAAATTTAGGACAATTCAGCCCAGTAAAAGTGAGTTTGTCCCCCATGGTTGTACACCATATGCGTGCTCATTCACTCGAGACACTTTCAAATTCACAAACATGTATTCCGCTTCCAAGATGCATGACATCAAGATGATGTGTCTTGAATGTAATTATTATTTAATTGGCCATCTTACATCATTAGATTCTTCATATATGGCTAACCACCTAGTACACTTAATTGAGAAAAATATAATGGGTAAAATATGCTTACTCTCCATTTTCCTTGTAACACCTCCCTCAATCTTTTGCAATACATCACCATCCCTATCATTACTTTTAACGTGTTTCCCCTTCAATATTTTTTACATACTTTTCCAATTAAATTTATTGACCAATAATATTATCATGAAAGCAACAACACATACCTACAGTTACTACAAACAATCTACAAATAAGATGTGCAAGAGTGACTTTCATTCTAATAGAAGACTCCTTTTCCTATTCTCTTGCATTTGATGGGAAAGAATTTTGGAAATCCGAGATTCAGGGCAAGACGTCTATATAGGTTAAGTAGGTTAGGAAAATAGGAAAGTAGTGTATCCACTAAGCAGTTAAAATCGGCGATACACACACACACGATTTTTCCGATTTTCGATTTTATCCCCAATTTTTTTCCGATTACCTGATTAATCACTAATCGCTCCTGGACTGATTTGTTCCGAAAACCGATTTTAACTGCCTAGTGTATCCATTAGGGACATGGGTCACATGGTTCTAATTTGAAATTGTATGAATTTGTTTGACATATAGGGCATGAATCATACATGACCAAGTATCTATGAGAGACATGGTTTCATGGTAAAAGATCAAAACACTTGGTAGGAATTTTTGTTTACTAAGTTTCTTCTATAACCAATTGGGGAACTTAAGATGCTATCCAATGGGCCAGAAATAACTACTTTACTCAATTCAGCATATTGCACCAATTAGCTCATTTTAGTTAGTGGAATATTGCAGAGGAGTTCGTTAATGAGTAGATGTATAGTACGATAATATTGTTTTTTAAAATTATTTGTAAGGTTTATTCATCTAATGGTTTTTTGGTGTTCTGGATTTATAGCTGATTGTAATTTTGCATACCTGTTATTAACACGATTTGGATTTTTACATCA